>VYXC01011101.1:589866-780074 GCA_013397175.1 Platysteira castanea | reverse complement strand
GGATTTGGTGCCCGGCCCTGCTGCTGCAGCTGCTGCTCCCCAGGGCCCTGCTGGGGCGGCGGGCCCGGCTGCCCAGGGCCTTTGTGAAGCCTTTCTGCCATCCCTGCCCGGCCGGGCCCCGCCGCCATCCCCGCCCGCTCCCCGCGCTGGCTCCGCAGCGCCCCCTGCAGCCGCGGGGGAACCATCGCACCCGCCCTGCTCCCCGGGAGCCGCCAGCGCCCCTGCCGGCCGGGCCCGGAACTGCACCCAAGGGGAAAGGGTCCGACAGCCGAGAAGGCGTCACCGGGTTCTGGTCCTGTTTGGTGTTACTGCCACAGTTATTGTTGATTGTTTGCCTTGTTTTATATATATACATATATCAGTAAAGAACTGTTATTCCTGTTCCTCATGCCTTTGCCTGAAAGCCCCTTAATTTCTAAATAATAATTCTGAGGGAAGGGGTTACATTTTCCATTCCAAGTGAGGCTCCTGCCTTCCTTAGTAGACACCTGTCTTTCAAACCAAGACATTTTGATAATAAAGGCAGGAACACAAATTAAGAGGATTTCCAGGGGAGTCTTACTGTGCCCCAGTGATAAAAGATTTGGTTCCTCTTGGATTTGTAGGATCCATGTAGAGAGCTGACACCAGAGCCAGAGGTTAAGGACAAGGACATGGACATGTCTCTTCCAATGAAGATGTCTTCCACTTTCTGGAAACTCTCTGATATGCAGATGATATGAGGTTATATCCTGAATCTCACAAACCGTGGGAAGGATTTATTATGCTGGAAGTGAAAAATTACCAGGACCTTGGCACTTGCTATTTGCCATGTCACACTTTGGTCAAGACCTTGACATTTAGGGGCAGGTGAACTTTCATGTCCTGAGCCACTGAGCAACATTTCAAAGATATGCTCCTCTCTGACCTCTGCAGGAGTGGTTTTCTCCAAGTTGATTTATTGATCTCAGATGGGTGATGAATAAATCTCCACGGGGGCAGTATTTTGGTGCTGATGTTCAGAAAGTGCATCCTTGGATTTTCTGGGTTAGCTTTCTTCATGGAAAGCTAGAAGCAGCTGCTAATCTTATATATCTGGGAAAAGGAGTTGGAATGCTGTTTGTGAATTTGCATTCTCCTGTCTTCAACAGATCATAATGGATTATACACAAAATTTGGGCCCAGATATATCACTTCTTCATCCAAGGACAGAGCTAGAGTTGAAATTTTCCTTTTCAAATCACAATTTGAAGAACACTCTAAAGGGAAGTCTCTGAGAAAAGTTCTTTCCTTGGGTTTTATGCCTGTTTCTTTTCTGGTGGAGGTCCCTACTACCTTGTCTCCCACACTGGTAAATCCAGAGAAATTTCCCCAAACTTCAGTGCCATTCTACAACCTCTCAAGAAAGCGGAACTTTTCATAGTTCCAGTTCTTTGTTATTCTAAGTGCAAGAGCTCTGCTGTGGTTTCAGTAACTGATGAAAATAGACAATTTGCAGCTTCTTGAGAGAACAATAGAAGGAATAAAAAGACTAATGACAACAGCCAAGATTCATGGCCCAGGGCAAGGAGGGTGACATCATTTTCCCATATTCAAAGTTGGAAAACATGAATCCAATTTTCTTCTTTTCATGCTCAGCAAATAATTCAGATGTTTCCCATCCCTTAATTGTGCTTTTGTTTCTGTGATGAGGGGAAATCATTACCGTGACAATCTGTTGGCTAAATTTTCCCCACATCTGTGGAGTTTTTCAGCAAGTGGGACATTTGCCCATTTGCCAGCTAATGAACAAGAGGAGTTTCAGATTCTTGAGATGGAGCCCACACTGGGAGGTTGGGAAGCATCACGTTTCAGAAAACAGCCTGGGTTGGGGTAGGATGAAGATTTTAGAGATTCTGCCAAAATGTGGGCAAATGATGACAGATTCAGTCTTCCTTTGTGAATTTTGGTGACAAAAATCCTGTATTTTCAGGACCAGGAGATCTTTTTCTTCGAGTTCGCACAACAGGTCATGGCATCATTCCCTGTTGGAATGAAAGCCCTGAGGATTTCACTTGGCTGTCACCTTCTCAAGGCTGAGAGCCCCACTCAGAAAATCTTATAACAGCCAGCACAGTAACATATTTTCACAACATCATCTGCACTGGTGGCACCCAAAACAGACCTCCCCAGGCTTCATTTCATTCACCAAGGTTTGTGTACACACTAGCCTTTCATTTCTCTGCTCTGTGACAAAAAGAGGTGGCTCAAAGTGAATTTTTGGGAAGCTGAACTCTGCAGCCCTTTGATTTTTATTCTCAGAGCTGCTGGAGAGCCTTAGGAGAACACAGCATGCCAAAAAAAAAAATGAACAAAACTCGGGAAGTTTGCTCCTAAATTGGTCTTTAAGGAGTTGAAGCTGTTCACATCCCAGACTGCAGGAGAAGGAGTGTGGGATGAAACTGGGGCTCTGGCCAGGACAGAGTGAGGCTTTACAGCCTGGGTGATGGGTGAAACAGGTCCTTGTGGTGAGGAATTGTGCTGATGGAGGTACAGTGGACACAGGAAAACAAAACCCTGGCATCTCTGTGATCCTTTCCTGGCCACGGCCTCTTTTACAATTTAGGAAGAAAACAGCTCCTGATATGTTTCGGTTGCTGGCCAGATTAGAGCTTCACTGAGAAAGTCCCTTTCAGTCTTATTCTCTTATCTGTCCAAAAGCACTTCTGTGTTGCAATCCATGTTGTGGGTTGCAAATAAATCACCAAGAAGACGTGCATCAATGTGCTAAATTTGAGGGATTGGGTCGTTCTCTGGACCAGAGAGATACAGGGATAAAGAAGCACAAGGTCCTCTCTGGGATTGCTTAAAGCAGACAAAATTTAGTTCCTCTTTTAAATTGTTTCCAAACCTGAATCAAAACCCATCATGGTTAAAAATCAAGGGAATAAACAAACCCTGTGTACATTGTACTGTTCTGAGTTCTCTTTAGGATAGCAGGTGGCTTTGAAGTCATAATAACAGTAATTAAGAGTTCAAATGGCAAATATTCAAATGCACAGCCTCCATCTCCACATGCCTGTATTTGTGTCCTAGCCCTGGGATAAAAAGGAGTATTTTCTGCAAGAAGATACTATGCCAGCCCCCTGCACGTGCCTTTGCAGTTTGGGTTACACACACTGATGTTATATTCTGATATTCTCTACAGGATATTGCAAATGTTTCCTGTTAGGTTTTTAATATACTAGGATATCTTCTATATGATTTTCCCCTCCTCTTTATAGACCTTGGGTGTGTGTTTTCTCATCTCGGAGACTTGGATTGACATTTCAGGCAGGAGGGAAAAGTCACAGGAAGTCATTCATTTCACGAGGTAGAAAACTAATTTCTTTGCTGTTTTAAATTTGTGAGACTGTTTTCAAGAAGCATCCCAACTGATGTGCAACTTTTCAGGCAGCAGCAATTCCTTTCAGGCATGTCTGGTCCCAGATTTGCATCCTCATCAGGATTTGAACCTGGATGCATTTACTGCATCACTGCCACAAAACGGAGAGAGCTGCTTTGCTCACATGGCTCACAGGCTGCTGTCCTCTAGCAGATTGATCACCAGAACTAAATATGCCACTCGCTCTGATCATCTGCACTCTTAAATACATCCATCCTGGTAAATCTGTGAGTGTTTATCTTTGGACTTAGAAATGGAAACATTAAGATACTGGTTAGCAAGGTTTATAAAAGAAAAAGAGAGGTAGATTTCAAGTTTGGATTCAACATACAAAAGAAAACTATATTTCACTATAAAAAATGGCCTTGCAATTTGGATGTGTCTTCCTACATTTAGAGAAAAAAATCACAGCTATCTGAAATAACCTAACACACAGAAATGTGAACTTGGTGGTGTTGGAACCCTAGACTCTGGGAATTTTAATCTGAGACTGAGATTGTTGGTATGTAATTAATAGAAGTGTGTTATATCACAGGGTGGAAGATGTAGAATTTTAGGTTTTGAGATATAGTAATATATATATAAGTAACAAGATGAAGGAATTAGGGTGGTGGTTACTTCTTCTTTCTTCTTCTTCACAAGTGTTTGATTGGGTGCAAAAGTCCGCAGTGCAGGGCCCAGATTATTAGACTATTGGGTTATAAGCAAAAATAAATTTGTTGGCATTATATAATTGGATAGCTTGGGCTTGAAAAGGCTTTGGAAGAATCATTCTGTGGCCATTTTCCACCTTGTCAACTTAGGAGCACAGTCTGTGCAGCTGTAACACAGATAAAAACCATCTAAGTCCAAAGAAGAACTCTGTCTCTTGTGTTTTAATCCAAGCTCTGAGTGAGAAGAACCAGATAAAACACAAAAAAGGAAAATCAGCATGGTCGTACTGGGTTTTGTGGCTCCAAGCAGTAATGGGAACACTTCATGTACACAGACTTTTTATTCTTCTTTTTTTCAGGACACCTGATAACGCTGTGACAACTGGCATTATACAGAGTGTGAACACTGCCAAATGGCATCAGATCTACTCAGGATGTCTGGGATGTCTGGGAATGTTTCTGTCCCAGACAATCAGTCCCAAATGAAGATCCTCAGATGACATTTTTTTCTATAGAAAATTATGAAAGAGTTTAGACTCTTGGTTTTTCCTCTTATTTGAAGAGAGACGATTGAAAAGTATGTGATTAATGAATGATGTCACAGAGTTTTATAAACTTATGAATGATGGAAAGAGTTATGATCAGGAAATAATTATTCACTGTGTTGCTCATTGCAAATGGTGGAGTCCTCATCCCTGGGAGTGTTCAAAAAACCAAGCAGATGTGGCACTCTGTGGTATGGTTTAGTGAGCATGGTGGTGTTTGGGCAAAGGTTGGGCCCAATGACCTTGGAGTCTTTTCCAACCTTAATGATTCAGTGATTCTGATTCAAGGCTAGGCAGTGAAACAATCAGACCAAGCAAAGAGAAGCAATTTCTCAGGCAGCATTCGGGTGACTTTATGCATCTCTTTCCCCCAAAATACAATGAAATACAAAAAAACCTCAGAGCATTTTGAAGGGGAATGAACAGATTCATAATGAATAAATTTGTGATTGGCTGCTAAACACTGAAATCTCCATGTGAGTTGTGCATGCAGGACTCACCTGCCAGAAGGTGGGAGGAAGAATTACTCTGTTATTTGCCTGCTTACTGTGTGTTTTTGTCAAAACAGCCATTCCTGCCTTTTGTTGGTGAAAGTAGTCTGCCTAGCTGGACCACTGGTTCATGAAATAATTATATTTTCTGATGTGATTCATTTTGAGGGTCTCATACTGACAGGGGTCTTTGGCAGCCACTGATGGGAAGTGTTGGACATCCATGGCCACTGAGCCACTAAATTGTTCTGCTCTGGGGGCGTGAGGAGGCCAAACTTTCATTTCCATGACCTCAAAATGCTTGAAAAACATTCTGATATGTAAAAGAAGGGGAAAGAAATGAGGCTGAGGAAAACAAAACTCGAATTCCTCTGTCACCGGGAGCTAAATCACAATCATTACCATTAATTATCAGTATTTAAGAGTCGTAGTAATGAATCGTCTTGTCAGGAGTGTTAGTGGGATGAACGACTGGATGGTAACAGACCTTAACTCTGAGCATCTCCACCTGTTCTGCTATTGTTCCTTCCAGACTAGATTGGGCTGCAGCTCCTGGCAGCGCACCTTTGCTGTTGATAAACAGCAGCATTCTCCCTTCAGGGCTGTCAGTCCCAGGTCTTTTAAGCAGCATTGCATTATTTTAAATTAAAAAAAAAAGTTAAAAATACCTACAAACTAAATCATGAAAGATAACGGAGAGGAAATCAATGTTTGGAGATGAGATGATTAAATCAGGAAAGAAGAAGCTTTGTGAATGTGTAGCCACCACTGGAAAAATGCACACACAAGCATACAAACACACAAATAAATCTGAATTGCTTAAGGAATATGAGTGTAAATAAATGATATTTTATAGTACACCAAACTGCCAAACATGCCATAACCCTGTGAAAACCACTTATGCTTTAATGGCTGAGAGGAATAAAACTGACAGATGAATAAATTCCCGGCGCACTCTGACACCCGAATACATCTCCTATGGAAATTGGGCTGTGTTCCTCATTGACTTTAAAAAAGCCACTGAATAGGGTGACTTTAAAGGTAGCCACACTTGGTTGGGTAGGGCTGTATATCTTGGCTTGAAGAAGGCTGGGGAGACGTTTTCCAGTGAGAGCTTAGGAGCTGAGCATAAGATCTGAGCAAGAAAATGCTGGCACAGCTGGTGGAATAGGTGGGATACATGGTGTGGAAAAGTTTGGTTGGCAGGTTCCTGGGATAAAATCTTAAAATTTAGGAGCTGAAATTTGAGTTTATTTACACCACAATAGCAGAGGGGACCTTGCTGCTTATTGAGTTCAACCTCCTTTGCTCAATGGAAATTCTGTGTCATGGGTTAACCCATGACATTCTGCCACGGATGTTGGGTGCTAGAAAATTCTCTGTGTGCACCCCCAAATGCCACAAGACATGAAGCAGACCTTCCAATGCTCCATAAAAAGCTAAATATTATATATTTAGATATTTTAAAAGACAAAGCCCAACATAAACCCAAAATGTCCAAGGAAGCAAGAGAGAAAGACTGAGCAGGTTGGTTTTGTGCCTTCATTTTCAGTAACGAGATTTGTAAGGTGGAAAATGGCCAGATGGTCCTGGGATGTGGCTCTTGTCCTACAGAAGAAGGTGACCCCTTCTTTCCATCTGTTCCTCAAATGTGCACGTTCTTTGGTGTATTTGATGTTCTTGATGTGTATTTGAGGTCATAACAATATGGGGAGAAGAACAAAGGACATCTTTGGTTAGAAAAGATTATTCTTCAAATCATTAAACACTGACATCCCCATTAACCTAAGCTCTCCTGACAGATAGGGGAGTGATAATGGATTTAATCCCTTGAGCTAAGGATGAGAGTCCTGTCTTCCTAAGGTCTAACACAGGTCACAGGACAGATAAATGGAGCCCTTAAAACCCCTATTTCTGTCTGTTTACTATAGAGGAAGTCAAGGGCGACAAGCTCAGCAGTAGATTTGGTAATCCAGGCATCTAAACTTAGGTGAGATGAATCATACAGTAAATGCTCTAACAGTGAGGACACTCATTATTCTTAGGTGTAATAATTGACCATGGAAAGGGGGAGCAATGTCCCCATTGCTTCTCACCTTTACTGGCAATAAATCTGCAGGCATCTACTGTACCATCTATTAGGTTTCCTTGATCTCTGATTTTTATTGCATTACCAAAGCAGGTGAGACACTGTGTTGGCATTATATGAGCCTTACACACATTCTTGATATTTCTATCATTCTTGTGTCAGCTGAACACAACCCGAATAAAAGGCATAATACAGTGTCAGTTCACACTCAAGTAAAGCAGCTGTGAAAATGTTTATACATGTTTATACTTGCAATGCTTCTTTGATCATCATGATGAGCCCTTGAACGTTTCTGTCACTGGGACGATCTGATTTGGGATTATTTTGACACCTTTCTGTGTAAGGGCAGACTTCCGAAGCAATCCTGCATGAAGTAAGAGTGTTTAAATATTGGCTTCACACATTCCCTGACAGAGATATCAGTGCTGCAGACAGAGAGGAGCAGCAACAAAGCAGGAGTTGTGTTGTTTTCACCAGAAATGCACATCTCAATCCCTTTTCTGATAAAAGATGCACATCCAGCACGTCAGCACCTGCATGGCTCCAGGGCACTGCACCTGCAGTGCCATTCATCCTCCAGACTCATTGAGATTAAGAACATTGCCAAAAAAACCCCAAACTAAAGGCTTAAAACAGCCTTCAAGGGATTGAACACACTTCTTTGATCAGCCCTTTTTTCCCTTTTCCCTTTATCCCTTTGTTCATCTGTTGACTCCTGCCAGATTCAGGATACTTACATCCCAAAATGATGTATTTCTGTGGAATGACTGCATGGATACCAGGAGGGGTGGAATAAAGCTTGATTTTAAGTACAAGACAGGAAACCAGTGTGATGGTGACAGAAGAGAGTCAGGTCTTCCTGTGCATCCTCTCCAGCAGCCCTCAAACACACATCACCCCTTCCTTTTCTGATGGACAATGTGGTTTATCCTAAGATAAGACAACCAGGTGGGAATTGCAGGAGGAATTTTCTGCATGCATCATTAATATGTCTCAGAGATGAGGGAGCTGAGATATTGGTACACATCAGCCTAAAAAAGGGTTTAAATTCTGCTGGAGGCTGAGCAAACTGATCTCCCAAGGTTGCAGGCAGCTTCTGGGTGGATCCTTTCCCTGGCAGAGATGTCCAGGGTACAGCTGGCCTGAAGATGGGGTAAAGCTCACTTTTGAGTGGGTGATCAAAAAGTACTAAAATCCGGTCAAATATAGAGGTAAAATCCTAAAGTAGCTCCATAGTAACTGTGCTGCTTTATAATTGTGAATTCTGCTAGGCCAAAGACTATAAACCTGTACATTTCTATCTGAACACCCTTGTATTAAAACCCTGATCAGCTAATGAGTGTGAGGAACTAATTGGTGAAGACAGCTTGAAAATTGCAAGGGTTCTGGGACCTAACAAAAGTGGAAATCTGACTTTTCTACAAAGCAAACAGGGCAGGAGGTAACAATTAGGTAAATTAGATTTTTAGTGGTATTTAAAATGGTATTTAAAATGGCATACCATTAGGTAAATTAGGGCAGGTAAAGCAAATGTTTTCACTTTTTTGGGGATATGGACACTTGAGGTAGGTTAAGGACAAAAAGGAATAAGGGAAAAGAATACAGAAGACCCACCCATTCAGGTTCAGAGTGGACCCTTTTGCCAAACTTAGCCCTGGACTTGGGGTTAGACTAAAGGTTTAGTCCTAAAGGTTTTAACAGCACTTAAACTTAACAGCACTTAATTGATAGCTTAAATCAAACAATTTAGCACAAGACAACATAAAATTTACTATAAGCACAACAGTAACTCACTTATAGGCTTGACTTACAAATTTAATGTGCTTCAGAATCTATGAAAGCAACATCCATCATACATTTCCCATAGCAAATATTTCAACTGCACACACACAGACCTAAAGGAGGACATACAAGATATAAACTTGTGAAAAACACCCCCAAAGTCGCTGAAGGGCTCACATCTGATGCTTTTCCATCTTCTCAGTGGGTGAAGAGTTAAGCCTCGGGGAGTTGGAGGGATCAGCCCAGGATCTATTGTCATTGACTAGTCCTCCAAGTACAGCAAACTTGAGAACTCACTGGCTTTGAGAGGTGTCCAGTCAGAGGGAGATGCTGGTCACAGCCCTCTGTGCCCCAGGAGAACTCAAAGGGTCTCACTGGACCTCTGTTTATAGGGCTACAAGGGAGTGGGCTTTAGCCATAGCAGTTTTCCATCCTGGTCATAATTTAGGTTGGTAACTGTTCAGAGTTCCATAACAAAAATGATCTTCTACTTGGGTTGTTATTCAGGCAAGAAAAATAAGTTTCCAAGGCTGTTCATTAAAAAGCAGAGCTTGTTAGACAGCACAAGTTCCTAGGAGCACTCTGTGTTTCTAATAAGCTCAAGAGAAGCTCAGCCCAAGTACCGTTTGTCAGTACTGAAGCCTAATGAGGATTTCTCAGATCACTTTGGTCTGAGGAGGGTGGGATGCACCACCACGGCTACATCCTGACCTTTTAAAATTATTTTTTATTTTATTTTGAAAGAACTAAACTCACGTACAAAATGTAGGGCGGGGAAATAAAATGTTATAAGAGGATCTGGCAGATAAATAAGATTGAACAATGAGATATTCTGCAAGCAATAGATTGAAAGCAGGTTTGATATAAAACAAAAACCGCAATATACAGTTACAGCAATCACACAAAACAGACTTGAGAAATGGTGCCAGAGTACTTTAAGGGAGAAGGTCTCTTTATAAAAGCCAGCACTGAAACCTTAGAAAGGTTTCTCCTTCTTCTTTCCTGATCTCTCAGCAGAAGAATCTTGTAATGAGAAGCGAACCTCAAAGAGCTCCTGGCTGAGTTATGTCACTGTGGGTTCCCACAGTAATTAGGGCTTTATAAACTTTCTGAAGTAAGACCCAGCTCTCCTTTCATTTTCCTTTTCTCCTGCACAGTACCTTTGCTACCCATGCTCCTAAACTTTTTCACTTTTATTTTTCTGTCAGAAAGCACTGCTGAATTCAGTGACATAAAATAGGTGGCTGAGTGAAGACTGAAGGAATCAGAGAA
Source organism: Platysteira castanea (assembly GCA_013397175.1). Taxonomy (NCBI): domain Eukaryota; kingdom Metazoa; phylum Chordata; class Aves; order Passeriformes; genus Platysteira; species Platysteira castanea. The sequence continues at coordinate 769,839 of VYXC01011101.1, read as the reverse complement.
ATTTGAGGTTTCATTGAGGCAAGTTTCCACAGTAACTGAGATACATTATCGTATTTTTGTGTTAGTGAGGCTTCTTCCCTCTCAATTTTTCCCACTCAATTTTCCTCTCCATTTACTAAAAGGCTGTATTTTCAGACTTTCTTAGGAAGCTAAGATTGTTAGAACGTCAACATCTCTTGATTCACTGTAAGCTTGAGATCCATGGAACAGTTTCCTGGTGGTGGAGAGCTCTGCCTGGTACAAGTAATATTCCATGATAATACAATCCTCAAAAATCAGTTGTGTTCATTCTGTAACTTTACTGCTGTGGGAAAATTTGGATTTTTCAGAGAGAGTGCTTGTTCAGTGTATTGGGAAGAGTAGTGGACTGATATTTTTACACTTGCTGAAATATTGCAAGGCTTGGTGTTGTACAGAAAATCACTGTGGGATGAAGACACATCCTATTTTCCTCCTGCATGAAAACGTGTCTTGCTCTGAGATAACAGGTTAATTCCATTTCTAGCCTATGTCCGTCTGGAGAGCAGCGAGTGAGGAAGGCAGTGGAGTCTGGCTTGGAGAACAGGCTGGAGCATTTTCCTGTAAGACTGCACTGACAGAGCCAGAGAGGCTGGATAATGGGATGATGCTATCTCTGAGGATACCCAGAGGATGACAGAAGGGTGAGAGAGCTCATGCATCACTGTCCTCTGACTGGCAAACAGAGCCCTACTCCAGAATTAGTCAGGAAATCTTGTTTTTAGTGGGGATGACAGAAAGAAATATGAGTTGCTTTTATTCAGTCTCATGGATAGCAGTGGTGAGGATGACAGCCAGGACCAGGGCAGATCCCTGTGTAACGTGTCCCTCTGCCTCCGTACTGTGCCCAGTCATCCGGCAGCTAAATAAGTGTGGAGGAGGAGGGAAGTCCTGCCTTGTTGAGTCTTTTACCTTCTCAGAGTCATGGGCTGCATACCACTCTTCCCTCTGAGGTGTTTGGTAGGTAGCAGAGCTCAGCTTTTGTCAAGGCTGTTTCAGACTGTGACAAATTTGTTCCCTGAATCCACACTCTTTTTAATCTAAATGTCAGGTAGGAAATTAAAGCTCTGCTGAAACAGAGTGTATTACCAGCATTTTATTAGATCACAAACAATTTAATAACCAGATAGAGGGAGAAGGTCATTTTGTTGTCAGTCTAGCTTATCTCATAAATTAGGCATCAGGTTTTACACAAAAGCATCTCTCAGCAAATAAAATTATCTGGTTTGATGAAGGACCTCTGTCCATGGAAATCACATAACACAGATTAAAGAGGGAGCCCTGTAAAAAAATTATGATCCAGAAATGTGTGAAAGGGGATGGGTTCTTCAAAAATACTTCTCACACATTTGCCCTATTAATGGCAAGTAAATGCCAAAGTGGCAAAGGACACGCCTTCCTGATGAATTCATGTGAAATACTTTCAAGGTCAGTAAACAAAAGGGTTGGCAGATGAAATATGGATGATAAATAGGGTAGCTCTTAGTGACCTCAGTGGCTGAAAAGGGAAGAAACCCAGAACATTATCTCTTCACTAGAAATATTTATAGCCTAGAAATTACGCTCTTCTGAGCGGGAGCAGGGCAATGAGTGATGCAAAGCAACATGGCATCAATTCCAACATATCACACCACAAATCTCTCTCTGGGATGGGGGAAAGGAGTGACAAGGAAATGGCTTGGTTGGAGCAAAATTTATTTCTGAGAATATTATGAATGTCTGTTCTTGCTCAGATTTGTCTTCCTGCAGCTCTCTGAGGCACAGGGATTTCTCTGCCCCTGCCTGTCTCCAGCTGTGTATTTGTTATTTAGCCCTCACTACAGTGAAATTAGGGTTGTGCATTAAGTGTCCCACTGCAGTGAGGGCAAACTGTGGTGCTTCATCCCCTGAGAGATGCTGCAAGATGAAGGTGCAGTGGCCGCAGCAGAAGCTTCATAAAAACGTTCATAGAATCATTAAAGTTGGAAAAGACCTTTGAGGTCATCAAGTCCAACCATCAACACAGCACCACCATCATGTTCACCACTAAAACATGTCCTTAAGTTCCATATCCACATTTTTTTTAGTACTTTCGGGAATGGTGACTCCACCAATTCCTTGTTCCTGACAATTTCCATGGAGAAATTTTTTCTAATATCCAATCTAACCCTCCTGTGGCACAAAATGACGCCCTTTCCCCTCGTTCTGTCACTTGTTACCTGGGACAAGAGACTGACACTCATCAAATTCCTACTTAAATTCTGCTGTCACCGTCCAGCTGGAGAAACCACCATTGTGAGAGTAAAATGGACTCTTTCCCTCCTGTGAGAGGAGCTGACTTGCATCTCATTTCTCTTTTTCTCTGCACAATGTGACATTAACCTCTCCTCAAAACGTAGCCATACAAATCTTCTACCCCTTTGCCACGTGGGCCTGGGGATGCCATAAGCCACCGGCCTTCAAAAGATGAAGAATTTGACCAAAGTTCTGCGGAAGAATGAATTTTTAAAAATTCTATCACCCCAGTGAGTGGGTGGTAGCATTTCAGAAAGCTGAACTCAGTATACAAACCAGTGTTTGTGCTGGAAGGCTCATGCTGACTGTGTCTAAGGGCCAGGTCTGGTTCACGTCTGCATGGACCAGATCTGGCTCTTGGTCTTGTTCTCTAAAGCTCCGTGACAGGAGTTGTAACCGGGTGAGGGTTGGCTTCTTCTCCCAGGTAACAAGAGGCAGGACTCAGGGAAATAGCCTCAAGGTGTGCCAGGAGGGGTTCAGGTTGGATATTAAGAAAAATTTCTTCACTGGAAGAGTGACTGAGCATTGGATGAGGCTGCCCAAGGAGGTGGTGGAGTCACCATCCCCGGAAGTGTTCAGAGAAATGAGTAGACGTGACAGTTCCTGGCATTCTAGTATTTTCTTGAACACTGAACTTGATGATCTTGGATGTCTTCGCCAACCCCAGTGGTTCTGTGTGTGCCAAAGCTCACAGCTCCCTTGATAATGCCTGTGGAACAGCCTGTCCTTCTCATTACTCTTCGCACAAAATTATTCTGAATAATACTTACTCTGATGTGATTTTATCTGCCCAAACTAAAGCTCCGACCATACCTGGAATTCTAGACTCTACTTTTGTTCGTGCAATAAAGCGATCCAGCCTCACCTGCTACTCCTCTGTTAATGAACTGCCTCTATTCCTCTTTCTAATTCTGCAGTGTATCCTGGCCAGCCTGGCCTGATCATCATTTAAAACTGTCTAAGAAATGTTTAGAAAAAAGATGGAGAAGCCTTTCCAGTGTACGGACACCACAGTGTGAACCCAAGCTCTTCCAAACACTTTGACTCTTTACCCATGCAGACCCATGTGAGAGACAAACGCATTCGCAAAGTAAGAGAATCACAGAATGGTTTGGGTTGGAAGGGGCCTTAAAAATCATCTTATTCCAATACCCCTGCCATTGACAGGGATAAGAGATGAACATATTGGTTTAACTTTCTGGTTGTGAGAAATAAAGCGGAAGAAATTTTTTTTTTTTTGAAAGGAAGTAAGAGTATTTTTAATTTTGATATGATAACGACCTACAGAGTACTTGGTGAATAAATGGGAGTGCTTAACTCACATCTTCTTTGGGTAGTGGATTTCCAGTTTGTCTCCTGGCTGAGAAAACAGAACCAGGTCCTACAACTACCTGTGGGTTTATAATGCTATTGACAAAATGCCATCCAATTTTTGTGCTGCTAATAAACTACAACCTTGTTCCTCATAATAGTTTGGATAGGATGTATGGATTGATGGGGTGCAGAGTACCAGGTCGTTTGTTCACAGAATATGGGATCTCTTAACGTGGGTACCATTAGTCAAGGACAGGATTTTATTGCCAAATGCAAAGGGATGTGCATTCCCAGGACATGGGATGGTTTGCTGTCCTAAAATGAAAGGAAAGCCATGTCTCGAGAGAGATTTATGGACCATTCAAGGTTAAAACCAAGAAGAGCACACAGCATGGTTTTACAGCTGAACATCTAATCCAATGCTTGGATTTATTTACTGTCTTTGTATAGATTATTTTAACGCTGGTGTCAGCAAGGCTGTAGACTTCCACAAGATTTTATAAACCTATTGCTGATGAAGTGAGTGGTTAAAAAAAAAGGCTTCTGAGAGGAAAGGAAAAATTAAGATAGGACACATGGTCTAGATCCATTGGTAGGTGGAGTACATATAAAAGTGATTTATGGCCATCAGATGGCAAATCCTACATGTTGTCAGCACAAATACATTCCTTACTGGATGGACAGGGGTCAGTACAGTTTCCCAGGAGGGACTGAAGCAGTTTGCTGTGGTTTAACCTGGAACATAGCTAAACACCACAGAGCCATCCACTCAGCCTCCTGTAGTGGGATCAGAGAGAGAAGTGGGAAAAACAAAAGGGTGAAACTTGTGGGTTGAGATAAAGACAGTTTAGTAGGACAGGGAAGGAAGGGGAAATGATGATGGAAGAATATATAAAATAGGTGATGCATAATGCAATTGCTCATCAGCTGCTGACTGATGCTCACCCAGTCCCTGTGCTGTGTCTGCTACCTAAGCCCTCCCAGTTTTGTTGTTTACCATGCCATCACAAAGTCTGGAATATCCCTTGGGTCAGTTGGGGTCAGCTGAACTAGCTCTATCCCCTCCCAGTTTCTTGTGCAGCCTCAGCCTCCTCTCTTGCACAGGAGTCCTTGTCTTAGTGTAAACACTGCTCAGCAACAACCAGCAGTGTATCTTGAACGTTACTCTCATCCTAAATCTAAATGACAGCACTGTACCAGTCACTAGGAAAAAAATAGCTCTATCCTGGCTGGAACCAGGACAAGGTATTTCTAAAAAAACCCCAAACCAAATAATAACAAAAAAACATAATGCTGAAAAGACCCCCTACGAAAACCAAAATCATTGCTATGAAGAAAAATCTGGAACAAAATGTGTTCCCAGTCAGATGGGGGTCAAGAGGTAACACCACTCATGGGTTTATTCAAAAAAGTTTGCTAAGCTGAGGTAGACAGAGGACTTCACCTGTGATCTATGAAAGTCAGATGCTGGGATGTCACAGCACTTCTGGGTTGCCAAGCACTCATAAAGGATGTGTAATCATGGAGAAAGTGCATGGAGGAGACACAAGGTGTTTCTCTCAAAGTAAATACCAGTTAATACCAGTAAATACCAGTTTGCTTATTGCAAAGATGGTGAGAACTGACTCGATGGTGCTGGGCAGAAAACAGCAGGCTTCATAGGGATGCTTAAAACATGGAAAAATCCACAAGTTTCATGTCAGACAGGTTCAGCAGAGGGATACACTTCTTTTTATTAAGGAGGAGGATTTGTTCCAGTGGTTAAACCATTAGAGAAAGTAATAAAATTTCCATTTCTTAATATCTTTTCAAAAAGTGTACAGCTTTCCTACGAGGCAGTGCTGCAGCTAAACACCCACTTGCTTTTCTGCAGGAGAAACTTGGCAAATAGCTGTGCACGGTGTGATATGTGAGGTTAGATTATGTTGTCAGTGTGTGCTCCTTCTGGCATTAAAATCTCTGCTTCTAAATATCATTGTCTGATCCAGGACTACAGACTCTACATCCCACAGAGTGTGGTGCAGCAGAAGGAAACATCCCCAGAAGCTGAATCTTGTGTTAAACAATTCCCATTCTTCCCCATGTTATCACCTTGGCAGGACGTCATACAGTTCTCTTATCCATGGTTTACTCATATTTTCCTTAATTTCCACCTTTTCCTTTATTTCTTCCTATTTTTTCCTTTTTAAAATTATTTTTTAGTTTATTTCTCAGTTGGATATAGCCATAAGGATGGTAGATGTTAAGGTATTTAAGCAGATGACTAAGCTCTACTCTGGCATTAACTGAACAGGCTCTGCAAAAATTAGGACGTGACATGAGAAATTGCAAAATCTAACAGAGGGAGAAGCTGATAAAAGTTACAGGGAGCATCATGGTGAATGGCCAGGTTTCACAAGTGGAGTTACGTAAAGGACAACCAAAAAACTTCAGCACAAGTTGGAGGGGAGTTCTGGGGACCTTTGGGACCTTACAAGGCCAAGAGTGCCTAAGGATCCACATCAGTAATGTCAAAGAAGGCTGGGATTGTACAGGTGATGGTATTGGAAATATCAAATTTGAGTATGACTATGGTCAAACTGGGACAAGTGGAGAAAAAAACCCCTTCAGAGTGAGTTGTTTATCTGTGAGGGCACAAGGGCAGAGAGAAGAAGGGGTCAGGATGGATTGGGAAGAAAAACATTGGAGAATGGAGAGGAGATGAGGGTGAAGGGCTGCCATCTGTCCTCTTGTTCGTCACAGTCTGCTCCTGATTATTTTCCTGTGTGGATGTGCATTTGTGGGAACCAGTCAGTGGAGGGATCACAAGTCTCAGACCTGGGTACTAGAGAAACCAGGGGTCTAAGAGTGCATATTTTGTGGGGTTATTTCAAGGACATTCAGCTGGGACACTGAGTTCAGCCTTCAACTTTCACTTGGAACAGGAAATTTAAAGAACAAAATCCTGTGGAAATGAGAATTCCTGTATTCTGAACATGAAATCCAATGGACTGACAGAAATCTGCATTGGTCTTTTTTACAGGTTTTCTGATGGAGAATTCAAATAAAACCCAGCCACAGGGTCATCTAGAGCCAGTTATAACCACAAATAATCTTCAAGTCAGATGCCAGTATCCAAACCCTGAGAGTTTGGGAGAATTTTAATCCATTAAGCAATTAAGTCATTTCTCTAATTGAAACCATGCCAAGATCAAGTCTCTGACAGTGCGTAATATCAGGAAAGGCTGTGTTCTGACCAGTCCCAAGAGCCATCTAATTAAAGGCTAATCGAAGTAATACTGATGAAAGGTTTTTAGTTTGTTCTATGACTTTGGGTAGCACTTTGATTCAGCATAGTGCCAGTAGTGGAGCTGGTTAATCACTAGGATTGTTGCTGCAGATTCTTGATGGAAACAGAAGGGAGAACTTGTGCTATATTTATGAATTACTCCTTCACTGCTGTAGAAAGATAAATACAGGAAAAGATACAGAAAATATGGCTGGATGATATTGAATAAAAGAGCCTTTACAGAGACCTGAATATCCATTACTGTGGAGGCAATAGTTAACAGGATAAACAATGCAGTCCATCTCAATCTGTGCACTTAGGCAGAGCCATATCCCTGTCACTATTTACCTGCTCAAGTTTATCTTCTGATTTGCCTTCTTATTGATACACAGATCTCTCTCAATCTTGTTCCTAGAGCACTTTGCACCCTGTGGTCTGATTGCTCAGCTTCTGGTTTTGGGGTCATCCTGTACAAAAGGGGATGCAGAGGCTCTGGAAGTGGTTGCTGGAAGGTAAAGCTCCATGGTGCCAGTGGAGATGAACCTTGGAGAGGGAGTTCTGAGGCTTTTTTAACCTTAGAATCCACATGATGAAAGGAAGGTGTGAACCTTGGGTCATCATGTTCAGTCTTTTCTGTGGCAAACACAGCACAGAAACTCATCCAAAACTGAGCAAGCACCAGTAGAAAACTGGAAATTTGGGTCTGGAAATCTACAGGGAATCTTTGTTTTAATAATCAAAAACATGTCCTGTGCAGTGTGCTCATGCTGTAGCTCTCTGCTTTTGTCTATCTCTATTCTCTTATAATCTTATTTGTCTACTTATGCATCCATTTATTTGATTGGTTTTCTTTAATCACCTCAGCAATTATATTCCCCTGCGATCTCATGACTGCTTTTCTTTTCTTTTAATACTTTCTTCCACTACAGAAGGAACTATTTATCCGCACAAGTACAGCACAAGGAAGAGGGGAGTTTCTTGCTGCATTTATTTGTCTAAAGAAGTTACTTCACTTATCAGGTGAAGAAACTTTACTGCTTGGTTAATAGGATGAGTAGATGAAGCCATCAGGCATCTCACTGATGTTTTGTGACAGAAAAAGCAGTTTATAGTGATGGGAGCTGTTTACTTACTTTGCCTCACTATGGCAGGCTGCAGTATCCACCTCCAAAATTACATTTTTGTGCATCTCTATCTCAAAAGATAACCCAGAGGAGGCCTAGATTCTTGATAAAAGGTTTATTGTCATCATTGTCTACTGCAGCTTCCCCTTTGGGTCTCCTTTTATCACTCAACCCAGGCATCAGATTAATTCTCTCCTAAATGCAAACTGATGATATTTTTTCCATAAATCAAGACACTATCAGGGAATTTACTTCAGGGCAGTGGCTCTTGGCCCTCACTTTACAAAGATTTTAGTTTAGAAAGGTTCCCAGCAGAATCTGCCTCTGTCCCCAAATCTTTCAGTTGCTGGAAGGCAGTGCCAGTGAGATGCTGTGCATGGCAGTTTCTCCACAGCTGCTTTTAGGGTGAGAAATGAGAACAGATGGAGCAGCTGTGGCAGAAACAATCTCCAGGGTGGAAAACTCATGTCTTCTTAGTGAGAGCTGACAAGCTGAAGCTGGTATATGTGAGAGATTTTTCTCTGCTGTATAGGTGGAATCAAGCACAGGATATTAAATATGGAGTTTTCCAAGGGAACTGCTGAACTACCAGACAAATAAATTAAGATGGAGCAGTGGATTCAGATGATGTGTTAAGTATCATTTTTAGGTAGTGTCCTAGCTTGGGTACTTGAGAGGACTGTGTGGGTTTATGTGGATGTCCACAGTCAGTTTGGAGCCTCAGCACCGCTGTCACTGCGTTCATCCCTACTTGTAGACAGCAGAAACACATGAATGCTTTATTGAGCATGAATGTTTTACAAGAAACATGCTTCCTGAAACATTCCATTTGATGAAATAGAGATGATAGACAAGTTTCCAGTGGCTCCAGTCTTCTGCTATCGTTGTTCTGAAGGATAGATCTCCTTTAGGAATTGCTGCAGGAACGAGGACAAGCACAGCTGGGCAATATCCTGGTGGCTGCCTGTCTCCATCTGAGGAGGACCTCAGATGCAATGTTTGCAATATTGCTGTTCTCACCCAGAAGGAGAAGAGTGCCCAGGACAAGGAATTATTCAGCCTGACAGTCTGCAGAACTCAATGAACCCAAGCGTAGGTTTAAAATTACATTTTTTACAGTCAAAGCCACTAATGCCCCGTGTACTTTCATCGTACCTCATACAGAAGGTTCTGCACAGCAGCATTATCCCAGGAGAGAAAAGCTGGCATCCTCACCATCATATAATCATTGCTTTTTTGTTTCCCCCAACAGACACTGGTTCCCCACTCCCCCTGGAGTGGAGTGCTGGAAAACTTGAAAAGAGGCAAAGACACATTAGGCATTAAAAAACCCCCCTGTTCTCTTTAGCTGGGCTGGTATCCCATAAGGGCATCCCTGGCTTTGAAAGGCTGAGCTTCAACTTGTTGTTGTCAGCTATCATGTCACTGAGAGTAGTTAGGTTTGTAGTGAGTTATTTCTGGGGCATATTTCATCTAGAATGGGTAAATATCCTTCCAGAGCCACAGTTACTCAGTGTTCTGAAATCACACAAAGCTGGGTTCAAGCTATCAGTACTACTGAAGCAAAACTGAAGAAACACAAGAACTGAGAAGGAGGAAGATTTCTGACTCTTGTTTGAAGTCAGAAGCAAATAAGACTATCTGTGATGAGCCAGAATGACGTGGATCAGGAATGGGAGCTGAAATTTGATTGCCAGAGCAGGTTGTGTCTGGTTGCTTCAAGTTCTTATGATTTCTGCAAAAAAAAAAAGCTGAAATGCTGGGAAGCTGCTTCAAGCCCTGGATAACCCTGCACTGCCACTAGCCCAGCTGCCAAAACTCATGGCCAGGGATCCTTATAACTCAGTGTATTGTGCTGAGGAACAACTGATATAAAGGCACCTTAAGGCAAATTAGTGTTCAAATACAAATCACAGCCATTTCAGAACTAAGAAGGAAGTTTTGTTTGTCTTAACTCTGCCACAAACAAAAAAGAGGAGGTGCCTGAAATTATGAAGCATTTTTTATTTTTATGGTTGCTAGAGAAGGATAAATGTTTCTTTCTGGATATATTGAATGTTTTTTAAATGGATAAATTTAAAGAAGGTGGTTAAAGAGAGGGATCTATTCCCACAAAAATGAACAAAGTCAACCTCCTAAATCAAATAATTTTTACAAGCATGTTGCAAAGAATTAGAACACATGCAGTAGAATGAGCATTTCCTAGAATATCACTGAAAGCACAAGTGAAATGTCTGGGATATGATCTTAAGTACAAAGTGATTATCAATTCTTTTTATGTTTCAGTTATCTCAGACTCATTTGCTCCATTATGCCTTTAGAATAAATATATTTGGTGAAAGTCCTCTGGGACTTAATGAATCTTGAGATCAACTAATGTCTGTAACGAGTGTTTTCCTTTCAGAACCACTACCAGGGGCAAAATTCGTACAACTGAAGAAAGGAAAATTAGTTTTGTTAGAGAAACTAGTCAATGAACATAACACACTCACTTGGAAAAGCAATGTGGAAATTAAATAAATTAATGGTATGTGGAAATTGAGGCAGTAACATGGGTTCAAATGTAACCACCTTCTGCATATGCTGTGAGTGACAGTTCTTTATGAGGATTTCGATGTGTAGGTAGAACAGTACTGAGGTGGTGAGGAAGCTGATTGCTTTCAGAGGTGTGAATGTGACATCGCTGATGGATGGATTCATCTCTGATTTTCGTTAGTGTGCCAAGTAAGACACACATTTGGATGGTCACAGAATTATAGAATGAGTTGGGTTGGAAGGGATTTAAAGTTCATCTCATTCCAATCACCCTGCCATGGGCTGGAACACCTTCCAGCAGGTTGTTCAGAGCCCACTCCAAACTGGCCTTGGACACTTCCAGGCATGGGTAAGGCCCAGCTCCTCTGGGCAGCCTGTGCCAGGGCCTCACCAGCCTCACAGTAAAGAATTTCTTCGTAACATCCAATCCAAATCTACACTCTTTCAACTTAAAGCCCTTCCCCTTTGTCCTGTCACTGCATGTCCTTGTGCTTGGTTGCTGAAACCAAACTTGGGCCCAGCTCCTGCACAGTGTGGCCTCGTCTGTCCAAGGCCGCAATCCATCTTTGTGGGCTCTGCTGAATTAGAGTTTCTGATTCCCACTTGAAAAGCTCCAAATGAAAAATTTGTTATATGAGCTGTCATAGTATAAAGTCCCATAATTTTATCAGTCAAGAATTTACAACTCTGTTACACCCTGGCTTTATGTAAGACTTTTAATCACAACCCAGAAAACTTTCAAGGTTTCCTCATCACAACGTGCTTAGAGAAACATTTATTTGGCACTTGGTGGGAAAAAGAAGACAGAGACTCTAAAACTCAGGACTTTTCCAAACAGCTGATCAATGACATCTTGTCCATGAGTGGGCAAAAGCTTCTCTTGAATCAAAGGCGGGAGTTATGAGCTGCTGCCTTTCTTGGATGCCTTGAGAGGATATTAGAGCTCCAAGCCTCCTTTTTTTAAATGCATTTAAAATCTGCCCACTTACAGCAGGACACTGGCCCTGGCTTTCATAACTTGGAATCAGGGAATGGATGCAGGCTGCAAGCTAATGGAAAGAAGCAGCACAAAAAGAAATAGTAATTAACTTTGCACTTAGGCAGTGCTGTTTGGACTAATCAGTGGTACTGGGGAATTCTTTCCTGTCCCAAATATTGCTGTAATAGATGTAAATAATAGAAACTAAGCTCCTTCTCCAGATTTGTGAGTTATTCCCTGGTAATGTGTTTCTCCTGCTGCCCTTAGAACCACGATGATTTCTTTGAGAATCTGAAATTGAACTAATGATGCAAGGAGCTCATCCATGTGACAAAGAACATTCCAGTAGCTTGCTTTCTCAGGGTTCTTGAAAGAAAGAAAGAAAAAAGAAAGAAAGAAAGAAACAAAGAAAGAAAGAAGAAAAGAAAGGATAAAATAAGTTATTTCCATTCCCATGACATACTGTAAAATATCAGTCATTGAGGCATACATGATATACTTGGGTCAAATTTTGATAAAATCTTCAAGACCTGGCAGTTCTACAAAAAGAAACTGATAGGTCTCCATTTCCTACCTCAACTGAAATACACAAATTGAAGGAGAAGGAGTTAATTCTTGTGGTTCAAAAATAAATTAATATGATCTCGGTGTAAATTTTACCCCACCAGAATGGAAAACTGAATGGGAAATGGATATGCAATAGGTTGCAACAAAAGAACTTTTGGGTTGAGGGCTTGTTTGGAGTCCAGGAAAGTTGGAGTCTTTTCTGTGATCCAGATCTTGGACCAACTTTGGGGGTTTTTTTGACAAAGCTGGTATTCCTTAATTTATCTTTTTGTTATCTCTCTCTTTACAGAAAGTGTAAAAGATGCATTCTACTTAAAATTATGAACCACAGCGTAAGTGATTTAAGGACAGACTTTGGTGTTTGGAACAGGTATGATTGTTACAGCTCAGGGATGGAAATTGTATTCCACTCCTTCCCTTCCAACGTGGACTATGTAAGTAGCAAAAAACCCCCTCATACTTTTGTCTTTTTTGAGAAAACTTCACAGAAGCAAAATAAATAAGTGTCATGATAATAATAAGTAAACAAAGAAAATGAAACATCTGACAACTGTGCACCATGGCTTTGAAAATAAAAAAAGCCTTCAAAGAGCCTGGGCCTCAGCTGCATTATTTCTATCAAGAAAAATTCTGCCTTCTCTTTCACCCTTCTTTTATTAGAAGGAAACTGAAGTGTATATACACCCAGATAAACATTTTCAAAAATCTTTCTCTTGCTATGTCTGTTTTTTACATTTTTTTTCTCTGTCCCACATGTAACAAAGTGCTTTGAGAGACTTAAGTATGTTCTTAAAGTTAAGTATGTCTTAAACAGGATTGTGCTCAAAGGAGGTGAAATAAACTTGTGTTCATGCTGTCTTCAATTGGATCTTTGACTATCCAAACAGAAGTGTAAGGTAAAAATGTCATTTTTTACAGAGTGCTAAATGATTAACAGTTGGGAAGAGGGTAAGGGTAGGAGAGGGGATCAGTTATAAATTATCAGTATAAAAGAAATAACACATTCCTTTAAAACATTTGCCTCTAAGGCGACTCCAGTTTCTCATTTTCTAAGAATCTAAAGGAGGGAAAGTCTACTTCAAAAACAACAGAAGCAGAAACAAATAGAAAAAGGAAAATAAAGATCTCCTTTTAGATTATTAATGTTGGTAGGATAAAAAAGTGCTTGGAGACATGGCTTGAAATGCTATTTCATTACCTGCACTGCTTACTTACTACCTAATCCATGTACTTATTTATCTGATTTTGAAAAAAGCTGACAAACTTGAGGCAATATTAGAATGCAACAACACTGCAATTAGCCCTGACAAAATTAGTAACAATGATGTGCCACCTGTATCTGTTAAATATTTCACCATCTTAGACTAAGTTAATTGAAATTAATCAGCAGCACAGTGGGGTTAACAAAAGCTGAGAGAAATTTTTGAGGGGTGTGATGGATTCATGCACTCACAGACTTCACCCAAGAGCAAAACACACATCTACATATACATGGAGTGACCTAAGACAATTAAGAGCCAGGAGGATGCTTTTTTCACTTGTTTTAATAGGATGTAGAGAGAAGCATGGATAAATTGTGCAAGAATTGGATTGATTCCTTCCATGCAGTATCCCAAGGGAGCTGACTATAATATCTTTCTATCCACCTACATAAAGATAAATATCCAGGAAAGAAAAAAACATTTGTATGTGTCAACACTTAATTAATGTCAACCCCAGACAGCAAAATAGGCTGCTTTGTTCTCCAGATTTTACTGGGCTGTGCATTTTGAGCAGGGATTTTCTTTCCCATCTTCCTCTGTGGCTGACATGTGCTGCTGATGGATGCATTTTGCATGATCTCTCTCTTCCATTCAGAAAGAACATCTCTTGGTTGGAAAAGACCTCTTAGATCATAAATTCCAACCATTAACCCCGCACTGCCCAGCCCACCAGTAAACCATGTCCCCAAGCACAACCACATGTTTTTTCAACAGGGATGGAGATTCCACCACTTCTCTAGGCAGCCTCTTCCTCATTGTGCATGTGGAAGTTCCTAGACTCAGCATTACATTACTTGATTAAATTACTTAAGAAGCTGGCCCACAACCTTTATAGTTGGAACTGGAGCTTTTCACCCCCTGTTAACCTGTTAAGCCAAGACACTGATCTTAACCTAAAAATACCAAGCCAAAAAAACCCCAAAGAGTGACTGAAAAAGAGAAATTAGAATTGCAGTAAAATTCTTGTTGGCTTTATCCTGATGCCTTCATTCTTCTGTCTTCATTTCTTCTCTTTTAAAAAACTGCACATGAACTTTGGCTCAGTCTATTTTAAGCAGCCACGTGTGCCAGCAGCATGAGTGCTCAGGTCAGCAGAGGAACCTTTCAAAGCTGACATGGTGAACTCTAATGAGACCATCAGAAGCAGCTTCACTCTCTCCTGCCGATATAAAGCGTGCTCAGTTGAACTTGACACAGATTACCACGTTGTAATTCATTTAGGTGTTGGTCAAGGGATCATTTCCGACATACAGAGAAATAAATCTTCAGAAACCTGACAAAGATATAACATAAAACCAGCAAGGCATGAAGGGGTATTAACACATTTGTATGTGTAAGGGGATATAGTTTAATCAGGGTAGGGATGCCAAATGTCCAGCTGGCCTGGAGCAACAGTATTCTCTAACTTGGTGTGACTTCAGGGGAAAGAGAAAAAAAAAATACCCATACTGATTTTTAATAAACCCTGTGAAAGATGTTCTTGGAGCTCCATCCCTCAGCACGCTTTCCCAAAAATAGATTCAGATGTTGGGGTTTCACTTGTTTGTGTCTGAAAGCCAATGTGTTCTTGAGCTAAATATGAAACACGGAGCAGCTGCTGACTCGAAGGGACGCGTTCCTAAAATCAGGAGGGTTGGATGTTGTCAACATTCAGTAAACACATACAAACAAGGAGAACAAAAAAATATGAAGGAAAAAGGAAAGGCAGTAGTTAGACACAACACCCTTTGACAGAGCATTAATGAACAGGATTGATTAAACAGATATTATTAACTTCTCACAGCCAATTCCCATTTCCAATAAACAGGTGGAGAAAGCACAGCACTAACCAGTGTCACCACATCCTCACTGGGGGGTTGAGGTGTTTGCCCTCGACCCCCTCCTCTCTAGACACATATTCTGTAGAGATTTACTTCTTTTCCACTGAGCAACTTCCAGACTTAGTTATAGAATCACAGAATGGTTTGGGTTGGAAGGGACCTTAAAGATCATCTCTTTCCAATCCCCTGCCGTGGGTGGGGACACCTTCCACTATCCCAGGTCGCTCCAAGCCCCATTCAACCTGGCCTTGGACACTTCCAAGGATGAATGGTCCATAACCTCTCTGGACAACTTGTACCAGTGTGTCACCGCCCTTATAAAGAATTTCTTCCTAATATCTAATCTAAATCCTTCTCCAATTTAAGGCCATTTGTCCATGTCCTACCACTACCTGTCCTTGTAAGAAGTCCCTGTCCAGCCCTGGGTGTTGCAAACCTGTGACTGATGCATGTGAAGAAGTCAGAGATCAGACACTGGGATCCAAAACACCCCAAGAGCCCATTGTACAGGAGAGAGAGAAACTGAGAGAAATGGAAAGAAAACAAACAAACAAAAAAAACTAAACCAGGGAATGGTTATGTTCCTCTCCTTCCTGCTGGTTTTTCTTCTCATTTCCATCTTGACAGGATGACATTATTTTGGAGACAAGACCTCTCTTCTTTTCCTTCTTCTGAGCAGTGAACTGTACAGGGATGGGGTGGGCACTGGGCATCAAGGACCAGGTGGTGTGAAATAATCTCATAATTGTGAGATTTTGGAAGAGTTGACATCAAGGCAACAAAAAACCAGTGTCCCCCCAAGGCAATCATCAGAAATGTCATAAAAGCAGATTTTGTAAAAAATTCCTGTGATAAGGATATCTAATGGGAAAATTGGAAGGTATCTGAAGCTCTGCTGCTTTTTCTCTTTGTACTCTTGAAAAATTTGCTGATGCTATAATTCCAGACCAAAATACTTCACCTGTGTGAAAATCACCTGACATCTCACCTATTATAAATTCCTAAAAGAATCTTCTTGCAGGGACTGCTATTAGTTACTTTTAAAGATTATCTTTCCTCTTTTTTAGGATAAATCTTCTGCTTAGGAGGTTTCTATATTTTCTTATCTTCACAGTATAGTTTTTATGTTAGTTTTATATAAGCAGTATAGTTTGATATAAAAAAGACATTGTACTTTCAAGAATGTTAAAGTTTTTATGAGCTTCAGTGTTTTTTAAAATTATTTCTTTTGCAATTTAAATTGTTCCTTTCTTTGTTTATGCTTTAGCAGGTAAGTGAACAAAGGAACTCTAATTAGTCTGAAATTTGTTTATTCCCTGTATTTCATCACTGTAACATTTTCTTTTTCTAGTAAATGTGTATGTGCAGAGGAGTTGTTTTTCTTTATTTGTGCTTTTTAAAAAATTATTTTAGCATTGTTAGTATTTTGTGATCTTATGACTTCCTCTAATTATACCAGCAAAATTTAATTCTGTGAACTTTTTTGAAAGAAGGTATTTATATAAGTTAAAACAACAGCCATCTTTTCTTGAAATAAGAAACAGAAGAAAAATCTACAGTTCCTGTCTGATTTTCTGAAAATATTTTTACATCTCTCAAAATCAGCTGTAAATTAAATTCTGATATGTTGGAGTTTGGACGCTTCTCTAAGAAAAGGATCAGAACTGGTAGATTAGGTTTGAAAACAAATAAAATTTTAAATAAGTTAGTAGGAAATTACCACAAATTTCTTTTTAATTCTTTGTCAAAAGCAAAATCCAGCAGAAAATCTTTAACGTTCTGGATATCTTTAGAGAAAAAGAACAAGATGTGAGATAAATAAATATAAATATGTCTTAGGATCAGACATACTTAACTCTCCTGTATAAATATTATCTACCACTGAGTTCCCCCCCTGCAAGGGAGCAGAGTCTGGCTGTGGGGTCTCCACTCTGCTCCACCCTTGCTGAGTCCCCCTTAGGCTGCGTTTGTGGGAGGTCGGGTGTGCTGACCCTGCTCCATCCAGGGGAACACAAACTGTGTTTTCCACGATATATACTTATCTTTTTACCCCCAGTCATTTCCCAACATGTTCCATGCCTGAAGGAGCCTCTGGCATCCAGACCAACTCCTTAGATTCTTGTATAAAATGTTTGTCTTTCCATTAAATTGTCCCCCACGGCATTTTGGAGGCAGGTGGGTGGCAGGGGAGGAAGAGACAGCAGGAAGGAGGTGAAGCCAGGAGACACACAGAGACAGTGAGGAGAACAGGATTACACTGATTTGGCAGCAGAGAGTCAGTGAATTGAAAGAAGTGGCATTAAGCACGGATTGATTAATGGCAATGACAACAGGGACAAACAGCTTACAGGCTCAATCCTCTGTGCACTTCACTGCTCTGTGCTGCACAGCGCTGGGATGTCACTGCTTCTGCCGGGTGGCTGCTGGCCTCCTTTTTCAGCTGGAGGGACGAGCAGCTGTGGGCAGAGACGAGGTGGCAGCACTCATTCAGCAGCAGCTCCAGTGGGCTACCTCAGCACAAGGACTTTGAGGGTCTGGAGTGTGTCCAGAGAAAGAAAACGGAGCTGGGGTAGGGTCTGAAGCACAAGTCTGGTGAGGAGCAGCTGAGGGAGCTGTGGGGGCTCAATCTGGAGAAAAGGAGGCTCGGGGGGAACCTTCTCACTCCCTGCAACTCCCTGACTGGAGGTCATAGCCAGATGGGGTCAGTCTCCTCTCCCAGGTAACAAGAGAGAGAACAAGAGGTCATGGCCTTAAGTTGCACCAAGGGAGGTTTAGATTGGATATTAGGAAAGATTTCTTCACTGAAGGGTGATCAAGCATTGGAACAGGCTGCCCAAGAAGGTGGTGGAATCACTATACCTGGAAGTGTTAAAAAACATGTGGATCTGGCAGTTGAGGACATTATTTGGTGGTGAGCATGGTATTGGGTTGACAGCTGGACTTGATGAACTTAAAGGATTTTTCCCAACCCTAACAATGATGATTCTGTGATTCTATTCCTTTCTTCACCACAACCACCACATCCAAAGAGTGGTGGAAGAGGATAAACAAAGTCATAAATGGGAAAAAATCACATGGAACCTTCCAGTGCCAACCTACTACAAATCCTTTTCTATTGCACTGTGATTTTGTCTTTTTTTTTTAAATTTATGGTGCAGTGGCTTGAACAAAAAGAGGAAAAAACTGAACCAAAGAATGTAGGAGGAGGTGTCTTCAGGTTCTCAGCCCAGATGCAGGTGGAAAGGTATCTCTGCCTGCATCAGACTTATGCATGTCCATGTTTATATCCATAACTACCTTAGATATTTGTAAGTAATAATATTAAATGAAATACACTATATAATACAGAGGATACAAATGATACACAAATAATGCCGTTGTCAAAATTAATGTCAATAAATATCAACATATAAAAATTTCCCTTATTCTTGAAATCCTGAACCCATAATACATTTTGCTGGAGTTTAGTTAGAGTGTGATGCATTTTTCAATCTAAAAAGCACTTTAAGTATTATTGAATCAGGGACTATTTATCAGGAAACAGTCAGGATAGCTATAACTGTTTATTACATTTGTGATATTGTGGCTCATTAAAAAAATAGTCAACATCAAGTCAGGAAGATATTTAGAAGTGAGATTATTCATTAGAAGTCAGCAGAGTGTTTAAAATCCCTGAGAATGCTAATTCTGGGTCAGAGCTCTCACCAGGACTCACTTAACTCACTTTGGCAATTGAGAAGTGGGATATCTCTTGCAAATACTTGTCCACACACCTTTGGTACAGAGACACAAAGATCTCCAGAGCGCATTTGTCGGCATCCTTTTTGTGGTGATAATGTAAAAATTAATTTGCAAGGCTACATTAAATGAGATATCTCATTTCCATAGTGTCAAATTGAGGTCAGAAAAATCCTGCCCACAAATTAGGAAAATAAAAAGCCAAACACCAGAACACCCAACTCCTCAAGTTTTAAGTTCTATCTAAAGAAAGTATTTAAACCATTCTCTCTTAATAAGAATTTAAGTACCTGGAATTCAGTTTTCTCAGCATTTACTCTGTATTTACTGTGCATCTGCCACGGTTTGCAGAACTATCATTTTCCATGGCCATTTATGGAAATATGTGGAGATTTTTCTTAAGAATAAATTTTCTTAAGAATAAATAATTAAAAAGGAAAAAGGAACTTTAAAATCCATCTGACCTTATTGCCTCCTGGAGGTCCTGTGAGCTGAGAAACATTTCGGTTTCATTTAGGATTCTTAGACTTTAACTATTTAAAGGTCCAGTCAAACAGATCCATGGAAAAAGGACAACAGAGCTAGATGAATGCCAAAATAAAAAAAAAAAAAAAGCTTTAGTATTGAAAACACTATAAAAATAAAATTAGGCTGAAGAGAAAAAAAATGTAAATGTATTTCTGAACATTCTAAATATTTTAAATATCTATAAATATTCATTATGCATCCATACCCAACACATGTTTTAAACCCAAAGTCTCTGCTTTCATTAAGTGAATGGTACTGGAGATAAAAGTATGCTTAAAAGAAACAGGACAATTATCATTGGACCAGCTGTGGTGATAAATCACAGCCAGGCAGAGAGATTAGGTTCCAAAAATGGAAATAAATGCACATTCACATTGGAGTTCCAACAGGGAAAGGAAAGCAAGGCAGAGAACAGAGGTTTGAAAACCAGTGCTGCACAGCTAAAGAACAGAAAACAGAACTGCAAAGTGATGGACAGATTTTACTTCAGGCTGCTTTGGACTTTGACATTTTTTCAGACAGAAGAGGAGGACAACAGTTTAAATTAATTAGTCCTTTAAATTACAATAGCAGCTCAGGACTCCAGGCTATGCACTGTGAATCCCTTTTGTGTGCCATGTTTTATTTTTGCTTTCCTGCCAACCACCGTCTCTTGTGTGAAAGTAATTCGCTGGCAAAGCCCTTTGTTCTGTGTTAGAAAAGAAAACTTCCTAACCCAGAGATGAGTTTCTGAGCAATCACCACTTAGTAAACTTTTCACCACTTTTACTACACTGATTAATAGTATGATATTTGAAAAAAGGAAAAAAAACCCAGATACCTGATACAAAAAGCAACACAGCTGCTAGACATGGTTGGAAACCATGGAAATTTGTCTTAAAATCATTATTCCTCCTAACCTCTGCTGAAGTTCCCACTTCCCATGAGCTCCTTCAGGCTTTCTCATGGTGATTCCTGGCTTGTGTTGTGTTTGATAAGGTGCAGGTTATTTGATGCTCACATTATCTAAACCAAACTGTGGTCACAACATGTAAAGCAGGTATAGCAAGGCACAGAGTTTCCCAAATAATGATAATCTCTACATCAAAATAAAAACAACAGTTACGAAAGAAAGTGAGATAGAGAATTTATGGATTTTGTCCACTGGGCCTTCCAAAAGAGGCAGCCAGCAGATGCAGAAGTTTGTGTCCACGGACAAAATGAAGGGAGAAATCTTTGATTGGTTGTGGTGACTGGGAGCTGTGCTGAAAGACCAGGAAAGGAAATATCACACCCATCTTCAAAAAGGGCAGAAAAGGAGGACCCAGGGAACAACAGGCTGGTCAGCCTCACCCCAGTTCCTGGGAATGTGGCGGAGAAGTTGATCCTGAAAAGCATTTCAGGCAGGTTAAGGATAAGGAAATGATCGGGGGAAGAGCATTGCTTCACCAAGGACAAGTCGTGCTTGACCAACTTGATAAAACACTATGATGAAGTGACTGACCTAGGAGATGAGGTGAGAACAGTAAACAGTGAGGCAAGAGGAGAAGATATTGCCTACCTGGGCTTCAGGAAGGCCATTGACTCTGTCTCACGTCAGATCCTCCCAGTAAAGGTGTTGATACCTGGGCAGGGAGGTGGATTGAAAACCGGCTGAATGGACATGGAGATGGTGGTCAGTGGTGGAAAGTCTCACTGGAGTTGTGGATCCCAGCATCCAGCCCTGTTTAACATCTTCATTAATTATCTGGATGATGAGGAAGAGCGCCCAGTCAGCAAGTTCAACGATGACACCAAACTGTGGAGTTCACTAGTTAGTTTCTAGTCATATCTAATAATAAATACCTAGAGAAACATAAATAAAGTTGCATTTCCCTCTGTGGCATTGTTTATTTTGGTGAAATTCAGATGCCCAGATTTTCTTTAAATCTGGGCCTCATTAGTTTGTTGAGAAAAAACTTCTCCTTTCTTTCTTTTCTAAGGCAAGACCATGAATTGGAAAGGCTCAAAGTGACACAGTGTAGATTTATCAGTTTACCTGCACTTCTGGGGATCTCCATCAGTTATGGGACTGTTGTGAGAACTGAGAAATTTAGGAAGTGCCAGAGAGGCAAACGACTGTGAAGAAAAAACTCAGCTGGAAAAGTAAAAACTCTCTTGGTACTCAGATTTCAAAGTTACAAGTTTTATTAAGACACAGTGAAATGCTGTCACAGAGGATTAAAAATAAATAGCAGTTTTCATCAATGCAGTTCTCTGAGAAGTTATGATTCAGATGGACTGATTTTTTTTTCTAGAATCTAATTACTATCATTAATGCTAACAATGATAATTAACAAGCAATTTTCTCATCTATCTAATAGATTTTTGCTGCATTTGGAAATACTGAGAAAAAATCAATCTGGTTTTTGAAAGCAGACAAAGGTCATCTGAAACTCAAAAGCATATGTTTAATCAGAGCATTTGGGATTTTTGTCCTGATTAGACATTTTTAAAACACTTGATAGTATTAAAGGCTTATGATAAGCACCTTAAAAGTTGTGGCAAGATGGATTGGATTCTGAATATTATATTAGGTATGTGATAGGTCAATAAATAAATATATTAAGAAAGATAATCAAGTAAATGCTACTGTAAGGAAAAGAAATGTTGAGCAGCTTGTTAAAGAAGCACAGGCTACCGGTGTCTTTACAGGAAAAATCCCCAAGCAATGTTTTTTCACACCAAAAAGTAAATTTCCAACTTTCAAACCAGACGGAAGCACTTCCAGGAGGTTCATTTTCTTATGTCAAGAATGGCTTGAACTCTACAAAGTTAGTAATGCTTGAGTTCCTTTTCTATTTTCTCAATATGATAAGAATCCTTCATTTGCCACACTTTAGTATCTTTCTCTTCAGGGATTTTGTTCCTGACATGGATGATGGAGTCCTTGAGAATTACTGTCATGGATAATAGGGTTAAAAAGTGAAATAAGGTGTCTCCCTACACAGTGCTAGAAAATGAGTGAGTCTGATTTCCCTTAATGAGAATGTTCTTTTTACGCCACAAAATCGATGCCTGCTGCCGGGTGTGACTGACATCATCACCACGGGAGAAAAATGATGGAGCATCTTGTGGGCTACCAGTTGTCCCTGTGGTGCTGGCCATGGGTCGTGTGGGACAGAGGAATGGGATTGACAGTGTTAGTTTTGGGTCACAGACTTTGGGCAGCCTTGGTTTACATCCTTTAGCTCCAACAGCAATTTTTTAACTGTTCAAGTGTCTATGGCTGGTCTGTCCTTCCAGTGTTTGCCTTTGCATGGTGTGACCACAGTTTTGAACTTGCTGATGTTCTGACAGGCCAGCCGAGGTCCCTCTGGGTGCCATCCTTTCCCTCCAGCAAATCACCTCCTCCAGCTGGTGTTTGAAAGGCTGTAACATGTCGGATTTACTCCCAACAAACAGAAATTTGCAGTTCTGTTTTGTTGGTTTCCTGGGGAAACTTTTGGGCGCCTCAAATGTTTCTTTTCCCTGAGCGCTGTTATTTTGGGTGATGTGAATCCCCTGCAATGAGACCAGTCACTGAGAGATGAGATTATCCTTTACTAAAAGCAGTGGGAAAAAAGTTGTTGTAGAACTTTCACTGCAGAAGGAACAACAAAGCTCAACTGGTCCTGGACCGTTTGCAAAGATGGCAACTCAAAAATCTGCTGCCTTTACTGAATTTTCCCATCCCAAAAATACGTATGTCAGGTTTGGGGTGTATTTTAGTTTATACATCTGTTCTCTCTCAGAAGTAGTTGTGCAACCACAGAAGTTGGCTCCTTCTAGTTGCACCTTGTGAAAATACATTTTCAATTTGGCTTCTGAAGCATGGATCAAGTGATTCTGCCAACTCAAATATCCTTTGCTGTCAAACATTTTTGTCCTCTGGAGAGTGGAACACCTGCACAGCCAAAAAAAGAAAAAAAAGCTTTGTAGTGGTGTTTCCTTTTGCTTTCAATTTTTCACTTGACTTTCATTTAGCAATTAGCTGAGACAGTCATAAAATACTTTTAAATATTGGCATTATGTATTAACTTATAAAATTAGAGCCAAATTCCCAGCTGGTGATTTACACCTACTGGATGAGCGGCCTTGGGCATTGCCTTGTTAAAAGGCTCTTGTCATCTCTTTCTAGACCACAGGGTTTGGGCTGCGGTCCTTTGACATAAGCCAGGCTGGCAATGTGCCCCCTCCTGTCTTTGTGCTGAACCAGAGACCCAGGTCAGCGACAGAAACCAGGAATGTTGAGAAATTGCAAGTGATAGTTGTGAATTTCCAATTTTTTTTCAGAATTAAACCTTAGGTCAACCATATGTAAATTCCCAATATGTGGGTTGTCACTAGTGCACTACTCAGCTGTCAGACTTGGAGTGCTCTTCAATTCCTTCAAGAAAGAAATATTAAAAGAGGTGAAAAGAAGGGATTATGAAATATGATAGATCAAAAGCCACTATGATGAGAAAATACAGCTTATTCTCCTAGAGAATTCCCTATTTTGCTGAAGTTTTATTCATTGATATGCTATACATGGCACATATGTAAACAGAAAAACAGTAATAATATATTATATAATGTAATATTATAAATAATTTTGTATGTTATATATATCTTATGATATATATATGGTATATATGTCATAGAACCATAGAATAGCAGAATCACAGAATAATAGACTTGTTTGGATTGGAAGGGACCTGAAAAATCATCTTATTGCAACCCCCCTCTGTAGGCAGGGATGCCACCAACTTGATCAGGTTGCTCAGGCACCCATCCAACCTGGCCTTGAGCACCTCCAGGGATGGAGCACCCACAGCTTTTCTGGACAATGTGCCAGTGTCTCACTGCCTTCCTGCTCTGGGGCTACAGGGAACAGAGCCACAGCTGTTGGTGGAACTGGAGCCAATATCCAAATGAGCACCGGAATCTGGAGGGGTGGATTATCCATAAGGATCTACACAGTGCTATTTTTCCCACAACCGTGTCTAAATTGGGCAGCACGAGGCAGGCTGGGGGGCTGGAGGACAATATCACAACTCATAAACCTTTAAATTACGTGGGAGAGAGTTGTAAACACATAACCAAAAGATACCTTTATTAAGAGGTTGGTGAGGGGTGGTGGCTGTTGTCCCCTCAGTTTCTTGGAAAGAAGACAGAAGTTGGACCTTGATGGTTCTTGTGGGTCCCTTCCAGCTCAGGATATTCTATGATTCTGTGATTCCATGAAAATGCCTGTCTTGAAAGTTTATTTTGCCGTGAGGAAAGCCAGAATAACACTTTGCTATACTATCATGTAAATATTAAAGACTAAATTCTCAAATCATGAATCTTTTATTAGATCTCCTTCCACTCCTGAAAGTTCTCTGTGGCAAAGTGGAGTTAAGTGATCTCCAGCTTTCCCCACTCCCAATCGTTTCTTCGTGTCCAGGACTGTATTTTACAAACTTATTACTTATGTCAATGCAGTTATAAAAAAAGTCAATGAAATAAGCTGGTTCTGAAAATAAGAGATTGCTGCATTTTTAGGGAATATGTGGGTGGGTATTTTGTTTTTCCTCCCTTGCAGATGTTTAGTTAATTCAGTTTGCAACATGGCTCCATGAAGAAATGGGAATTAATCTGCTGCCTGCTGTCTGAAGGGACAAGAAATTCTGCCCTGTGACGGTGGTGAGGAGAAACTGTGGCTGTCCCGTCCCTGGAAGTGTTCGAGGCTGGGTTGTATAGGGCTTGGAGAAACCTGATCTAGTGGAAGGTGTCCCCATCCCTGGTGGGGAGCTTGGAATGAGATGGTTTTTAAGGTCCCTGCCAACCCAAGCTATTCTGTGATTCTAGGATTCTCAGTAGAGACACAGGTGGGGTTTTTCAAGACATTGTTCACATCTCCTTTCTGCTTTTCATTTCTCCTTTTGATCCACAGTCAGTTTAGCCCCTTCAGCAGGAAGATCTACCCCAGCAACCTTGGCCTTTCAAATTCAGCAGTGATGATCTGTTCTTGTTGGAACCAGGCACTGCAGGCTTCATATCTTCACTAAATCTGTTTTGCTTGATTTCATCATCTCTAACTGATTTCTCATCTCTTGTTACAACAGCAAAAAAATATTCCTCAGCTCCTGTTCAGGCTGTGCTGTGGCATTACTGACTGCCCAAAAACCTGCTGCTGGAAACAGCTACAGTTCTGCAGAACTAATAGAGAAAAAAATCAACATTACACCAAAGCTGTGGATGTTGGAAAATAGCGTTAAAAATACTGAGAGAGACCATTGGATCTTGGCCTTCATCATCCTGCTCCTGAAGCTGACCAGTGGCAGTGTGTCGGACAGGAATTTAGGGAGAAATCAGCCCTTGGAAAGTGCTGTTTTTCCATACAGCCTCCCAGTCTCCAGTGGCTTGTGGCTCTTAGACTGCCTGAGGGGAGGTCTCCCGTGGATCTTGGTGGATTCATTTTTCGTAGACTAGAATCACAGAAAATAATCATAGAATCACTGAGGCTGGAAAAGGCCTCCAAGATCATCAAGTCCAACGTTTTTATTAATTTCTCCTTCTTTCTGAGGTCCGTCATTAAAGATGGCAAAAAGGACATTCAGCTGTGTTCAAAGCAGAAGCTTTTATATGATGGAAGGTGACTGAAATAAAATCGAAGTTTAATTTTTCTCTTCTTGAGTTTTTCTCTATCTTCACTACATGTCATTTCCTTGCTTAGGGAACAGGCAATTCCCTTTTAAAGACAGGGCTTAACTGTCACAAAAACATCATCCTGACTGTTCTGAGTGTTCAGGCTAACCCAGAGCAGAGGCAGTGGATTTCAGGGGAAAGTGAGAGGGAAGTTTAGCCTTTTATGTTCATTGAACCTCCCCCAGACTTCTGGCTCTGACATGAAATCCCATTACGAGGCGCCATACACCCAGCAAACCAGGAAAACAGCATCCCTGCTCCCTCCTGCGGGGAGGTGTCCTTGAGGAAGGTCGTGGGAGACGCTTGTTTGAAGCTGTGATGTTTTGTGCTCAAGCAGCCCAGGAAAGCTGCACCCTCTCTGCTCTTCCCAGCAGTTCCCTGTGGTGAGGAACATTTTGTTGTCCCCATCAATAACCACCGAGGATGGACTCCTTTTAAACAGCAAAGGCTGTCTCGAGTAGAGGAGATCAAACCCAGCTTCTTCGGCTCATGACTGGATACAGACTGATAAGTGTGACTAGTAAGGAGAAATATTGTAATTTGTAATAGATTTCTCCTTCCCTTTCCCCCGTAGCTTAGAGATATATTTAAAAACAATAAATTATTGTTGTGGTTGTTGTCTTTAATTACACTGATTCCCGAGGGCTGCTGTTTTACTGAAAAATAATCTTGCTTTGACAA
Organism: Platysteira castanea; assembly: GCA_013397175.1. NCBI lineage: Eukaryota > Metazoa > Chordata > Aves > Passeriformes > Platysteira > Platysteira castanea. The sequence goes on along the minus strand of VYXC01011101.1, from coordinate 743,059 downwards.
TGGAAGCTTGAGAGACTGGTGGAACAGATTGCAAACCATTTCCATGCCTGGTTTAACTGCTTGACTGCCAGCCTGTGGAACTAATTTTCAGGAGGAGTTTACTTGTAAAACTCTCTCTAGTTTCCCCTTGCTCTTGGGCTACAATAACATCAGAGGAAATGTCTTGGGTGTTGCTCTGCACAGGCACAGGTGAGATACAAGGAGAGGGTAGGTGACTGCAGAGACGGTGGTTTTGGGACTCCCCACGGGGGAAAACAGGTGTGAAAAGATAGGAATTCAAACAAAAGAATACTACTGAAAACCCAAACCAAAACACATTATTGCTCACACTTCCACACTGACAGAGGGAGGTGGTAGAAGCAAAAGGTTAGCTATAAAGAACAAGTTTCATGCAAATCTCTTGAATTTAGGTTCATTGCACTGAACTTTGGCCAGGTGAAGATATGTGGTCTAACTTACACCTTAACCTAGTCCTCAGCAGCAGCTCACTGAAGGCTGAGAAGGTTTCCATGAGGAAAATGATGTGTTTGCTGCTGGCTCTCTGCTCCAGAAGTGATCTACTCTCCCCACTGACACTTGAGGGAGTTTCAGCCCGCCCACCAAACACTCTGTGTAAGTTGTTTTTGCCCTGATAAAGTGAAGGCAGCTGAAACTTCTCGTTAAGGTTCTGTGCTGAGCTTGTGCACCTGGGTAGGGGGAGCGACTCTGGCAGGAACAGCCCAGACTGCACCTGTAGAAGCACGAAGCTTCACTTTCATTTTTGTGCTGCAGAAACTGTGTCTGACTGTTGATTTCGGAGTGTAAGATGAGAAACAAGTCGACATGATGGTGATTCTGGCTTTGATTCTTTGATTCTGGCTGGGGTGGATACGTGAAAAAACTGATATTATCATAAAAGCAGGGCTGATGTCAGGCCTGGCTTAAGAGTATGTAAAACTTTCTCTAAACTCTTTTATGTTCTGTCTTCCAGAGAACTTTTTATGTTTAAAAAGTATGTATGTATGGGTGTGGTTTAGATACGGACATGGGCCACACTTCTGAAAACCTCACACAATATTACAGCAACCTGAAATGAAATGGGTTCTGTGAAACTGTTGCTTTTGAGGAGGACAATAAAGTTGCACATGGGTTTGTCACCTTCTTCTCTCACAGTACTTCAACTCTTCATTTTCTTCTTCTGTCCTCTCAAGGGCAGCAAAGTTGAAGTCAGAGGAGATGAAAAAATCTGACTGCTGTGCTGTGTGAGTGATGTGATGTTAATGTAGATTTAGTTTGGGTTTTGAATAAAAGAAGCTATTCTCATTTCATTCCACTTTCCTCAGCACTGCAACACCTCTTTGGACCTTTATCAAGTGTGGCAGAATGCTGGTCTCTGAGCAGACGTCACTGAAATACGATATAATGGTGTTATTTTTCTCCTAGCTAAGGAGAAAAGTAAATTTTGAACCCCACAGGTTAAGTCCTTTATCAACTTGCTTCAAACTCTCCAGCATGCAAAGTGTGAGCACATGAAGCAAGAAAAACAATCATTTCTGGTGTAAAATTACTGAGAAACAAGGTGAAAACAAACAGAGCAATGCACAAGTGTGCAAGCAGAGTGTGTGTCAAGGGAAATTTCCGCCTTCTGATACAAGCCCCAAACAACCCATTCATTAGCTGTAAACACTCTCCAGCTCCAACAACTCTCAATCGGTATTTATTTTTTTTCATTCTGCCTTGTGCCCAGAACTAGGAAAATATAAATGTAGCGTGTCCCTTTGCTGGGGTCCTCCCCAGTGCGAAGGTGATTTCTGGGCTATTTTCTTTCTCATTTTCTTTGTCTAGCCACTTGCTTTCCTTCAGTAGCCTCCTTAGTATTCACAGCTATTTTCAGGATTATAACAGGCTTTTAAAAAACCTGCATCATGGGAAGATGCCACTGAACATGACATACACAACTATCTTTGACTCATGGATTTAAGCTGCAGGAGGGTAGATTTAGATTAGATTTTAGAAAGAAATTCTTCCCTGTGAGGGTGGAGAGGCCCTCGCACAGGTTGCCCAGAGAAGCTGTGGCTGCCCCATCCCTGGAAATGTTCAAGGCCAGGGCGGATGGGGCTTGGAGCAACCTGGGATAGTGGAAGGTGTCCCTGCCCATGGCACAAGGTTGGAGTGGGATGATCTTTGAGGTTCCTTCCAAACCAAGCCATCGTATGATTCGGATTCATTAACAGTTTCCAGAGACTGAACATATCATAAAAGCAGGGTTATGTCAGTGAATTTACAGATATCCCCAGGAAAATCTAGAACTCCCCAAGGAATATAAAAGATTGTCAGTGTCTACATTTTGCTACATCTCTGAGTGCAGGATTCAGGTGAGCTGCTGCAATTCTCTCAGTTTGCACACACAAAGCTTCAGAAGACTACTCCCTCAACTTTTAAAACTTGCAAGAAATTATAAATGAAGATGACAATATCTCTTCCTCAAAGGATTATATATTTCTCGTTAAACTTTAACTTCATTTAAAATCCATCCTTGATCCTCTTAAAGTATTTGCGTAAGTGAATGAGGGCTGTAAAACACGACTGAAGCTTTCCTCCTTGGGGAAGCAGCTTGACCAATTTACATATTTATTAAATATTTTATATTGTACCAGATTGTATGCACTTCAAAATGTCACATCTTATTTTTGGTCTGAGCACTGCATAACCATAATGGCTATTTCCAGTCCCAGAAGAGGAAAAAAAATAATCTGCATCTCCTGATTTGACCACTTCTTAGGGATTTAAATTTTTCATTTCTATGTTTTACTCTGTTCTGCAGAATTTTAACTTTTCGTGTTATGAAGTTTTACTAGTTCTGTGCAAATTAATCTCCTGTGAGGCTACACGACCAACCTCTCGTTTTTCCTCTGGAATGAGATTCAGCTTTCTAAGCATCCTAACTGAACTTCTGAACCCGTTTGATGGTCATTCTAGCTTTAAAGAAAATAAACACAAAGATGTTGTAACCAGAAATGGATATGAAGAAGTGCTTTCCCTTGTGGTACAAAGATCTATCAAAGCAGAGTTGATGTTTCTGGTGTAATTCCTCCCCTCCCTCACCCTCACAGTTCAGCTGTCACCGTCTGGAGCAGAGACTTTTGCCTTTGCTAATGGTGCACAAGACTAGGGCACGCATGAGATGGGGTTTCCTGTGAGCAGTTTGGAGTCTGGAGACTGAATGGATTAAGGCTCCAACAGAATGCACAAGATGAGGGCACATGCCCAGTTTTGCTGCTGGATTCCTGAGCGTTGTGGAACAAACCCCTTTCCTCTGCATGTCCCCATTTCTGATGGAACAAGCTTCCTTCAGAGGGTGCTTTGAGGTGCAGCTGCTGAGAAGAGAGTTTGAAAACAATTTTATTTAGATGACATGGAGAATGTTTGTGACTCTCTTTTCTGGCCACCTCTAAAATGCATGACTTCCATGGATGGAACCCTGAATCGTAGAATCATAGAATTATAGAGACAAAGAGTCATAGAATCATGGAATCATGGAATCATGGAGTCAAAGAGTCATAGAATCATAGATTCAAAGAATCATGGAATAGTTTGAATTGGAAGAGACTTCCCAGAGCAGCTTGTTCCAAGCCCCCTGCCACAGGCAGGGACACCTTCCACTATCCCAGGTTGCTCAGAGCCCCATCCAACCTGGCCTTGGACACTTCCAGGGATGGGGCAGCCACAGCTTCTCTGGGCACCCTGTGCCTGAGGGCCTCAGCACCCTCAAAGGGAAGAATTTCTTCCAAATATCTAATTTCAATCGACCTTTTTTCAGTTTAAAGCCATTCTGCCTTGCCCTTTCAGGCCATGCCCTTGTTTAAAGTCCCTCTCCAGCTCTCCTGTAGACCTTTAGGCACTGGAAGGGTCTCTGAGGTCTCCCTGGATCCTTCTCTTCTCCACACTGAATATCCCCAGCTTTCCCAACCTGTTTCCATAGCAGAGGAGCTCCAGCCCTTGGATCAACCTCATGTCTTTCCTCTGGACTCACTCAAAAAAATCCACATTTTTCTTGTTTTGGGGGTCCCAGAACTGTGTGGGTGAGGTGTATTAATTTTTTAGGATACATTTTTTAGGGAAAAGAAAACAAAAATCAAAACCACAACACAACAATGTACAGATTTATAACTTAAAACATCTGAAAAGAGAACATGTGCCACATTGTTCAAGTGATCAGTTTTTGTAATATCTTATTGCCCCTGTCTATATTTTCAGGCAGTGGATTTTTTGCACTATTCTTTCTGCAAAATTCAGTATTACTATCATAAATTTTGCCCCCATTTGAATTTTTGCATGGCCCTGTTCTGCCATTTCCTTCCTTTTCTTGATAAAATAAAGAGACCAAGCTGCTCTTTGAAGGAGAAGCCAGGCAAGGCTTAGACTCCGTAACTGTTTCCTCAGCCTGGGTGAGGTAGGGACAAATCTTTTTCAGAGTCATATTTTCCCTGGGGAGAACCCACATCCTTTCCTCTTCATAGGTCCTCTGACAGCCTTATCAGTAAGAATTTCTTCCAGGTCACTGCACAATGAGCACAAAAGACAGTCTTTAAGACTCTACTAGAAGCAGACCATGCTAAAAATAGTCCTGCATTCTAATTGTTGCATACGAACTATCTGCTGACCAACAATTGCTCCATCTGATCTGTGCTGTGCTGATTTCTCATTAAAATGTTAAATATCTTATAGGAGATAGGTATGGATGAGAAAAAAATCCTGTGGGCTGGGATTTAAAAAAAATCAGTGTCCATTCAGCCCAGGAGTGTGCCTTTAACAGAGGCAGGTGCCATTTCAACATGTATTGGAAATTAAGGTCTATTATTTTTCTTACCTTATAACCTCACATTAAATTGATGGTATTTCTTTTCCATAGATTTATAACCTTGCTATTGCTCCTCTTTAACTACAGATGCTGCATGACTTTGACTGGAGCTGACATGCATCTTTTAATACCAGAGTTAGTCAGGCGTCGATACACACCCACAGCTTCTTCTGGCAATAAAGGTAAATTATATCCTAACTGGCACAACTGGACACTCTCACAACATCAGAGCAAGTAAAAGGAAGGAGCATTTCAGCTGTTCCTTTCCACCACCCCCTAATTTCCTTCAAGCTGATATGATGTGTTGATCTCAGGAGGTGGTAAAGGACACCACAAAAATTTACATCCCTTCTGAGGGCATGAAAGAGCCTAAGCAATTTTTGTAACAAGGAGCCATGCAGGTACTTAAGGACCTTGTGAGTAGTTAGGAATGCTGTTTTCTAAATGCTGTCTCTGTTTGCAAGTCAGTATAGAGAGAGCACAGTCAGAAGGGGATATTGGCGAAGATCCCCTCCTAGGCAGCGCCTCTGTGGAAAGCCTTAGAGGAAAACTGCTGCCTTCCTGTTTGGAGGAGAGACCACTGCTGTTATGAGGTTAAATTATCCTGTAATTGTGGTCTGGACCATTCAAATACATCAAAAAGTTCTAACATTAAATTTGATTGTTTTGGGATTTGTTTTGATTTGGCTTTTTGGTTTGTTTGGGTTTGGGGTTTTTGTGTGTGTGTTTATTTGGGTCTTTTTTGTCTGTGGCAGTTCCAAAAGTGTCTCTTCCAAAACATCTGTTCTTTGCTGAACCCATGCTTAGTAATCCTTCCCATAAAATCAAAGAATCATTGAATCATGGAATGATTTGGGTTGGAAGAGACCTTAAAGACCATCTAGTTCCAACCCCACACCATGGGCAGGGATGACCAGGTTGCTGAAGGCCCCATCTGACCCAATCCTTCATTGCTTCAGTGCTGGCAAAATCATGGGCAGAATGTGGGTAAATGGAATTTATTTATCTATGACCTCCCCTCTCCAAGAGAGGGAACAGCTTCAGTCTGTGAGCTCGGGACAGGCACCACAGCCAGAGGCACTGCTGGAGTGAATGGAGTTTTCACTGGTGTCATCTGAGAGTTTTTCCCTTTGCATTTAATGTTAGTAAAGGAGATGTAAAGATGGATTTTCTTGAATTGCTGAGCATGGTGAAAGCACAGTGTCCCTCAGTAAGCTGTGGACTTGTCCATAACATCTGATCTGCGATCCTCCCAGATGTTGCTATGGGCATCCAAGACTGAGAAGGTGGGAATTTGGCTCTGATGGATTTTTCATAGTTCCCATACTGGGCTCTCTGTGCCTCTTACTCACAAGATCCTCATAAGGTCAGGACCCACCAACCCTTGTGTGGAGAGCTCTACTGGTCTGTCTGAAAATCAGCATTTATTGAGTCACATTAGGATATTTGAGACATCTCTGCAAAGCTGGCAGGTGGAATAGGGGATGCAAGGTAGAAAAATCTTTCTGGAGCATCAGTAGGAGAATCAGGAAAGATAGAGAGCTGTATATAGAATACAAGGCATAGAATTACTAAGGTTAGAAAAGAGCTCCAGGGTCATGGAGTCTGACCATTAACCCACCACTGTCAGGTCAACCACTAAATCATTTCCCAAGGCACCACGTTTCACATTTTTTGAACATTTCCAAGTTGGTGATTCCATTTCTTGCCTGGACAGCCTGTTCCGATGCCTGACCACCCTTCCAGTGAAGAAATTTTCCTCATATCTATTCTAAATCTTCCCTGATGCAAGTGGAGTCAGTTTCCTCTAATCTTATCTCTTGTTATCTGGGAGAAAAAAGACTGACACCCCCACCTGTCTACAACCTCCTTTCAGGTAATTGTAGTGAAAGGAGTTGTAGCCACACCCAGAACAGATGAAAATCAGTACAGGAGCAATATCATCTTGTACACCTGTAAGGGGATTAATCTCAAAATGAGGGTATTAGAAGCTTTTTATTTCCACCAGCTGCTTCTTTAAAATAACTAAAAGATCATGTGAACTTGACCCAGAGTTTACTCTTAGTACCCAAAACTCAGCACCATCGTGTGGCTGATGGACCCAAAGTGCTGCCTTTACTGGAAATAACATAAAATTTTGCAGCATCAGAAATGATAAAGTGATCAGAGCAAGTACTTAAGGTTGTGGCTGTGATTCATGGCTCCCTCTTCATTTAAGCAGCAGAAACCTAGCTCAGGTTTTATATTTTACACAGCTGGCATTGAAACTGTTCTGACTAGCAGTGACCACAGGCTTTAAAAACAGAAAAAGCAGAAAAGAGCCCACAGAGGCACAATATATCAATACTAAATTAAATTATAATCCTGAGTTAGGAGAGCATTTATACACTTGTGTGACAACAACCACGCTGAAATGCCTAAAGGTGTGCAGCTACTGAAGAAAGAGCTGAATTAGGTCCTTCTAAATTAATCTAAAACTGTAAAAGCATGAACAGCATTAGTTAGGTAAGCTATCTTCTCTACTCTCAGAAACTTTATTTGACTTGGATTTCTCCTGCAGACAGCAGATTCCTCAGATTCTTTTCCTGACTGAGAGGTTTAATTAAACTTTGCCGTGTCTTCCAGCAGAACAATGACACATTTCCACCCGATGGTGGAAGATACAAACTCCCCTTAGGTTCTCCAGGTATTTCTGGATAAATAATACAAAGAGACCTTGTATCTCCTCTGGCTCTGGAGAACACATGAATCAAATGTCAGTGTATGACTTGATATTTCTCCTCACCCAACAGAAAGAGAGTCAAGGCTTTGATAAAGAGATCATTGCCTTCTGTATGAGGCCTCTTCAAACACTACAACCATAAAGTCAGAGGATATAAACTGCATGAACTATTTTTCCAGCCTCATCACTGCCTTGATGAGCAAAAGAAGCCTGTGAATATTAGAGGGGAAAATGTTCTTGCCTTAATAGCAGCTATCAGGTCATATGGTGTTGTCTTGAGGTGCCCCCAGGCTAAGTCAGATTGCTTTCACAAGCAACTCCTCACCAGATAAACCCTTTTGCCTGGTTCATTTTCACTTTCTTTCAGGTAATAGAGTAGAGATCAACAAAATGAGACTGTGAGGTTGATCCTGCTACAGATAGATTTGGGACAACTGTTTTCTCTAGGACTCTCTTTAAAGTAACCATAATATTCTTGAAAAATACAGTGCCCTGGTAGCTGTTGTTGCCTAGAACGTTTTAAGGTACCTCTGTCAATTATTCCTGTGTATCTGTGTTTTTTATCTAAGCGAAATCCAAAATTTGCATCCCAGTCCCACTGCAGGTTTTTGTGCCTGGAAAGGACACGATGTGGAGGTTTAATGCTCAGAAAATGTGCATGCAGGGCTTTTATGTGCATGTTCAGAAAACTGGCCCCAGATATTCTCAGAGTGATTAATCTGTCTGTTCTTCTCAGTTTCTTTAGTAAATGTTCTGTGACACACTCAATTAAATCTGGTGATAAAACATCTTCCACTGGGATGTCTGACATGCTTGAAGTTAACCCCACGTTGGAGGGTTTCTTCAGCTCATGGAGCTGTTACAAATTCATGGTGCTCAGAGTCTTTCTGTGAAAGGTGCAGGAGCTCAGTATTTCTTTTCATGTGGCTCCTGGCATTTAGAGACACACAAAAAACACCCCTAAAAATGAAACAGAAACAACCCCAAAGCAAAACACCCCCATGCTAACATCACTAGGCCATATATTTTAATCCTCTGTCTGGGAATGTTTCTGCCAGAATATCCCCTGGTGCTGTGTCCAGATCAGTTTTAAATGCTTTAAGTGGTGATGTGTTCACTGCTTCCATGGGACCATCATCACTCAGGCTGATAGATCAGTCTAATAGTGTCTAATGCCTGTCAGCATAAGCTATGCTCTCAGTTTCTCAGCCTTATCTCTGCTGGAAAAAAAAAAAAAGTACTTATCCTTTTGCCTTGCTAGTGGTTGACAGAAAGTTAATTAGAGCCAGAAAAACACTTTTCCCCCAGAAAGTTTAACCAGAAGGGGTTTTGACTGAGGAGTCAGTCTAAAGAGTACTTTCAACACTCTCCACACAGGCAGAAGTGCTGAAGTTTCTGATACACATATTTTTGAAGGAAAGCTTCCCTTTCAGTATTGAAATGTGCATGAAATTGCACATAGCATCCCGAGTCCCCCAGGAAAGCAGGGCTCTGCAGAATCAGTCTTCACAGAGCAGCATGGATAAGGCTCAGGTTATTTCATCTGCCTCCTCCAGCTGCTGAATTGCATTTTTAAACTGTACCTTCAACTCTAACCAGCTGGGTTGTGAGCTTCATGCTGACATTCCAAGTAGGTGGATGAGGAACCCAATACGACCTGGCCACGTGCACTTGCAGCCCAGAAAGCCAAATGTGTCCTGGGCTGCACCCAAAGCAGGGTGGGCAGCAGCTGAGGGGGGGATTCTGCCCCTCTGCTCTGCTCTGCTCTGGTAAAACCTCATTCAGCTCTGGGGCCCCCAGCACAAGAAGGATGTGAAATAGTGTGAGCAGGTCCAGAGAAGGGCCACAAAGATCCTCAGAGGGATGGAGCACGTCCTTGGAGACTGATGGCTGGGGTCGCTCAGCCTTTCATTAGCTGGTCATGCATGGAAGATGGATCCATTTTCATCAAATTATCTGAACTTTTCAAAGACTGGGACCTTGCCCAAGTCACTCAGTACCTGGAGTTATATCCCAGCAAGGATATAGCAACACGTTAATTTTCTTCTTGTCTGTTTTAAAAGGCCTTTAATTGTTATATCCCAAATAGGGTTTTGTACTAGATATTCTCACCATGGGAGTTTTCACAGAGCAGCACAGAGAGTGCCTCCTTCTTAGGCACTGCAACAACTCTGATGCAACAACACCTTCGCTTTGGAGAACCATGTCCACACTCACTGGAGATATTCCAGAACTGCCTGGACACAATCCTGTGCAATGTGTTCTAGGACGACTCTGCTTGAGCAGGAAGGTTGGACCCTTCCCTTCCAGCCTTACCCGTTCTGTGATTCTGCAGCTGGGAACAGTTCTGCCAAACTGAAACAGCGCAATGTGATAGGCGGAATATAGGCAAAATTCCCATCAATCAGGAGTGTGTAAGAAGTCTTCATCACATGCACATGCGACCCCAGGGTACGTTCAGGGGTGGTGTGCAGCAGTTCTAGGTTGCCTCTCACCCAACAGCTTCCAGGTGCTTCCATTATTTGCACCAAGGGGAAATGAGCTGCATTCCCTTCACTTTCTCCTGAGGAAGCCTGGATCACCTGTGGGAACAAGATATTTCTGACAAAGACAAGAAAATGGCTTATAAAAAAAAAAAAAAAATGCTGTGACAGAGGCATCAAAGTAACAGCTAAAGACCTTTTCCCTGAAGTGGTCTAATGAAATCTCCATGCCTGATGTCACCTGAGGAAATGCCACTGATTCCTGCTCTGCTTTTACAGGCAGGGATCATTACCTTACAGCATCACTATCATTCTACCACAGTCTGGACCCAGTTGAGACTAAAAAGGGCTGTTGAGGTTTTTTTTCCCCATTCTGGGATTTAAAGACTGCTTTTTAGTTCTTTGTCACTTTCCCAGACAGAAGGGATATTAAAGCAATTATAACATAAAGCTTTGAGCAGAATATTTAGGTCAGCTCCTGATAAGCACCTGACAATAGGCTTGTTCCCTAACGCGTGGTGTTTGGAACAGGTTTTCAGTAGGTCTTGTGAGTTTCAAATAAGATACTGGACAAATTTGGTACTGTGGATCATTTTCATTGCTAGTTTGGGAGGAGAAGAGATACACCAGAATGAAGATTGGTGTGGGGATGAATAACCCAGATCCAGCTGATGGCTTTCACTGGTGATCCAGAGAGCCATGACACCAACCCGGATATTTAGAAGTTCAGGATGAAAAAGAAGATGCCCTTTTCCATGTGTTGTGGGTGGAGTGGGAGCTTCAAAATAGTTTATTGAAGAAGCCCTGATGCTGAGTAATGAGGTGCAGACAGGATTCCCTGGCTTTCTAAACTTCTCAGAGAGAGGAGCCTGGGAGCAGCTGGATCTTATCTTGGCCTCAGACTGTCAATGGTTTAAGTTTTGAAACTTTGTCCTGCAGTTTTTAATCATGGCAGATCAGATAAGTTTGTATAAAAATGAATTATCATGATAAATTATTAGTAAAAAGATCTCTATCGGAATTATTTACAACACAGTATGAAAGCTAAACCTACCAGTAGTGTATAGCATAATGCACTATATTAGAACAATTATATTAAAGTAACTATATTAAAGCTAGCAAAAGAAAAAATTAAGTGGAGATTGATTTAACTCACCATAGCAACACCTGTGCTCAGGTCTCTTTCTCTTCACCTTGAGAAGTATCCTTGGTAGGTGTCTCCAGAATCCAGGAGAAGTATCTCCACACACTCCAAGAAGGAATATGCTAGAAGAATCCAACTGGATGAAAGTGACTGGACTTTTATAATGCAAAGGGGTTGACTGCCACTCATGTGCCTCCAGGTCAGTTTAGCAGCTCATCTGCCAAATTTTTACCTTTTTATCAGGATGTTCATTTAGGGTTAGTTGCCAGATTAAATTTTAAAATTATTCGACACCAAACCCAGCTCATGGTGCCCCTTCTCAACCCACACTGATAGATCTGCAAAGAGGACATTGTCTGGGCTGCTTGACCACATTCCAGAGCATCCCGGGTGAAGCATCCCGACACACCTGTGCAGGGCCAGGAGCTGGACTCGGTGGCCCTTGTGGGTCCCTTCCAGCTCAGAATATTCTGGGATTCTGCAGCTCTCTGTACGTGGCTGTGCCATTTTGGCACATGTTTATTTGTCTCTTGGTCCCCATGTAGGCAGATAGAACTTGATGAAAAGTTTTCGTTCAAGCCTTTTTTCTTACATAAAGAAGTACTTTTGTTGAAACACTGCAATTTCAAACTGTAAAAACAGATCAAACCCCAACACTATTTATTTTTATAATGGCTGTTTCATTTTGCTAAATGATTTTAATCATTCTAATTTTGTCTCAAAATTATGTTTAACATAATTTCTTTTTCTGGATTAGATGTAATATTCAACTTTGCAAACTGAAATGTTTGAAGGTTGCCCATCAGTTTGGATGGGCAATTTACACCATGTTGTAAATTTTGACATTTTCTTTGACAAATGAAAACTGCTTTCTGAGAAGATGAAATTTCCCAAAGGATGAAAATTCTATTTCCCAGACACCTCTGGAGGAAAACTCATGTGAAAATGACATCTCTCCCTGAACTGTAATAAAAAATGGTCTCAACTGAGTGCTGTTTATGACCAAGCCTACAAACTATGATTCTTTGGAAAGCATAAATAACATCAAACAAAAAATGTCTCTTATTTCCTTAAAAATGGGCAACTTACCTCCAAGTGTTTTGTGGGTTTTTTAGTAGTTCTTTTTTTAAAGAAAATTTCTTGTCTGATCTGAATTATCATTCCCCTGAATTTGGTTTAACTGCATGAGCTGATCATAGAACCATAGAATGGTTTGGGTTGGAAGGGACCTTAAAGAACATCTTGTTCCCACATCCCTGGAATGGGCAGGGACACCTTCTAATAGACCAGATTGCTGATACAAATTAATTTCACAAAAATGACCTTACTTAGGTCAGATCAAGGTTCATTTCATCTTGCAACTTTTCTCTGGCATGGACCAGTAGTAGCAGCTCCAGTAGACAGTAGGGCAGGAGATCGTAGAATCACAGAATCACATAATCATAGAATGGTTGCATTGGAAAGGAACTCAAACATCATCCAGTTCCAACCCTCCTGCTGTGGGCAGGGACACCTTCCACCATCCCAGGTTGCTCCAAGCCCCATCCAACCTGGCCTTGGATATTTTCGGGGATGGGGCTGCCACAACTTCTCCGGGCAACCTGTGCCAGGGGCTCCGCACCTTCACAAAGAAGAATTTCATCATAATATCCCATCTAAACCTTCCCTCTGTCATCCTGAAGCCATTTCCCCTTGTCCTGTCACTCCAGGCTCCTTAAATAGTCTCTCTCCATCTTTCCTGCCAGCTCCTTCAGGTACTAGAAGACAGCACTTAGTTCTCCCCAAAGCTTCTCTTCTCCAGGCTGAACAATCCCAATTCTCTCAGCCTTTCTGGAAAGGAGAGCTGCTCCATCCCAGTAATCAACTTAGTGGCCTCCTCTGTACTTGCTCCAACAGGTCCCTGTCCTTCCTCTGCTGGGACCCCCGAGCTGGATGAGGAAAGCTATTTAACCTTCCAGCAACAACCGCTGACTTGCACCAACGTTAAACTAAGAGAAGTTAGAAAGAACAGCAAGAAACTTTGCATCTTATTCCTTTCTCCAAGCTCCATTTGCTTTATTTCACTTTTTTATCTCCTTTCAGGGTGAAACACTTAGTGGAGAACATTCTCTTACCTTTATTGGTACAACCCCACCATTTAAAGCTCCACTTCAGAAGGTGCCTAAGCACCTACTGAAGTCCCAGTTGTGTGCTCAGAGTGGAGCTCCTCTTCAGAGAAGGTTTCTCTAAATGCTGCTCAAAACAGAGGGAGTGTTCCTTACAAGCTCTGAGTTAAATACAAACTCACAAAGGGGTAATAATAAGAAGATAAATGCAGAGATAATGTTTGTAGAGGAGTAAATGACAACTAAACCGCCCATGGATGAATTTAGGCTGGGAATTAGAAGAACATTCCTAATAATTAACATACATTCCGGAAGCTGATTTTCAGTGGAAACAATGAGGTAAAAAGGAGCCAAAATGGGGCTTCATGAGGCTTGATAAGTATCTACAAGGAGTAGGGTGATACAGGCTTGCACTAAGAGAATTAGATTCTGTTACCCTGAGGGTCTCAGGAAACTGCTGGGAACTTCACACTGAAGCAAATCGAGGTGGTGCAACGTGGTACCTTGGTATTGAACGTGCATCAGGTGAACCGAATTTCAGAGGAGCTCTAAGTGGTAACAAGCCACACAAGTTTACAACAGCTGAGGGTCCGATTCTATAACTCAAGAGTTTACAGATCCAGCAACAAATGCATTGAAGAAGAAATATATGGAACGTATTTTGAATCTTTATTGATCTGCAACGTTTCTAAATTCAGTGACCAGTACAAATAGCACCTTATTGGCAAACACGAAAGAAACAAAAGGTGGTTTCTTGCTCAACTTCACTTCCTTAGCTCTATATGAGAAACCTTTAAATCCCATAATTTACCTACCCAGGCTGGCTGCCTCTGATGTCAATGATTTTTTTTGGTCAATGAGTTCTTTCCGCAGGTATGGGACAGTAAGGGAGAGAAAAGTGTAATTTGGCTTCATTTATCATATGCCTTAAAGACTTGAACAAAGATTTTCAAAGCATAAAGATAAAATGCTGGGGTTGGAGGTTTGCCTAATGACCTGTCAAAAATCAGCCCACCTCTGTTTCCTCATGCAGGGGAAATAATATAAGGATGGTTGGATAATTTCCATTAATAGTAGAGTTTGCAAAGCTACAAAAAAATTGGCAGATTGAGTAAAATCTATTCAGCTTTTTCTTTTGTCTCTGACAGCATCAGGGGGAACACAAGCTCAAAGCTATTTCCTCTCAGGGAATAATATTCAGGTTTCATGGAACGTTGGAACAAGTCCAGAAGAGGTCCTGAAGATGCTCAGAGGGCTGGAGCCCCTCTGCTATGGAGACAGGATGGGAGAGTTGGGGGTGTTCAGCCTGGAGACCATCTTCCAGTACCTAGGGAAGCTCCAAGAGAGCTGGAGAAGGGACTTTTCAGAAGGGCATGGAATGACAGGACAAGGAGGAATGGTTTTAAACTGACACAGGGGAGGTTTAGATTGGGTGTTAGGAAGAAAGTCTTTAGTCAGAGAGTGGTGAGGCCCTGGCACCAGTCAGCCAGAGAAATTGTGGATGCCCCATCCCTGGAAATGTTCAAGGCTAGGTTGGATGTGGCTCTGAGCACCCCGGTCTAGTAGAAGGTGTCCCTGCCTGTGTCACAGGGTTTGGAACTAGATGGTCTTTAAGGTCCCTTCCAACCTAAACTATTCTATGATTCTATGACTTTCTGTAGGGAGTGTGATTTCTGTTATGTATATACTACTTCAAAATTGATTTCATAAATCTTTTGCAGTGACATCCTATATCAAGTCATTCCTTTGAAGAATGAGGTATGTCTGTAAAGAGGGCAGTGTCTGGTTAAACTAACACAGTGCCCTAGTCCCAAATTCAGTCTTTGACCTGAATTTCTCAGTTTGAATCTCCCAACAAATTTTTTCCAGTCATTCACCATTAGAGTTTGTAAAGATTCACTATTGTTATCTTCAGAGAGTCACAGAATCATTAACGTTGAAAAAGGCCTGCAAGATCATCAAGTCCAATTTTCAAAGTTTTGCGTGTGCCATTCCTGGGGTCCAGGTATCTTAATGGTGCTGTTTTACATCTCTACTTTTTCACAACCCATGTAGTCACATGTCTGGTAAAAGGGAGTATGGAGAGATTTTAAAAGCACCTGATCACACTGATCAAAGTGACTTGAGATCCATTATAAAATGTACCACAGAGGGTCTTGCCCCAAGTCACTTAATGAGCCTGAGGAAAAACCCTGCTGCAGGCCAGGGCTTTGTCCTCATTGCTGCAGCCTCTTTCTCTCCCATGAAAAATCATTTTGTTCAGGATTAGAACTAAATCCCAGGGTTGTACGGAATAAAGCTATCAGGGTCACAAAATGAACACAACCTTTGCTTAAAATCAAAACCATAGCAGGTTTCCTCAGAATGGGATTATTTTACAGGCAAACACAGTACCAGATAAAACCTAGAATTCCCTGTAGTCTCCCTGGCTTAGTTTATATATAATTCCTCTGCTGATTAGTAGAGTTAATAAAAAATAAAAATGTCTCCCTTTAAAGCAGCGAGAGACTCACATACTTGAATATACCTATCTCCAGGATAAAGTTTTAATTACCCTGAGAAAAAGCTGGAAGAAAGATGAAACTCAGACACCTGTTACAGCTGGGAAGAAGGCAAGGAGGGCCAGCATGCAATAATTAAATCTTTATCACCCAGAAAGGGGTCTGCAGCCTGCGGTGTCTTCCTGGTGAATATCACCATGTTTATTTTTAAAACTACTCCCTGCCAGCATGTCCCAGAGTCATTCCCTATACACAGCTGGCTGGGAAGAGGCAGGCTGGAGCTAGAAGAAGCAAGATCTAAAAGAAGAAAGACAGGGGCTAGCAAAAAGTTAGCAGAAAAAGGACTGGGATGGAAACAATTCCAAGTCCAGCAACAGGTGACCTACATTTACAGATCTCTAAAAGCTGGATCTTGGTGTTCCTCTTTCCTGTAGGTGCCGTGTTTACTTACTCAGCACTTTCCAGTTCTTCTGGAAATCTTGTTTTTCCGGATAAGGTGACAAAAATATGGATTTAGGACTGAACCCTCCCAGAGGAGGAGCAACACAGCCACAGCTGGCGAGTTTTGTAAATGGTGGAAAACTGGCCAGAGACCTTTAGCCACAAGCGTGAGGGATGGCAGTGGCAGCTCAGTGCTGCCTTCCCCAACTCACCCATGCCACCCTCAAAACTCCACGGGGTTTTGATCAGTTGGTGGCCTTGGGCCATCCCAATCTCTCTGTGTTTCACTTGTACAGAAAACAAAATTGTGGCAAATTATTGTGCTGATGTGTGTAAGGATAAGTGAACATGCACCACATTTATTTATTCATTCATTTATGCACATAGGCCCATCCATCCTCAGATGTATGAAATTATGTCTGTGTGTACATTGATGTGTGAAACGATTTATTAATTTAAAATCACTGCTGGAGAAGTCAATCAGCTGCAATAAATAACAAAACGACTTAGGGCAAAGGGTGAGACTATTCCCTCCTGCCTGTATTCAGGTCTTCTCACGGAATCAAAACCCAGCAAAGAGGGATGTGAGCTGCATAAAACTTTGATGTTGTCCCTACTCCATGTGACAGGGTGAACCCTCACAACTGAAGCTGTTTGACTCTGTGGCTGGTTTTTCGTCAGTGAAATCTGTAATAATCACAAGGGGGACCCTCATGAGACTGCATGGGCTGGAGGGACTGCAGAATAACTCAGGGCTTCCTTGGAGAACAGACACGCTCACGGCCCGAGTGTCAGAGTTTCAGCCAAGCAATCAACCCCACGTTTTGTCTGACCCCTCCCCACTCTTTACCCCTGGAGCACATCCCTCCTTCCTTCCATGGTGCTTTCCACAGAGAGGGAAAGTCCTAGGGCTTTATTTAGATTCAAGCTGCAAATGGCACCGTGAATGTCTGATAAAACCCTTCCGATAAAACTCTTTGGTGAGCTCTTTCCCCGCTCCAGTTTGGTCTAATCTTTTAGCTCACAGCTCCTCCACAAGATGCCTGTGTTGGGTTTTGGTGGGGTTTGGACAACTGTTTATTTCTCTTCCTAACAAAGTGGCAAAATAGATTATTTTAAAACGTGTTTAAAAAAAACAATGGGCAATTTACAGCCTGGAGGAGTTTGCTGCAATCCTGAGTGTATATGCCAAGAGCTGAATATGTTTTTAAGTGTAGCTATGTTGCTTCGTTCTTTACCTTTCTCTGTGTGTGTTTGTGTGTTCTGCAGGGATTAGTCATGGATTCACAAAATGGATTTTCTCAGAAAAAATTCTTTCTGCATCTTATTCTTTTGATACAACTTCAACACCTTTTTCAGTATAATTTTTTCTCCTCCTCCTCTCTGTACATTCGTGTGTCTGTGCTGTGGGTGTGTATAAATATGTACATATATTCTGGTTGGCTGGAAGTAGAAAAATTCATTTTCTTTAACAGTCATATCTCTGAGAAGCAGGCTCACAGGAAAGCTTTTAAACACTAAATTTAAAGACTTTAACTGCTTGGCTTTTCCGGTCAGCTTCTCCTTAATTCTCTTCTCTCTCCCTCTTGCTCTCTCATTCTTACCCCGGTGCTGAGTTTTTTTGCTTAATTAAGGGGAAAGGAAATAGTGACATCAAGTCAAGGACGTAATCTCTTTCCAAACAGGCAAAGTCAGAGTTTAATCCTCCTGGCATAGTCTCATCCAGGAAAAGGAAAATTTCCTCCTAAAATATGAAGCTGAGTTAGGTCCTGATATAGCACCTGTTGAAGACTGAAAATCTTTCTTGCTGTTTCTGTATGTTGCTTTAGGTGCTTTGTCTGTGGCTGAAACCTCTGGAGGCAGAGGACTGCCACGGACAGAGGTTTGTGCTGAATTGTCTGCAGGACCTTGGGATCAGAGGGTGCATTTCTGACTCAGGAGATAATTGCCCTTAAGTAAACTGATAAAAAGCTCTGTGATTCAGCCACCCAGAAAGGCAGGACCATAATCCTGTGTAGTTTTCTGTCTTCAGGGTGAGAGACAGCTTTCATCACCATTTACTCACACTGTGCTACAGCACAACCTTTTTTTCATTTTAACACCCTGTGTTTTGTATTCACATTCAAATTTTCTCCATTCTGGTTATAACTCACCTCAGCTGAGTCAAGCACCTTGCATAATTTATCTATAATAACTCGAACTATATTCATATATTCATGTTCTTAGAAACCCCTTTTTGGAAGGGATGGTTTGCTTGTGGAGTTTTGCCCTCCACTAATGGCAAAGCAGTTCTTCAAAACTACTCTAGATGTAGATCTTTTAATTGTTTACCATTAGACATGGTGCTGCCACTCTGTGAGAGAAAAACTTATGCAGACGAGGAGCATAACCTCCAGCTTGAATCCCATGGAGGCAATCTCAACAGACACGGGGAGATCTCCTCTCATCCTGTTCACTGTGACGAGGATTCAGATCCTGTGACAGGAATCAAAGATAATGTCATGATGCACCTTATGTTTATAGGAAAACATTTTTCTCTGAAGTCTCATGGCCATTTTGTGTTTATGAATCATTCATTATAATGTTTTATCCTAGAGGAAATTTGTGATATAAGCTGTCAACTCTATTTACCTCTAAATTCCTGTCTGCAAACTGTGGCAACCGTAAGGTGCCCATCTACAACAAATGACAAATGGCTGCAGTTGTTGTTTTGTGAAATGCAGCACATTATTCCTCATTCTTCCTACAGAAATCGCCTGCGTTTGGCATATTGAGGGCTTCACCCAGGTGCACAGTGGGAGCAGGTTTTGGAGTGTGGATTGGACTCAGGTGTGCCGTGGGGAGGGTGAATGACAGGCAGTCTACAGAAAACACTTACTGGCACTAAAATGCAGCCATTTCCTGCCTGCAGTGTGGCAGCTGAGATCACGGAGCAATCGTTTCCAGGCAGAGAAGTGTGGAACAATGTCTCCAAATGAAATTATAGCTTGAGGAAAGGATTTCTTTGAGGCAAGATGGAATGTAATTACCCAAGTTGGAATTCTGCCAGGACAATGATGTTCAAAACACTTCCAGCTCTTGTGGAAAGTGCCACAGGACCTTTTAATGACTGCAAAGGAATGGGCTTTGGATTTTATTTTTTAATTTTTTTTTTGTTTGAGTATCTCATCCAAAAGTCAGGATAATAAAATGAGAAAGAAAAAACTATCAAAGAAAGAGCTAATCTTTGCAAAGTGTTGGAATATGTAAATCCCACTTTGAAATGGTAATTTATTAACTTCTTTTTAAGATAAAAATGCAATTAGTTCATTCTTTCATTTCCCTCATCCCAAAAAATGCACATATATTGTTATCACGTCTTTTACTCCTGTGTCAAATCTGTATCATTTAATTTTGTTGCAGTGAAACTTGTGGGTTTTATAAAAGGTTTTGGTGGGGTTTTTTTTCTGCCTTGTTTCAATCCTGACTGTAAATAAAAGAATATATTACTATATTCAGAAATCATTGCTGTCAAAAATCTTCACTTTGTTGAATTTTATAAAGGCTATGGGCTATTTTTATATTAGATGCTGTATCAGTAAAGAGTAATCAGAGAGTGAAAGGGACTTTTTATCATTCTCAGTTTATTCCCAGAAATACTCTCTTGAGCTCTGAAGGAAAAAAAATAAAAATATTATCTGTGATAGAATTGTAAGCTTGCCTTATTTTCCACTTGATCATTTTTGGTAAGGGAATGAATGTAGCTGCATGTCTATCTATGCATCCCTACCCCCAGAACTTGATTACTCCTGGCTAGTCAGTCCAGCATAACTTTTCTGATTCCATTCCATTTTTGTCACATTTAATTAAGATTATGTAAAGCTGGGTTTAACTGGCTGGTCATCTAAATTTGGGTAAGTACCTGTAAATGTCAAGCAAAATGTATAAATAAATAAATAAATGTTAAATGAAGGAATTATTGCAGCTGTGGCAGATTTTATTTGATACCAGTGAAATCTGGAGATTCCAGGGTGTATTAATACACAAGTTTGGATGTTCATCGAGGTTGTTCATGGAATTCAAACTTTTTCTACCTGTAGGGACTTGAATTCCCATCTAGGTCTGAAGAGAGACGCATCCTCACAAACCTCTAGAATAGTCCATGCTGCTCCAGCTCTCATGATCCTTGGCAGAGCTGCTTCATATCACTTAAAATATTAAATATGTATGAGTCTAAAAGAGAAAGAATGAGAGGGAGTCACTTGTAAAGAATGAATAAGATTCTTTGGCAGTGAAGACAGGGAGGGAGAGATTTACCTTCCCTGTTTTTAAGTGTCTTTGGAGTAAATGCCTCCATCTGGATTAAGCGGGAATCAGAATTATAGAATATTCTGAGTTGGAAGGGATCCACAAGGATCATCAAGTCCAGCTCCTGGCTCTGCACAGGACAGCCCCAAGAATCCCAACATTTGGAGCTGCATCTCCTCACTGGTGTTTTTAATTCAATGCAAAGGTGAATTTATGTGTTGTACGTGGTGATGGAGTTGAACAAAGAAAATTAAAGTTGGAGATGTGTCTATGGTCAGAAACAAACAACTCACTGAGGTACAAGTTAAAGACTTCATCCCCTTCCTCTGGAGGGGTTGTGTCATCTCATGAGTGAAGAAATCCCTGGAGGACGGTTTAGGATGCACAAGACCTCTCAGGAAGGAGCCACGCCAGGTTCAAGTCTGAAGAGTCTCTATTCCCTCAATTTCCCTCCATGAAATGATCAGTGGAACATTTGCACCTCCCAATCCATCCTGCTGAGGAAATTCATGATCCTTCCAACCTAGCACATCATAATTGTTATTTCACAGGCAGGAGTTTTGACTTTCCACATGATCTCAGCATTTTGTCTGCTTTCAGTGCTGTGGCTAAGGCAGCAGAAGAGCCTAGGGGTGAAGTGAGCAGTGATGATCCCCCAAACCAGGACTGAATCAGCTCCACTCTAAGGGCTGGGCTGGTATTTTAGCAGCTGCCTCACTGAGGAGATGGAAGCACACTTGTGGAGCAAGGACACAAATCACTGATCATCCCTGCAGCACTGGTGGTGACGAAAGCCTGTGGCTCTGCACCCCCAGCCCCATGCCCAGCCCTCCTGGTGACCATGGTGTCCTAACGTGTGCATCCAGAGCTCCTGACACGCTGCCTGCAGCACCAGCAGCCTCACCAATTGAGGATTTGCCGTGGCGAGCAGGGATTAAACACTTTTCATTAGCAAGTTTAGAGGTTCTAAAGCCCTGTAATAGACATCTGCCACCCACATTGTGAGGGGAAACGCTGTACAATGAGTGATTATAAAGCAGGAAGATGAAGTGATGTTTTGAAACTTTGTTGTCTCCATACCCTGAGCCCTAAAATCCCACTGAAACAATTATGTTTAATATGAAGCATTGCTGTTTCCTTCTGGATGGAGGGGCTATTTGCTCCGTCTCCCCATAGAGGTTAAAAATAACAATGCGTGGCTCGCTTTGTGCTTTGTTAAGATTACCTCACATTTCCATCACATTTAAAACAAAACAAAAAAATCACATAGAATATTCATATTATTGTGCTATATAAAGCTCACGACGCAGGGGAGAGCAGAATTGTTATTGTATATTTTCGTTATTTAACAATTATCACTATGGGAGTTTCTAGAACATAATTTTGTGGGGGGAAAAAAATGAAATGAAATAAAATAAGCAGCCACCTTCTTTCAAAGTTTGACTCTGTAGAGCTTTAATTCCAATCAGCAATAACAAAACTCATGACAGAAGGGGCTTTCAGCACGTTAATAGCATAGCAACATACTGGGTGCACTTGCAAATCCATTTGCTCGGAGATGCTTTGATCACTTAATGTTCTACAGGCAAAAAGCAGTGTTTTCGGAAGGCAACACTCAATGTGTGAGGCATCTATAAAAGAAAATCATCTCCCTCATTCCTCAGAAATTCTCCATTTGCCTGATAAAATTTACAGTCACCAAGAACTCCTGGAGCCCAGAGTTTTGTAAGATTCGCAGGCCAGCACCACCCCTTGTGCATGAAAACTCAGCTTGTTGTTGCAACCACTGTAAAATATTTGTTTTCAAACAAACATTGAGTGTTAGAGGCCACCTGCTACCAGGCTGTCCAGAACTCAGGTCCCCACACAGGCTGCATGTGGACTACTGCTACTCTAGGAAATAAAACTGTATTAGGAAACAATGCTGGGCACTGGAATTTGCTGATAAACATTTTTACAATGATTTCTAGTGGGGTTTTAGCCTGGGCACTGTCTTTACAACTGCTGGATGCTGATTGATATCTGGCACAGGCCCAAAACCCATCCCAGTGGTCAGTCTGGATGCAGCAACTTCAAATCCCAGTATAAAAAGAGTTTAATTGTGTAAACATAGGTCATTTCTGGCCTCAGTGCTGGAAAATGCTCTCAGATTTCCTTAAATTATTTGTGGAGATGTTGCCTTATCATAAAAAATATGTGGTTGCTGGTTTAGATGCATGCAGGACACAGTTTGTTCTCCAGCCTTTGGCACCAGGGTGTGCAAAGTCATTACAGCTGGAGCTGGCCCCAAGCAGAGGCACAAAACACTCCCCCAGTGGCCCGGAGGGGCTGTAAAGTGCCTTTTTCCTGGCAAAAGCCAGGGTTCAGCCGTGGATGTTGGAAACTGCTCGTCCTTCAGGGGCTGCTGCTCTGCATCTGCCTGATGGGAGAGAGCAACCGAGTGTGGGGGACAGAGATTTACTGCTGGAACACCGAGCTGAGCAACCTGGAGCTCAGGATGGTGGCAGAGCTTTTCTCCAGCTGCCTCCAGGGGTGAGAGGATCAGTGACTCAGTGTAGGGTCACCAGCAGGAGCCTGGGCTCTCTCTCACAGCCCTGAGGATCTTCTCAGCCAGGCTCGTTAACTTGGGCTTAATGATGGTAACGTGGGGGGAACCCAAAAAAGAGCTGACTCGTGTTTGACCAGCCTGCAGTGAAGTAAAAATAAATACTCAGTTCCCAAGAACTGGAGTCTTAAATTAGCCCAAAGCAGGACTTTTTCAGAAAAGCTTAAGCATTTCATTCTAGATGTGACACAGAAGGTTCAGTAGGTAGGGAGAGATCTCAGCAGTTCATCCTGTTAACCAAAAGACCAGATTTTAAAGGGTATTATTCTTGATCTCCTTTGTTTCCCACTTCTATAGTCATATAATTGGCCAGGAGACTCATAATGCTCTTTATTTTTAACCAGGGGAATCACAGAATCACAGAATGGTCTGGGATGGAAGGGACTTTAAAACTCATCTCATTCTCAGCCCCTGCCAGGGATATCTTCCACTATCCCAGGTTGCTCCAAGCCCCATTCAACCTGGTCCTGAACATTTCCAGGGATGGGGCACCCACAGCTTCTCTGGAGAGCCTGTGCCAGGACTTCACCACCCTCATCATAAGAAATTTTTTACTAATATCCAATCTGTTGCTNATCTAAATCTACCTTCTTTTGGCTTGAAGTGATTCCCCCTTGTGCTCTCACTGCATGCTCTTGTAAAAAGTCCCTCTCCAGTCTTCCAATACAAATAATCATTAACATTAATATAATTAATCGTTAAAAATCAGTCTAGATTTGTAGACCACCAAATAAATAAAATATGTGTAACATATCCCTTGCAAAGTCTCAAAGCTGGGGTATCTCTGGAAATACCTCCTTGTTGCTTATATAAAATCATGGGTGACACATGTAATTTGATTTTAGGTGTCTAAATCTAAGCTCCCATTTTAGTTATGATAGATTCAGTCCCCGTCAGAGTGATTTTATATCTTGATAAAACATGCAGAACTACTTAGGGAAACCAGGAATCCCTCCCTAGTCTCTGCTGACATGGGAGGTAAACTCCAGTTTGCTGTAGGAGGATCCTGAGGTGGTTTGTGGATGTTAATGATTTTGCTGTAGAGAACACAAGTAGTCATGTAAGAAATAGCCAAGGTCTTAAAAGTCTGCCTAGATGGCCAGTCTGGCTGTGACAGATTTTACAGAGACCACTTAATTCAGCACCAACTTGACTTTGCATAATGTGAGAATACCAGACTTCAGGGTGGCCCCCTGGGTGCAGTGCTCAGCAAGCCTGTCCCTTACTGCGCCTGGTGATACATACTTGGGGGAAAATGTGTAAGAGCAAGACATGTTTTGAGTATAACGTTCCTTCCCTGGTGTAAACCTCCCAGCTGCTCCCTGCAAATGGCTTGGAAAATTGTGAAGATAATGATTTCCTTCAGAACATGGGGTTTAAGGGAGTTGAATGAACTTGCCCTTCACCACACTTCCTTTTTTTTTCATCCAGACATGGATGTAAACTGATTATTGTCAGCCCAAAGATGCACAGGAGCATATGCTGTGCCTTTGTTTAGAGGGGTAGTAACACTGAATGCTGGCAAAAACATTTAATGATGAGAGAATTGTGATTGTTCAGCTTGGAGAAGGCTCTGGGGTGATGTTATTGTGATCTTTCAGGACCTGAATGAGAACAACAGAAACACTTAAGAGGAACTTTTGACATGGCAATAGCGTGATAAGACAAGGGGGAATGGCTTTAAGCTAAAGGAGGGTAGATTTAGATTGGATATTTGGAAGAAATTCTTCCCTGGGAGGGTGCTGAGGCCCTGGCACAGGGTGCCCAGAGAAGCTGTGGCTGCCCCATCCCTGGAAGTGTCCAAGGCTGGGTTGGACAGGGCTTGGAGCAACCTGGGATAGTGGAAGGTGTCCCTGCCTGTGTCAGTGGGGTTGGAACATGATGATCTTGGAAGTCCCTTCCAGCCCAAACTCTTCTATAATTCTATGATAAGGAGAAGTTCATGAATGAGGGAAGATGGGGTGGATTTGAGGCAAGATGAGCGTTGGTGGCTAACAAATACAGACAAATATTCTGGATTTTATCCTCCCTGTCTTTCTTTCTGCTCCCCAGAAATGTTGTTTCTCCAAAATCTCACTTCCCTGTTTGACACCTCTTCCAGTGCCATGGGGACCTTCTTCATCCAGAGATCAGTTATTTATAAAATATAAAAATAAGTCTGTTTGTTGAGTCATTTTACACGGACAGTGTGATTTATTGGCCTTTCGTTGAACTGACTTCTGAAATAGAAATGTAGGGCCTTAATTGCCAGGATTACTGACTGAGTGCATGGGGTTGGAGGCAGGTGCATGGTTACCTGCATGTCTGCTCTTGCTGTCAGCTCAAATTCAGTGTCTCTGAATAAAATATGCCCAATTCACTGTATTTGCTTCCTACTTTGTGCAGCAGCATTAGAGAAAACAGTCAATACCTCAGCAAATAGTGGGGAAGGTTTGCAGTATGTGTAATGTGTCTCACTGCAAGAACAAATGGGTTACATCCTTCACTCTGAGAGTTTAAACAGCAGATTACCCTCTGCACTTGGGGTAGATAATATTTCAGTTCAACATTATTACCTGAATTTTGCTAACATTAGAGGTGTAGCCATGCTGCTGTTGTGTAGGGTGCCATACAAANCTGGGAGGGTGCTGAGGCCCTGGCACAGGGTGCCCAGAGAAGCTGTGGCTGCCCCATCCCTGGAAGTGTCCAAGGCTGGGTTGGACAGGGCTTGGAGCAACCTGGGATAGTGGAAGGTGTCCCTGCCTGTGTCAGTGGGGTTGGAACATGATGATCTTGGAAGTCCCTTCCAGCCCAAACTCTTCTATAATTCTATGATAAGGAGAAGTTCATGAATGAGGGAAGATGGGGTGGATTTGAGGCAAGATGAGCGTTGGTGGCTAACAAATACAGACAAATATTCTGGATTTTATCCTCCCTGTCTTTCTTTCTGCTCCCCAGAAATGTTGTTTCTCCAAAATCTCACTTCCCTGTTTGACACCTCTTCCAGTGCCATGGGGACCTTCTTCATCCAGAGATCAGTTATTTATAAAATATAAAAATAAATCTATTTGTTGAGTCATTTTACATGGGCAGTGTGATTTATTGGCCTTTCGTTGAACTGACTTCTGAAATAGAAATGTAGGGCCTTAATTGCCAGGATTACTGACTGAGTGCATGGGGTTGGAGGCAGGTGCATGGTTACCTGCATGTCTGCTCTTGCTGTCAGCTCAAATTCAGTGTCTCTGAATAAAATATGCCCAATTCACTGTATTTGCTTCCTACTTTGTGCAGCAGCATTAGAGAAAACAGTCAATACTTCAGCAAATAGTGGGGAAGGTTTGCAGTATGTGTAATGTGTCTCACTGCAAGAACAAATGGGTTACATCCTTCACTCTGAGAGTTTAAACAGCAGATTACCCTCTGCACTTGGGGTAGATAATATTTCAGTTCAACATTATTACCTGAATTTTGCTAACATTAGAGGTGTAGCCATGCTGCTGTTGTGTAGGGTGCCATACAAACAAAGGAGGAGAAAAGAAGTAGCCTGTGCCAGGATGATTATTTCCAAATGCATTTTCACTATTGGAAATCACGTTCTCAGTTATTTCCATCCAATCAGAGGACACACGTAATGCCATGTTAAGTGTGCTGCTGATAAAAAACCAAATATCTGATTCCATCCCTGCCGGTCACATGAGCCTGAGACATCACTATCAGCAAAACTCTACAGATAGTTACACCACTGCAGCACACGGACCATGAAAAGGCTCTGAAATATTTATAACTACTGGGTCAGCTTCTCAGCAGGAGAAAACTAGCAGAGCTAATTAACTGATATCCCCCAACTGATGTTCCAGCTCGTATTTGAGGAATAACTCCAAATAATTCACAGAAGTCAGGCGCTGCTTTGCCTGCCACAGACTCTGTTTTGCTCTCTCTGTTTTGCTCTAGAGCTTGCAGGAGAAGCACATGGCAGGATGTACAGAGCAAGTTTTTTGGGTGGTTTGTAGCCAAAATGTGCATGAGTGATTCCATGCTGGAGCAAAACGGGATGTATTCCATTTTTGCTTCCTTGCCCCACTACAGAATAAACCTCAAGTGCTGAAATAAAGGCAATATTTTACAGCAAGTACAGCGTGAGGGTCATTAGCTTTCCCATTTGGCTTCATCAGATGGCTACACAGCAGGATGCATTCCAAATTTATTTGATAGCTTGTCAATAAGCAGCTGCCTTTTAATAGCTCTTAACTTCATGGACTTGAAAAACAAAATGCCTCATGTTCACATTAAACCAATTGGTCCATCACAGGGATCTCAGCTTTTTCTGGTGAAGAAGGCGAAGCAGAAAATGACCTCTGACTGCAGCTTTCACTGTAATTTGGTGAAGACTCATCACCAGGGAAGAGAGACAGAGAGTTGCTGGGCTGGGAATTATAGAGAGGAGAGGAGAAGTGAATGCTGCTGGCTGTAGCTAGGCTAGGGAGGGATGTAGGAAGGACATCAGCAGGGAGCAGGGGCAGCAGTGGGGACTCCAACATGTCCCCTCTCTATGTAGGGGCAAGAGGGTAAAGTGATGAGCTTGTCAGAGGTGATTTCAATTAGCAGTCAGCTGATCTTAGAGCTGCTTCTCCTGGGCCATCTCCTGCGTATTCTGGAAATGCTCAAAGGTGATCAAAACTGAGTATTTCAAGGGAGGATGGGAAACTCCACTGTATCCCATCCCATCCACAGTCAGGAGAGTCTGTTCTGCCAGCAGTGCTGGGCTGGGGGGCTGGATGATCACAGGCATCTTATCAGCTGGAAAGGCACGATCAAGGGTTAATACTTATGAGATCAAAACACAGAAACTCAGCAGTTTGTAATAAAAGGGCCAAACACTTGTAGATTAGTGCCAGTACAAGGCACCTTTGTAAGATGTACTGCTTGCAGGCACTTCTCAGTATTAAATTGCTTCCTTTTATTGTCCCTCCAGTCTCTGAATTCTTTGAAGACAAAAGCTTCTACCTTTATGCAATAATAATAATAAAAAATCTCTGGATTGAATTTTACTCCTTATTTTACCCCTAGAAGAACCTGAGAGATTTGACAATCTGTGTGACCGTCCCCTCTCTGTCATCAGAGTTTGTACCATCCTCATGCATCCTGTGGAGAAGAAGCAACACTTAATTGTGTCACCTAAAAACTGTGAAAAGACAGCAGCATAATTTCATTCAGTGTTGCTTGGTCCTACCCTGGCAGGGGGAAACAGACATGCAGTACTAGTTTTGTGTCTCTGGCACATGAAAGAGCAGAGAAGTCATCTCACATCTACAGACCTAAAGCCTTGAAGTTTAACTCCTTTTCTCATAGAATGCCAGAATGGTTTGGGTTGGAAGGGATCTTAAATATCATTTAGTTCCAACCCAGGGGGGCAGGGACATCTTCCCCTAGACCAGATTGCTGAGTCCTTTCCAACCTGGCTTTGAAGACTTCCAGGGATGAAAAGTCCACAAACTTTCTGGGCAACTTCCCTCTGCCCAAATGTGCTTGGCCAGAGTTCCTCCATCCCACTGATGCAGATTCCTCTATCTGCAGACACCAACTCCTTCAGAAGCCATTTGCAATCAGCTAGAAGGCACAAAACTGTGATTTTCAAATGCAGATCACATCCCCATCCTCTTCCAGTGGACTCCAAAGAATCCCTTATTTGCTCCAGAGCTGCAGCCCCAAAGACAGTGTGACACGACCTGGTGGTGTGGCGCTGAGTGAGGCCTTGGCAGGTACAGAAGTGAAGAAATAAACATGAGGGTGGAGTTCAGGATACAGATGAAACCAGAGGAGGTGAATCACCAAGATCGTGTAAAATGGTCTGTGATCATCCTTTTTGTTCCCCCTAAATCTTCATCTAAGATTACAGAGGTTGTGTTTTTCTTCTGAGCTGTGCCTCACCCCAATTTCATTCTACGTATTCTCTCTTGTTATACTGTGCACTTGTATCACCCCTTTAAGCTGACACTGAATAGTCTTTAGCTGAGAGTCTAAACTTGTTCTTACCTACGGATTTATTTGTGGCTCTATTTTATATCTTCCCAAGCATCAGTAAATAAAACTCAAGTTCGAAACAAAGTCTGCTCTCTCCCCGCTTTGGTCAACTCTCTTTCCTGTCCTTGAGATACACACAGAAGCAACAAGAATTCTCTTGTTCTGTCACCAGGGTGAATTCACCCTTTAATTCTAATGGAATGATGAAAGGGGAATCATATTGAGTAAGCAGGCACTAACAAAAGTGCAACCACTGCAATTATTAACTTCAATTCACACCATGTCCTACCCTTTGGGGAAGGTGAAACCCAAGCCGGGTACCAGATATCTATTGTGAAATGGGGTTAGAAATCCTTTTTGCTTGAAATCAAGTTCATGACTCCTTCAGCTGAACTGGTTGGAGGAAATTTAGAAATACACTTGTTAAATTTCCGTGTAGAAGTGGGTGCTGACCATACGGTTTTTTCCTCTACGTTGTGACACAGGCAACACAGGGAGGCATCGTTGAGCTATAAAGTGGAGTTCTTAGAAGGCCCTGCCAAAGAGAACTGGATCATGTCAATATTTATTAGACTTTCTAGCAGCTTGTTAAGTCAGTAGGAGAGCTGAATCCCAAAAAAACTCCAATTAGATTTAGTTTCAAAGTGAAGGCTTCTTCCTAAGCTATCTGACAGGGAAATGTCACTGGCACTGGTGTGGGCTTCTTTCTTACCTCTTTTTTTTCTGGCATTACCCCTTTGGCCAAGGTTTTGATGGTGCTGGTATAGGGAGCATCGCTATCCAGAAATGGACAATATTGGACAGACACTTATAAAGTGTTTCTTAAAAATGCCCCTATATTTACACTATTTTGAAAAAGGTAATGCTTGTGTTAAAAATGGGNTCCTGAAAGAGATGAAAAGGTGAAGACGGCCTACTCAGGCGTCATTCCTGCTGTGAATGTTGGAGGAGCAGGTCCTGCTGTGCTTGCTCCAGACTCTGAGAGATAAGAAACAATAAACAACTTGAACACGAATGCGCAGGATTGTCCATTCTCTTGGCTCGGGCTCAGGACTTTTTAACATCAAGAAACAGCCATAAAAAACCAGAGCGAACACTAACAAAGTGGGCGCTAATAGTGAGGCCCTGGCAAAGGTTGCCCAGAGAAGCTGTGGCTGTTCCATCCCTGGAAGTGTCCAAGGCCAGGTTGGGTGGGTCTTGGAGCAACCTGGGATAGTGGAAAATGTCCTGCCCAGGGCAGGGGTTTGGACCTGAATGATCTTGAAGGCTCCTTCCAACCCAAACTATTCTGGGATTCCATGAAAATCTCTTCTCCCAAAGAGGAAGAACAGTCTCTCCATGGATGGGGATGGGTGTTGTGGTTGCAAAAATCCTCACAGCAGCACCTTCAGCTGATTCACTCAGACTGAATGAGCCTCAAGGCAACCAAAATGCCCCTGTTTTTGGGGACAACTGGAGTCCAATCCAGCAAGGCTTGGCAAGATTTCCTTTTCTGGTCCTGTAAGGGGCAAAGCATCTTTCCTGGAGGTGCCTTATTCCTGCGTGATGGAGAAGTGGAGCAGGTCTGGAAGGAAGGAACTGGTGTGAGGCATTCCCTTTCTGCAGCACTTGGGAGATTTGGAGGCAAATGTGAGATGTATTAAGCTCCTCTTCTCAGCTTGCAGCTGGGCTGGGACAGGGATCGTAATCCAAGTTTGTTTATTTTGGAGACCACTGTGGACTAATTGCAAAGGAAAGAGTTGCAGAAAACAGGAGAGAGAGATGAAAGCAGCTGCTCCATGAAGATTTACCCCCAGGGAGAGCTTTAGGGTGAAAAGCTCCCACTTTGCTAAAGAACTTGGCAGAAGTAACACTTTTCCTCTGCGTACTAGAGAGGCAACCTGGGCTTCCCTGGGGAAAACAATAAAATAAAAACATTAATTCAGATCAGCAGCCATTTCCTCTGGTCCTGTGGATCGTGTCACTGAATCCTTATTAAGTGCACATCAATAGTCAGAGATATTCCAATGAGAATTCCATGACTCACTGCCTAAAAAATTAATATTTTTATCAAAACCACCTGGATTTTGTGCCCCTACCAATTTTTTTCCCCTTGAGGGTTTAGCCCTAATTTGCTTTTGAAAGTAAAATTCATCCATTTCAGCCATGTGGCCTTGCACTGCAGGCTGAAGCCATGAGGAACTGCTTACTCCATGGGCACTCCAGTCCCTCACCCTTAACACCAACCAGGGTTCTGTATTCAAACTCCTCTTTCTTGGCCTTTCATTTGCATTACTATATCAAAGCCACCAGTGCAGAAAGGAGTAAAAACCTATATTTCTGTTTCAATATCCTCGTTTTGCAATTTAAGACAGTTTTACTTTACCCCAGGAGCAAGTATTTAAAACCAGATTGAAAACCATTTGTTTGAAGTGTGCT
Organism: Platysteira castanea; assembly: GCA_013397175.1. Classification (NCBI taxonomy): domain Eukaryota; kingdom Metazoa; phylum Chordata; class Aves; order Passeriformes; genus Platysteira; species Platysteira castanea. The sequence continues at coordinate 711,513 of VYXC01011101.1, read as the reverse complement.
TGTGGAGATTGGTTTATTCGGTTCCCTTTGTGGGAGCACAAATACAGAATATAATCCACCTGGGAAAAGAAGATTTCTATTGATAGCTTCATTTAGCAGTCCTCTTTGCAGAAAACTACTTCTTTTACAAATCAGGTTATGTTCTTTCATGAAGTCTCCAGCTGATATGTTCAAAATTCTACATGTGTAAATAAACAAACCAGGGATTTTTACTTCCTCATGCTCTTCATACTTTCCCTTTCGACCTCTGGCCTTTTCTTACCTACAAAAATGATTATTGCAAAAGCCTTTTTTAAGTGCACTATTTCCTTGTAAGTGTAAGGTTATTTCTTAAGACGAAATTTCTGCATAATGTCATGTTTAGAGCAGAGAAGTTACAGTCCTTCCTCTCCCTTTGGACAGTGATTTGTGAAGAGAGATGAATAGGGAAAGGTAATATGACATAAGTCTTTCTGGAAGGAAAAAACCAGGCCTGTAATCTTGGTACCAATCTAGTAAATCCGAATTCAATTTAGCAGTTCCAGATATTGCCTGTGGGAAATATCAGGTTGAATTTTAGCTGCTTGATGGAATGAAAGCTCAGATTACCTGTTCTCTAAGGTTATTTTAGCCTAAGTTAAGATTTCCCCCCCCCCCTCCTGATAGCATTCATGACCTATGAAAATTCATGTCTGGCATGGCAAAACAGATGAGAGCAAATAACAGAGCCTTACCAGCTTTTCTTCAGGGCCGAATCATTTTTCCTACTATCACCTTCTACTTTTGGTACATTTATTTCCTCTGCAGGATTTTTGTCCCATCTTTCACTGCTGATTTCCCTGAAATATTAGAGAGCCTGGTAACTCCTCTTTCATTCTGTCTGCATCCCCTGCAGCCCCAAGGGCTTGCTGCAGCTTGAGATGGACTGACTACAACCCTCAGCGCACTGACAAAACACAACTTGAGTAATTTGAGAGTTGGCTAAGGTCTAGATGAGTCAATATATTACTCCAAGATAGACTCAAGGTACTGAGACAGAGCCCTGGAGTAAAACCTGGGACAGAGTAACAGCAGAACAGATGAGGAAAGCAGCTGAGTTGCAAAACTCCTGAAGGTCTCAGAACTGAAACAGCAGTGCAACTGTACAGAGAATTGCAGCCCCCTACTTTAACAAGTCACAATTTTGCAAAAATAAATATTGAAATATACCTACAATACATTATGCTGGCGATTTACAGAATAGTTTGGGTTGGAAGGGACCTTAAAGAAATCCAGTTCCAACCCCCTGCCATGGGCAGCGACACCTTCCACTATCCCAGGTGGCTCCAAATCCCATCCAACCTGGCCTGGAGCACTTCCAGGGATGGGGCATCTGCAGCTCCTCTGGGCAACCTGTGCCAGGGCCTCACCACCCACACAGGGAAAAAATTCTCTTTAATATCTAATCTAAACCTGCTCACTTCACCTTAAAGCCACTCCCCTTGTCCCATTACTACGTGAATTTTTACAAAGTCCCTCTGCAGAATTCTTGTAGCACCCTTCTGGTTTTTAATCAGGTGATTTAAGTTGTTGGAGCTGTTTAATCAGAGTACAATGCTATTTATTATCTTGAATGCTGTAAAGTTTATCACTCTCGTTTGAAAGGGGCAAAGAATCCACCCCAGCTGAACAGCAGAATTCTGCAAAGCCAGGCTGGAGCCTCCTTTCCCTTGGAGACCAGGAGTGAACACCATTAATTGTTTTGTTTTTCCAATTGGCCATGGTTGTGCCAAGCTTTCAGCTTGGTGACTGACCACTCCTCTAGGCTACAGCACAGGGACACAAGAGGAGACCACCTGGAGAGAAACACACTGAAGAAACCTGAAGTAGATGATTATAATTTGCTATTTACTCAGCACTATAAATAACATGACATTTTTCAGTAAGTAGCAGAGCAATAATCAGCTCCTCACTCTGAGCTATTGTAGCTTGTGCTGATATAATGCAAAATTATGCTCATCTATTTATTTTTTGTTGTTCTGGCTGTTGTGTGACCCCAGTCCAAAGCATCCTCTGGTGTCTGATTCACCACATGCTGTTGGCCAGAGGGGTTTCTTTTCCAGTGTGCATGAGGGGGGTGCCAGCCCTGGGCTGGGGACCTGCTGTGCACACGTAGTGAGAGAGTGAATAACTCACCTGAGACCTGATCTGACGGCAGAGAACAGAGGCAAAATTCAGAGGGAAAACCTACAGCAACCGCAGCGTGGCTCCCTTTGGGCAATGTCCCACGTTCTCAGCTGACGTGTGCAGGTGAGATGTGCAATGTGGAGTGAGTCCGGTGAGGGTTTTTTTTGCTGTGCTTTACGGTGTGACAGAAATATTTAACATAAGCAGACGTAGGTGTGGATGATTTGTATGCTGCGTATGTACATGCAAACAATTATTACATGTGTTTCTACCTAAGCAGGTTTGTGCAATAAGGTAGAGGTTCAGCCTTCAACGTGCGTTTTCACTCCCAGGCCTGTGGATTGTTCCATGGGGTATCCTGCAACTGCAAACTGCTGACATTTGTGGAAGAGCCCCAGGAGTTTACTGAGGTGGTCCCAAAGAGCAGAAGTTCAGCCACATGAGGAGATGCCAGTGCTGCATCAAACACTTGGGAACACAGAGCTCATGTGAACCCCAGCCAAGGTAAAACCCAATAATGCCATGCGGTTGCCACTTTCCATCCCAGATTTGTACCTGCTACTGTTTTGGCCTTCATTTTGGGGAAATAACTCTCCCTCCACACTTGAGAAACAGTTTCTTTAGGCTTCAAAATTCTTCACTCTTATGAAACTCAAAAAACTTGACACAAGGAGCTTGTCAGCACATTACGAATCTTTTGTGTCCAGGTAAACACTGACTTCTCAACCTCGCTTGGTCTCCATCTCTACTCATTTGTCTTTTATTAACTACTCAGTCTATTAAATTCCCAGGACTCTAACTTTCTTTTCAACTGATGATTGTACAGCATCTGGCACAAAGACTTTGTCCCAGGGTTGGGATTCTGAGTAAGTGCAGATAATTTCTCTTGTTTATTTTACCTGCAACATAAGGGATAAGAAAGGATTTGCCTCAAGACATTTATTAGCAGTGAACTTTGCTCATGATACAGTTCCTCACTCTTTCTCCACAGCAGACATTTATTGGTAAATTCCAAATGTTCCAGATAAATGCATTAATGTTACAATGGAACTGTTTCCAGTTCCGATCTTGTCAGCAGAGAGAGAAGCTCTGCACATTTCCTGATGCACTGGTTTGCTATTGGAGATAACTTGAAAATAACCTTTTTTTTCCTCTTCAAGTTGTGTCAGTGAAATAACTCCCTGAATTCATCATTTNTTTGGGGGGGGGGGGAAATGGTTTTTTGGGCATCAAATAATAAAAGTTGGGGTAAAGTGTTTTCATATGGATATTTTCAGTCAGGCTTATCTCATTTAAGAGATTTCTGCTGAACCATCCAATATGGGTATCTGAGTCTGAGTAAAATTCTGTCTTGGGATATCGTTGCCTTCCATCTGTAAGTCTGGAGAGGGAGAGAGCACAAGAGAAATATTTGTCCACAGAGACTTTTAGAATCGCAGAATCACTGACGTTGGGAAATCCCTCTAAGATCATCAAGTCCACTTGATCATCAAGCACTGCCAAGCTGCCACTAAACCATGTCCCTAAGTGCAACCTGAACACATCTTTTAAAACCCTCCAGAGGCTGTGACTCCACCAGTGCTCTCAGGCAGATCTGCAATCAGTTTCCTTTATTTTTGTCTTTCATCTCGCTGCTTTTCCTTGCTGAGTAAATTAAGCTGAAGATTGTCTGATCAGAGCAGGCTCGGAAGTGCTAAGCCCGCTCTGCTCATGGCAGAAATTCCAAATTCCACAGCCAATCTCTTAAGATAAAGGTCCTGACCCTAAGCAAATGTGGCTCTGGCAATGAAATAATCAGATTTATAAAGGAATTTTAAAGGGAATATTTAGAAATAACAATATTCAATTGTTTCTTTCTACTTGCTTTTCTCAGCTTTCTTTTCCTCAAAAAAATTGGAAGAATCTTAAGAATTAAAATCTTATGTAGTTGAGAAATTGTAGCTAATTTTGTAAGGAAAAGATCACAAAAATGGTAATTCAGTGGATAAGGTTTCAGTTTTGTCTTACTTTTGAGGTATGGAGCATTTGGCTTGATTTCCTTTCCTTTATCAGGGGTTTCTTGCTGATGAGGTGACGGCTTATGTGAGTGACTTCAGGTATCAACCTGATTAATGTTCAAAATTTTAAAATTGCACTTTTTCAGCCCTGTGCCTCAGACTTAAATTCAGAGTCAGCATTAAAAGAGAGATACTCAGAAAGCTGGGGAAAGATACTGCACACCTAATTGCAACATTAAGCAGTGAAATATTAGCAAATTTATTGGGTTTTTTCTACTTGAAAAAAACTTTAAAGGAAGTTCATTATGCTCTGTAATCCTGCTTAAATATTCATCATGTTGTTAATGAACCACATTCATTTTTAAAATGTTCAACCTGAGACGCCATCTAACATGATTTGATAATAATATAATTTCTGTATAAGCGTAAAAGGGACAAGAACAGTAAAAATAATTGTATCTCTAAACACCCTAACCAGTTTTCTCCTGACTAATGAGCAGCTGTTTTTCATTAGCAGCACGGTTTTATCTCTTGCCTATCAACCTGCACAGCTGGGCATATTAGAAATAGCTCAGTGCAGTGTGGAACGTATGTTTCCTAAACTGCAGAAACAAATGAGAAGGAGGTATAGGAGCTTTTTTCTTTTTTAAAAAAAATGGTTTGGAGCTGATTTCTCTCACACTCTCTATTATTCACCACGGTGTCATATCTGGAGGCTTGATGTGGGAATGGGATATTACTGCTCTGCCTGCTGTAGAAATGCAGAAAATAGTTCATGTCTTGCAGAACTTGTGCTCCAGTGAGCAGAAGCTGAGTCACAGGGAGCTGAAACCTTTTGCTCGAGGTTATGCAGCAAGGAAGGAGCAACAGCTGAAGCAGAATTTGTTGAGAATTTGTTGCATCTGCCTTTCCCAGCCCTCTAACTTGTCCCCCACTCTGTATCAGACACGAATCCAGCTGAAAGATGAATAGTGGGAGAGTTTGGATTTTGGATGGTGTAAAATAAAACAGAGCCTGATCCTAAATATTTCTTTGTCATCTTGCAAATTTCAAGGGATATCAAGGGAGTTACAACTTCAGGCCAATAGATACCAACCCAGTAAGATTTTTTAATAGGTCACATAGTCTTGAAAAAATGCAGAAATAAAGCCTAAGGCCAACCTGAGATGAGAAAAAATAATTTTGAAACCAAAGAGGTTAGGAGTTCATAGAATCATTAAGGTTGGAAAAGACCTTCAAGATCATCAAGCCCAACCTTTGGTCAAATACCACCACACCCACTAAATGATATCACAGAGTGTCTGCTTGTTTCTTTGAACACTCACAGGAAGTCCTCCATCACTGCCATTTATTTCATTTATATTGTACTTATCTGAGAGTCACAGAAAGGTTTGGGTTTAATGGACCTTAAAGACCACCCATTTCCACCTCCTTGCCATGGGCAGGGACATCTTCCACTAGGGCAGGTTCCTCCAAGCCCTGTCCAGCCTGGAACATTTCCAGGGGTGAAGCAGCCATCATAGCAGAGGTTTTGTATTGAGTGAAGTGGAATAAATGCAAATAAAGCCACCTCATGTCAACATGGGTGTGATTCTGCTGTAGATCACTACATTGGAGGGAATCACTGGGGCTCAGGAATTTAGATTAAAGAACTAATCCTTTGTTTAGAAGGAGCCTCTGGGTATTCCTAATCATGTCTGAAGTAGGATTGTAGCCAATGCCAAGTGTGGAGTCAGATGTAGGCAGGGAGGGAGCCTTTCCCCTCTTGCAGAATAGGGTACCTTTACTTTTAATTGCAGTTCCAAAGCAAGATATAATTCTGCAGTATTTGGGTCCAGAAGAAATACATGAGTCAACCTCTTTGTTAAAATAAAAAAAATATAATTTCTTCTTAGAAGGCCCTAGTGCTGGCTGCTTGTTTATTGCAGCTCAGTGTGTGAAGTTAAGGTCTCATTATTTACTTATGCATCACTTGGTATTCCCATCTTCAAAGATAAATATAATTAATGAAAACCTTGAAACAGGTCCTGTGCTTTCACTCAAAAGTATAATGTACATTTCTCCCTCTATACTCCCCTGGTGTAGGAAAGCAATCAAAATCCGATTATACTGACTTAACTACCTGCTGCCAGCTTTGTTGACCTCGTTTGTTTGGAAATTAAAAGGCAGGTCATGGCAGAGCTGAACTGCAAAACCTGGTAGCACAGAGAGACACAAAAGAGGTGCTCTGCTTATTTACAGGGTGTCAGGCAGATTACACCACACTTAGGCACCAAATTTGGATGGGAGCAGTGTTTGAAACTGGGAGAGAAATGCAAAAATCCTAAATTTTTGTGTGCTTTGAAAGAATGACTTGATTTTGTTTTGTTTTGTTTTCCTGTTTTTCCAAAGAACTTGTGAAGCTGGGTTTCTGCTGGGCTTTATTAGCACCCACTGGTGTATTTATAGATGCATAAATACACATTCTGCTGCTAGATGGCAACAGCTAAAGCAGCTGCCACACTTCCATTCTCAGGAGAGAAATGCACACAGCTCCTTGAAACAGTGGCATCCACAAAGTGACAATACTGTCCTGAGAATGGGCAACTGATGTAGAAAGAAGAGAAGATTTAAGGAGGTAATTTATCATGGAAAAGCAGGACAGTTAAGAGCATCCATAAATTACTGTGAAGTGAGAAATTGTCTTCTGTATTTTGTGGGAAAGAAAGAAGAGGAAGTTGCATTGATTTACAGCAAAGGATCCAGAGTGTCTCCTGAATGGAAATACATATCCTAGGGTGGACCAGGTATTAGTTTGGGGTGGAAAGAATAGAAATTCTACTCTCTATTGGTTAACCCTTCACTCACCTTGTCTCATGTCACTTCTCTTTGAGTAGGACACGTGGACCAATGTGAAAGAAATTCTTCATCTTTCAGGGCTTGAGCTGAACCCTGGCACTGTTGCACTCATGATTTCAGCACTTGCTCCTCTTGATCCAGTGTCCTGCCCCATCCCTGGAAGTGTCCAAGGTGAGGCTGGAAAGGGCTTGGAGCAACCTGGTCTAGTGGAAGGTGTCCCTGTCTATGGCAGAGGGCTTGGAAAGGGATGATGTTTAAGGTTCCTTCCAACCCAAACCATTTTGTGATTCTCTCATTTTTCAAGTTAAGTCAGGGTTATTTCCATGGAACTGCTGTGAGGTAAAGAGGATTAAGGATTAAGGACCTTCCTGGTGGAGGCCAGCACTGCTCTTCAGGGGCACTGCTCAGAGACATTCCTGGTCCATCCCTGTCCCAGGACCCTGACCCCTAACCCTAACCCTAAACCTGGCTAAAAGAATGCCTCAAATCCACCAGTCTCTACAGGAGGTTAATTTGACTGAAGTGGCACAGGATCAAACAATGAAGCAAATCAACTCATATAATTCTACACTTTGTCCTTGCTTTTTAAAATTTCGCATTTTATTTACCATACAGCAACAGGTGCCCTTTTTGCAGCAGACTTATACAAGCCAGAATTCCACCCAACACCGCTGTAAATGGCTTTCTGTCCATCTGTCCTTTACTCTCTCCAGTCACATTCATCCTACTAAATGTGGAATTCAATAAGTGATCTGGAATCTGGTTCCCTTTTTCATGGAATCATAGAATAATTAAGGTTGGAAAAGACTCTTAGGATCATCACATCCAACTGTCAAGCTTGTTAACCATTAAACCATGTCCTCAAGTCCCACCTCCACATGTTTTTGGAACACTTTTTTGTCAGAGAAGTGCAGTAGTTAAAGTGAAAGTGCCATGACTTGCAATGCATCATTGGTTTAAAATCATTGTGCAAAAGAATTGGGCTGAATTTCACCCTGAAAAGGCAAATTTCTCTCTGTTGCTTTACAAAATGAATCTGGGAAGACTAGGTTGAGTGTAAGTATCTGTATATATTCATATATATATACGTATTTATAAAAGCAAAACTCTCCTCTTTGGTTTAAGTGGAGGAGAGGAAGATGGCTCATACCTAAAGATAGAGGGAGGGAAATGAAGCAATACATCACAGAATTAAACCTTTCTAGAATAGCAGTTTCTCCTAAAAATCTCAAATGATATTTTCCAACTGAGACTCAGAAGACTGGCTAAATCCTCCTTATAACTCCCACGCTCGTTTTTTCTTTTAGATGAATAAAACTTTCAGTACAGGAAAAACTCAATGATTAAAAATTACAAATGTACTGAATATGCAGCACTTTGATGCAAACATCCTTGCTGTAAAAGGCCAGGTGTTATATTAAACAGTGTTTTAATCTGATCCCTATGGAAATATTCCCTCTGGAAATGTAGCAAATCTGTCATTTTAAAGGAATCTCTGAATTCTGGGGCATTACACAGTTACAAGAAGTGCATTCAAATGCTAATACAGCTTTGGATAAGGCTGTGGAATTGCCTTCTGCTTGACAAGTTTCTATGGAGAGGAGTTTTCTTCCGACTTTTTGGAATTCCTGGCAATAGCTGAGTACAAAACCTGAAACTCCAGCGCTGGTTGGCCTTGTCCAATGATATTTGATTGGAGGTGATGTCAGCTCAGTCTTGGCTGGAAATATTGATCACACACATATATGGGAGCTGAAACTGCCAATTAATCTGTTCATTATTAGAGATAATTCTGTCCTTTTGCTTCCACCACATATGCATTTTACAGCTATACCTACGAGAAGAACAATTCCTCAAGCAGCAATATGAACGGTCCGTAAAAGATCTTTCTAAATGGATTACATTAAAAAGAAGTTATTTATGATCACTTCTTATGACATTGCCTGCGTGGCTTGCGTAGCTTCACAGAAATTCAATTTTCTGGGCAGAAATATTATATTAATTTTTTTTTTTAAATGCCACACGAAGGCGGAAAGACCCACGTTAACCTAAACCATTTCCCACGTGGGATGAAGGAGCTCACGTTATCTCACAGTTACTTTTAAATCATAGAATCATTAAGGTTGGAGAAGTCCTCTAAGATCACTGAGCCCAGCATCACCGTGTTCACCACTAAACTGTCCCCAAGTGCCACATCCACAGGCCTTTTGGACCCTCCCAGGGGTGCTGATTTCACACCTCTCTGGGCAGCCTGTGCCAGTGCCTGGCCACCCTTCAGTGAAGAAATTTCTCATCAGATCCAACCTCCACTGGCACAGGTTGAGGCCTCTCACTGTTACCTGGGAGAAGAGACCAACCCCCACCCAACTCCAAGCTCCTTTCAGGTAGCTGCAGAGAGCAATAAGTTTTAGAGAGTTTCTGCTAAACCATGACAGCTTGGTGGTGGATTTAAATGCTGTATTTTCTTTTTCTTTTCTCTGTTTTCCCTTCTTTCCCTTGTCAGTGACTCGACGTTGACTGGCAGAGAAGGGAGAAGGAGGCAAAGGAAAGCTCAGTACCACGGTGCAGTCTTTTAAAAAGCCTGGAAATTCTGCCAGAATTAGGGGCATTTTTCCTATTTTCTGTCTTTGGGTTTCACTCCCCTATTTCTTGTCAGTAAAAATGATCAAAATTCAGCAAGCACGATGGATCTGATTGCAGCATCAGCTGTGAAGCTGGAACTGATTGCAAAATCATCATGAAAACCTGGCTGGGGACTGACCTGTCACCATCAGGGAGGCTCTGACCTCCAGACTGTGGCAAACATTTGGAGGGAGATCACATTTTTGAGGAATTAGTCAGAGAGGTCACTGCTGAAACCCCTCTTCATCAGTCCTGCTCTGCACTTGTCTGTCTGATTCCCCATCAGAGCTGATCAAAATGTAGAATTAGTGACACCCAGCCAGTGATATTCAAAGGGAGACCTCAGCAGCCAAAATCAGCCAGGCTATAAATCATAGAATCACAGAATGGTTTGGGTTGAAAAGGACCTTAAAAATAATCTCATTCCAACCCCACTGCCATGGGAAGGGACACCTTCCACCAGACCAGGTTGCTCAGGGTTCCTGAGGTGTTTCTAACTAGCAAGAAGCTCTTTAAATAACAGAATCTCTTTAAATGAAGAGGTTCAGTAAACTCCCCACACATGCAAATAGAGGGGAGAAATACATGCTAAATAAGACAAAAACCTCTCCTCTCCTCTGTAGTTGAATGTGATAGCAGTTTGCTATTAAAGTTTAACTAAATAAGGTGCTTTTAAGGATTTTTTAAAATTTATTAAAAGAAGAAAAAGCTATGAAGATCTGCCTTTTTAAAATTTTTTTAAATATGTGGGTGTTTAGGGCTTTCTTTTTTCTTTTGGAGTTTTTTTTTTGTTCATTTGGAGATTCTTTGAAACACTTTTTTTTCATTGGAAGTGTCTGAAAACCCCTGGTCTTGCTACCTTCTGAAGTCAGTCACTCGGAGGGAGATCCAGGCTTTTGAAAAGTCTGATTTTCCCCAGCAGTTCTTATCTCCAACTCCCAAGCTGAAGCACAGACTCTGCAGTCACAGAGATTGCAAGGAAAGGTGAGGCCCTTCCTGAGCCAGTGGAGAAACTGCTGTTCCTGGTGCAGATGTGCACATATTGTCTATTCCTGGGTACGTTCATAAAGGCTTGCACATGCTTTTTAGCTAAAAGCTCAGACAGGTGGAACTTGTCTGCTTTTCAACAGTATTTTAGCAGGTTTAAAAAAAAATTAATTCAGTTTTACTCTTGGAAGTGAAGTGACAGATGGTGAAAGAGCAGGAGGGTTAGCAGGAAGAATATTGTGGGCGTCTGTGCAGATATAAATACTTAGCTAATAAATAAGGTGGAGGCAATAATGCTTGTGAATATATATATATATTAAGAAACCCACTCCAAAACCTGGAAGCAAGCTTGTTAATATCTCTCTTCTTTTTAATAATGATTCCTAAATCTAGCAAAGCACTTTTTGAGAGTATATTTGATGGAGGAATCACAGTGTGTTGCCATGGTGTTAGGTTTTCTTTTTCAGAGTGGAACCATGCATTTAAAAAAGAAACCTTTACCTTGTTGCTATGCAAACACGACTTGGTGTTATTACATCCCCAGAAAGCAGAACAACAATATTGCAAGAAAGTCAATATCCTGAGAAGATAAATGCTCCCTCTCTTTGCCTTTTCGCTCAAATGCAATGCTGCAGTAATACTTAAATCTGATGAATTCTCTGGAGGCCAGGCTGCAAAATTTCCAGTGTACTTGTCATTTCTGTAGAAAAATTACCCACTAATATCCTACCTACGGCTCTATTCAGACCCCAACTCCAGCCTCGTGATATAAAGGTTTGCTCCCAAGCAGTAAAATTTGGTTCAGTCTTGATAGGATTTTATTCCAAGTGATTGGGAAGCATCTCTTGCTAAAAAGGGATCAAAGGTCCTTTCTAAGTGTTGTGTTTGTACCACCCTATGCTACAGCTGCCTATTTTATTCTACAAGCAGTGATGTGGTTGCTGCCACATCCATCATCTCGGGCTTCCTCTGCCACGCACTGCAATGTGTGCAGTACTGGGGAGCAGCTGGTTCTGGATAAGTCCTGATTCCCTTTTTCCATAGCCCAGTTCTGGTGAAAGATAAAGTCAGTGATAGCAGCTTGTGCAGCTTTCCCTCTAGAAAGGTATAAGACGTTCATAAGCATAGAATCACCACAGAATCACAGAATTGTTTGGGTTAGAAAAGATCTGTAAGATCATCCAGTTCCAAGGCCCTGCCATGGGTAGGGACACCTTCCACTATCCCAGGCTGCTCCAAGCCCTGTCCAACCTGGCCTTGGACATTTCCAGGGATGGGGCAGCCACAGCTTCTCTGGGCACCCTGTGCCAGGGCCTCACCACCCTCACAGGGAATAATTTATCCATAACATCTAATGTAGACTTTGTTGGGGAAGGTAATAGTTTAACAGGAAAGTCTCAAAGATATGTAAGTCTGGCAGAAGGATCTCTGAATATGGAAACTGAGAATGACATAGAGATGAAAGCCAGCTTTGATGTGGAGTTTTGCTAAACCAGAGATCTTGAGTACACTGAAGGGACAAAGGTTGAAAATAAGTTGGAAGGAAGTTTTGTGACTAGAACAAAGGGTCTATTTGACTACAAACAGAAAGCATGTTTCCTACCAAGTAAATAAATTTCAAGAAGAGCATAAATAAATAAAAACCATGTTTTTACCAATTAGAAAGATACCACGGGGCAAACAAACAAGATGTGATATAGTGAACAGAACAAAAATCTAGGAATTTACCACTTCAAGAAAACTGAAAATTAACTTCAAGCTTTATTTGTAACTTACTCTGTGACTCTATAATAATGCCTATTGTATGGTAATAGTGGTTATGAGCAAGTGTATAGGTATTGTGTGTAGTGCTGATTCAGTTATCATGTATTAAGATACTCCGCAGTAAAAACAGTATATAATGTCTTGTAATTTGAACAGTAATTGACTTCAGGCATCCAGTTTTTACTTCGGGCCTCAAGCTGAGGCTTTGACTTCAGGTCTGCCTACAAGCTGTGGCTGGCAGCTGTAGACTTGCTGTCTGCACCCACGACCCACGATGCAATAAACAACGATTTTGGAGAGCAGCCTGGAGTCCCTCATCTCTCATTTCAGGCTCTTATAAGACTTGACCTCTTTCAGTTTAAAACCATTCCCTCTTGTCCTGTCACTACCCATTTGTTCCATAATTCTCTGTCAGTGGTGCTGGGGAGGTGGGTGGCTCTCCAAGATCCTGGGATGGGAGATCACCAGCTGAAGAGGGACTGTTCAGGCAGATGAAATTAAAACCCATCCTCATTTAGACTCAGTTGTATTATTGTATCTTTAAGCTTGCCCAGATGAGAAAATTATTTACCCTGCAGATTGATTCAAAGTCTTAATTAGCAGAAACGTAGAATGGCAGCAAATGTGTAGTATCCACAACAATAAATCAATTTAGCACAGATCTAAGAGAAAAACAGTGTCACACGTGATCATAGGACAGTGCTTCCAGCAACCTTTTATAACCAGAATACAATGGAATCTGGAACATTCCTTCCTTTTCCCCCTTATAACATAAATGGCTATGTCATACTGTGATTGTGATAATCCAGCATAATGCTACATCACAATGTGCCTGCCAGGGCAGCCTGTCACAAAACGTGCCACCAATTAGCCCAGACACTAATTACATTTTTCCTCTTGCTTTGCACAGGGCCTATGACAAGGCCATGAAGAGAAATGTCCCACCCTGGTTTAAGAGTTAGTGACAACAGAGAATGAGATTGGTTCCATAGCCAATCTCCTTTGATTTACTTCATTAACCAATGAACTAATTAGATTTCTTGCTCCTAAAAACACTTTCTGAGAGTCTTATTTTGGCAGTTACAAAGTCTGACATGAATTTTTCAGTGCCTCTTTAACCCATTTAATAATGGATTAACATTGAAAGGGCTGGAAAAATACTTAGTGCTTAAATGAAAAGTATTGAGAAAAAACCAATCAGCTCTAAAACTTTAAAGTTTATGATTCATCCAACTCTTATTTTCTTTTACCTGCGGGGCAAATGTTTTCACTGTGAGGTGTTTACTTCTTTTTCACATTCCTCTGAAGTGTCTGTTCAGAAGCATCATCAGGTTGTTGAGCTGCTTATCTAAGTGGCAGCTGCTTTCCTGGAATAAAAAGATTGCAAAAATTAGAAATTGAACTTAAACCTCTGAACTTCTCAGTGTCTCGATCAACTCTCTTTTTAAACGGGCTGCATCTTGCCAGTCCTGAAATGACCTACTCATTAAAATGGTACTTCCAGGAATGGCATCCCAAGGACCATCCCTTCTGGTAATTTCATGCTAGAAAGGTGTTCCTGGAGGTCATTGCTTTTGAGAACTCAGAAATTCTGAATTAAAGACAAGAGCATCAATTTCTCTGGGCTGAAAGCAAGGGCAAGACACAGCTTTGGTGTGGCTGGACAGGCTCGTTCAGCCTCGAAGCTGAAACACTCACTCAGGGAACTTTGTGCTTTCAGGAATTCAGAAAAGAGGCCCCAAAATGCAGACAGTGCCCTCACACCCCAGCCGAACCCTGGTGGAGTGGGAATTCTCCGCAGGATTTGCAGTGGCATTTAACCCAAGACATTTTACTGTCTCGTTTTACCCTGTTATGACATTTACAGTGATCAATATCACCAAGCAGCTGTCTTGAGGCAAATTCCTTCTCTGTAACTGGAAAACCTTTCCAAAGACACCTCCTTCTAATCCAACCCCAACATGATCATGAGGCAAAGAGGCTTTTAGTCATGCTGCTCCGGGTGGTATCTACTTCTTTGTTGAACATACAACACTTTTTCCTTTTTTTTTCCATTCTTTTTCTGTGCCTGGAGAGTTCTGGAGTTACTTTTACTGCCTGCATTTGAGCTAAATAAACTGTCGGCAGATAATGAACACCAGAACACAGCTGGTTTGGTGTGTGCTATGCATTGCAGTCTGGGGAAGAAAAGTATCATTTGAATGCATTTTTGCAGCCATCCACATATTAATCTCCCTTATAATTTCTGAACAACATTCTTGTAACTTTCTATGAGCCATTCTCTTGCTTTCCTTCTCTTCCTACAAGCAACCTGTCCTGAGCAAATTCTCTTTCACAAAGAATGCAAGATGCATTAAGTCTTGGACAGCTTCCCAAACTGAAGAGAGACTATTCAGCGGGACTTTGAAATAATATTTCTCTGTATTTATTTTTAATAAACAATTTAGAACTTTCATCTGGGCTGCCTATAAATTCAAGATTTAATTTCATGGTCTCAATTCCCCAAACTGAGGGGAAGATGAACAATTATCACTGCTTTCTAAGTTCATTTCTTTCTTCAGGACAAGCTCTTTTGGTGACTGGCTCTCTTGTGACTTTCTGTTTGCCCTAAATCATCGATCTCGTGTTGGCTTTAACAAATAGTAGGAGAGTTTAGTGTTAACATCAGCAAAAGAGAACAAAAGCAAATGCTCTGAACCCCAGTTCTACCGCTGTGTCATTGAAAACAAACCTCTTTGAACAGATCCCAGCAAAATTTCTCTGTAAAGAAGAAACACCACAATGCACAGAAAATCTCTAAGTATGGTGAACAAAGTATGGGCTCAGCAATTACCCGAGCTTTTCCAAAAACAATAGCTAAATAAATGTAATTGTGATCAAATCAGATGAATCACAATAAGATAATCAGCTTTGAATTTCTTTTAGGGATTCCATAAAAAACAGTTCAGTCAGGTTTTCCTTTACACGTTTATTTCGTGTCACAGCAGCACTTTTAATGATTGTAGCCGATTCTATCAGGTGATGATTTTTGTTTTTTAATTGCTCTGATCATCAAGTTGAACCCTGTTGACCAGAGTAGAACAGAAATACCACCCCAGCTATTACCAGGTTTACCCTTTCTGTGGGAAGACTGGAGCAAGAGGCTCCTGATACTCTCGAAACCTGAATTTCAGCACTGAGGGTAGCAAATATCCACCAGTGGAGATCAACCCATCAGTGGACAGAATGAATTTTTACACCTCTTGCATCTGATAGCTGAAGGCTAAGATCACTGCAGCTGCATCTTTAAAAGTCCTCCAAACCTGACAAATGAGCTCCTTTGCTCCAAGCAAAAGGACCCTGCACTCTCTGCAGCTGTTTTGCTCTTTATGATGTTAAGAAGAATTTTTCTCCCTGGAATTTGGAAGGACATCGCTGGACATAAGCAGAGCTGCGCTTTGAGGACCAGATTTTAGAACCGTGTCTCTATCTACCCGACCCTGCGACCAGGCACAGAGATTCACAGAGCTGTGTGAGAGTGTAATATCACAGCATTGCTGCTGCAGATGAGGAGAGCTCCCTTCCCCGGTCTGTTCTATCAGACACAGTGAACTCAAATGCCCTACCTCTTCATCCTACTAAACCTTCCTTATGCAGGCTGCTAAGAGATCACATCAATCCTGCTTTTAGTGTTGTCACACATGTAACCATCTGGCACTGGGACAAGTGCCAAGGCATGACTTGCGTATTTGCTGGATTGGGGGACAGACGTGTTTGACTGTGAGCTGAGCCAAATTTTTGTGATATGCACAAATATTGCTTCTCCCCACAGCTTGGAGAACACAAGTTTTCACAGAGCTTGTTAACTCCAGTCCTCATCCCCTGCATTCTGCCCCTGCTCTGAGCCGTAAAAAGTCTTTACGTTTGGCAGGTCAGTAAAATCCAGAGCGTCATCCTGTTTATTTTATAGCTAACTTCATTAGCAAGAAACAGCAAGGACTGAAATACAGGGCTGTAAAAACCCAGCTTAGGTTTGTAACGTAATGTAATCCAAGTAATTAGTCCACTTAAACTTTCTAATGTGGTCTCCTGGTTTCCAAAGTGCTAAAATGGTTTTTAATGGCTTTTCCATGGTTTTTCATTGGTTTGGCATCCTGGCTTTAGGCATGAACAAACAGGCCATATCTTAATATCTCTGTTCTTTGTGCCAGGATCTCAGATGGTACATGGTGACGTGACACCCACAGAGCCAGTTGAAATATGTCACTTTTCACCAGCTGAACCTCGTCGTGCTTTTCATTGACAAGTCTCAAAGAACTCAGCTGTACTTCCAGTTCACACCGTCTTCATTTTTGCCTAACGACAGGAAAAAAATTAACCAAAGAAGCAGGTTCATAACTTTAAAGTGAATTGTTTTGCACTTGTGTTGTGCAGTTACTCTTGTGTTTAGCGGATCTGAAACTTTGATCTTGTGGGACTCCACCTGCAGAGCTGCCCCCCGCTCTGGGCTCCCAGCAAGGAAGGACATGGAGATGTTGGAATGAGCCCAGAGGAGGCCACCAAGATGATCAGAGGGATGGAGCAGCTCTGCTGTGAGGGAAGACTGAGAGAATTGGGATTGTTCAGCTTGGAGAAGTTTTGGGTTGACCTAATTATGGCCTTCCAGAACCTGAAGGAGATGTCAGGAGAGATGGAGAGGGACTATTTACAAGCACATGTAGTGACAGGACAAGGAGGAATGGCTTCAAATTGAAAGAGAGTAGATTAGATGAGATGTTGGGGTGAAGTTATTTACTCAGAGGGTGGTGAGACCCTGGAACAGGCTGTGCAGAGAAGTTGTGGTTGTTCCATCCCTGGAAGTGTCCAAGGCCAGGCTGGATGGAGCTCTGAGCAACCTGGGATAGTGGGAGGTGTCCCTGCCCATGGCAGGGGTTGGAACTCAATGATCTTGAGGAAAACTGGACTCAACTAAGCCATGTATGCTAAACATTCTGAGGGCTATTTTCTTATTAGAAACATGCAATCTCAGTTTTCTTATGAGTTTCTTTGAGTTGATAATGAATTAAAAGACACGTTCTCTGAAAATATTTTCCCCCGAATTTCTTTTGCTGTTTACTCAAAACTGGACAGAAAACAATTTCGATTCTGTGTGGGAAGGGTGAAAAAACAACAAAGCAAAGGCTTTTCAAAACATTTTATTTTTAATCAGATTGAATCTCACGGCAATCATATGCAAAGCTTGATAAGAAATGTTAATGTAGCCTAGACAACTTTCCCAGAGAGAGAACTAATCAGATAAACATTTGCTGTATCAGAAAAATGCTTAAAAGTGTTCAAAGCAACCTTCATAGCCTTTGAAAAAATATGTGCCACTGTTAGACAAAATTTTGTGAACAGTTTGCATGGGATTCATGTCACCTAACTTCATCTACCAGGGTGATAAGTCTCTAAAGCTAAACTGAATTCTCCCTCCAGAGCAGAACATTATCATCGTCCTCATACTGGTTTGGAAACATAAGCAAGACAGAGTTTGTGAGGAGAGATAATATTTTTATTACGCCATTTTTTTGCAGTTGGAAAAACTAAAACACATCTTTCAGTTGCTCACACTTCTCTTCAGAGCTGAAACTGAAGATGGAGAAAAAATACACTTATAGTGGGTGATTCATCCCTTCTTAAGATAGATTGGGTGACTCACCCTCTGTAGGTGCCTGTTCATCTCTACTGACCAGAGAAGGACTCTGGTTGACAAGTAACAGCAAACACCTAACTTCGAGACAGAGAGAGAAGTGGAATAGATGATATGAACTCCACCTTGCAGTTATAAGGGTTTCTCATATGAACTTCCCTTCTTCCTTCCATTTTTTTGCATTGATTCACGTGCAAGTTCTGATTATAATTACAATTCTTATTTTTTAGATACTCACAACCCATACACTGTCCTGTGAAGACCAGTCAGAAAAAATTTGGTGTCCAGAGTGACTGAATTATCTATCCCCAGAGAGGAATAGCAGCCTTTTTGCTCTCTAAACAATTCAGAGCACTCCTGGCAAACAGATCTAGGAATCTTCAGGGATTACAATATCTCACATTAATATCTGGTTGATTTTAGTTGATGGCGAAATGACAATGTAGTTATTGGTGTAGAATGTTGTAGAAAAAACATCCAGCAACTTCTGAATATGTTCTCTTTGTCTCTCTGAAGTTCTCAATACATTATCCCATATTTTCCATGTGACATAAGGATACAAACATCTTTTCTTTTTTTGTCTCCAGATGTAATTAACAGTGGATTTTAATAATAACCGGTGTAATTAAAAGTCAGTGCATGCTGGACACTACTCCTAAATCATTCTGATAAAAGACAAATGTGTATACAGGTTAAATAAATACATCAGTGTGCATGAAATGCCAGTTTAACTGGAGACTTCTCCTGTGTGTGAAGTACGGCCACTCAAGACTGAGTGATAAGGTGGGATGTATTGTCAGAAATAGTACCAATTGTTTTTTCAGTTGGGCTAGAGACAGAAATTGATCCATTTTCTCTGGGGTGGTGTTGGGCCTTCTGGAAAGAAGAAAGGCAAGAGGAAGGGCCCTCTAGCAAGGCCAAGAAAGAGCCACACAGCTCCCAAAAGAGACCAAAACCATCAGACAGTCAAGTTTCCCATAGCCATCATTAACCAGTGACTGAGGAACAAACCAGATGGGGCTTCTAGAGGCAGATCAGGTTGAATTGATTCAGGAGAGACTGGGTATTGAAATCCAGTCCTTGAAACATAGACATTTCCATCTTGCCTCTATAAAGCTGTCAGGGTTTTTTCCCCAATAGTTACAACCATTTCTCCCTCTAGTTGGTGAGTGAACACTGACAACAACAACAACAACAACAACAGCAACATCCTCTGAAGTTCCAGAGGTTCTTTCACAAAATGCTAAGGAGGTAATTGCCTTACTCTGCTTCAGGTCCCTTCCAGGTATCTTTGCCTATGCTGGACATGCACAGCAGAGACAAAGACAGAAGCCTGGGGAGATGACATCACTCTGGATGAGACTGAAGGTGGGACTGTATTTGCATAGATGCCACTGGGGGAGGAGAAAGGCCAAAGAAGAGCAGCCAGAGTTCTGCTTCTCCTCATCTCTCATGAAATTCAAATATGCCCACTCCTCCAAGCACGCTTCCTGGTGTGCACTCCCTGCAGCTGATGAGGTTCATCCACCCTGACTAATGGACCTGCTGAGAGAAGCCAAATGCTGCAGAGCATTATGTGGTTCACAGGAGAGCCAAGACTGGCATGCTCTGCCCATCCTGAGCCCATCTGCAATTTGCTTAATTCTATGAATGCTGTGGATAACTGCCAGGTGATTGCCAGAGGTGCACATATGTTAGAGGCTGGTGAGCGTAAGGATGAGAAATTTGTGAAAAGTTAGTTAGCTTTGGTCTTGTGTCTTTTATAATTATATAATTTGCTATTAGTGACTAGGCACCCTGACCAGTGTTTTTATTTTATTTTTTTAAACATTTTCTCACCCTTTCCAGCAAGCTATTAAACGCTGAAATGGCTGGGTTTTTCTTCTTGTGTGAATTTCCATAAAATTTAGAATGTGTGCTTTGCCAGGCGTTGCAGAGGCAAGTAAATCTCCGGGGGAGTTATGCAAATGCTGGGATGCAGAGCGTGGCTGGGAGCACACGGCTCTGTGGAAAGGCTCTGGCCGTGGACTCAGCAGGGTATTAGTCCTAACCTTGCTTCCTCTCCGCTCTGTGATTATTGGCACATCACTCCAAGCTGTCCTCGGTACCCAAAGCAGTAGATTCTAAAGTATATATTTGTCTAAGCTGCCTCCACTATCTTCATCTTATTTTCATCCTCTTTTATTCAGTAGTCTCTTGTCTTTTCCACTTTTTAGTATCCAGATTGTAAACCCTGCCCTCCTACCACCACCCAAATCACAGTGTAGTATTTTCTGTGCTCCCCACAGGCACTCAATACATCCTCTTTCTCCTGCAAAAGCCACGTGAGTGGCCATGGCCTTCTTGTGCCTACTCCCTTGGGCCTCACTCTGAAAAACAGGGACAGGTTTAATTGATTTGTTCCACTCATGACCTTTTTTTCCATAAGTATCAGCCTTTTCAGGCTGGGAGTCCTCTTTACTGTGTGTAGTTACCAAGCCTTGCATAGATTAAAATCCTTTATATAAGTTAAAGTATCATAAAATATCTCATCTCAAGCTTCATTTAGATAAAATTAGAGAGTTTGGGAGGTTGTTCCTTTGCTGAAGAAACAGAACCTTTCTCCTACTACACTCATTTACCTTTCTCCTATATATTCACTTAAGACTATAAAAACCCCCACTTTCTTTGTGAAGACTATGGGAATATAACGGAAGTTATGCCAAAAATAATTAGACAAATGGAAAAAAAATTAAGGAAGTCAAGCCTTCTGGGTCTTGTGTCCTCTGGACTGACTTTCAGGTTTGAATAAATCCATGAAAAATCAATACCTACAATCAAGTTACCAAAGACCAGTCCTAAATACTCTCTGGCACCCTTCAGAGACTCCCTAAAACTGTGCATTTCAGTTCATATCTGGACAGAAAGTCCAGATCTCATGGACAGCTGCAGAGTCCTGCCTTACAGATGTGCATCTCCAAGCTCAATAAAGCTGAAGGTAAAGCCTCCAGCTGTGGACAAAATCTGATTACCAGAGTTCACTGATCTGTCCTTTGTCCTTTCATCGGCACAATGCAGGCAGTGCTCAAGTGTCCTCTGGGTCCAGTGAAACGCCAACCCCATTCATGACCTTGATTCTGAACATCAAAGTCCTCCAGAGGATCAGCCCCTGTCAGCTGAGGACTTGTTCCCTGCAGCCCATGTGTTTGACAGAGACTTAGAGACACATCACTTGTGTTGGATGAGAATAACGTTGATAATACGTTGATAATTTAATGGTTGTTGTGTTTACCCTCAATCAAGGACTTCTCAGTTTCCCGTGTTCTGCCAGGGAGGAGGTGCATGGGGAGCTGGGAGGAAGAGGGTGCAGGACAGCTGACCTGGACTGGCCAAAGGGATGTTCCACATCACCCCACACCACGGCACATCACGCCACGCCATGCCACGCCATGCCACGCCATTCCCAGTATATAAATTGTGGGGGAGTTGGCCTAAAGGGGTCAGTCGCTGCTTGGGGTGGTGAGTAATTATATTATCCATCAGCCGGTCACTTTTTTACTGGGTTTTATTTTTATCTCCTTCTTTAATATCTCTTTTAATTATTATTATTATTGTTATCATCATCGTAATTTTATTTTACTCCAGTTATTAAATTGTTCTTTTCTTAACGCATGGGTTTTACCTTTTTCCAATTCTACTTCCCCGTCCCATCTGAATGAAATTGAGAGAAGGAATGAGCAGCTGCTGGTGCTTACTTGTGGTCTGGAGTTAAACCTTGATACCATGGAGGGAAAAAAGGAACATAAAGGCTCCATCCTAATATTTTACGAACTCTTGAGCACCAGCTTGAAAAACACAGAGATAAGTCAACGTGTGCCAAATAAACAGTTAAACACATTGCCTAAATGAATGTTCCACTTGGCTAATTGCAGAGTTGTGCCTGCTCTCATGGATACTTTCCTGCTTCCAGGGAATAATGGTTTTTGACCCAGCCAGACCATCCCTCGACACTTGGACTTTCTGCCACACAGATCTGCAAAAAATATATGATCCTGGAAATGAGTATGGCTGCAGGGCTAAAATGGCTGTTTGAAAGGCAGACATGAGAGAGCCCTGAACAGAGAAACACTGACCCTGACTCAGAGAGACACAGGTTGCTACAAATTTCTCAATATCCCAAGCCGCAGCTCTGACAGAGGCTCAGTGACCCTGATGTCATGATTTGAGTGCACTGCACATTATCAGGGAGGTGTTCTGTTCCTCTCATTTGGCCCTCAGGCACAGCAAGCAAGAGGAAGAAAATTATTTTATTTAGAGACATCTGTTTTGAGGTATTAACTGGTAAATAATGCATAAGCTAGGATGATGCTTTGGCACCACAGGGCTGTGTAGATGATTAAAACAAATAAGAGAATCATGAACTAGTACTGAATTTTACACTTGGTCCATTTCTTGCTGGATAGAGCTGAATAAGTCTGGGAGACTGTAAGCAAAGGTGAAAAAGATTTTTTGGGGGGGTGTTTTCTCTGTTTGTTTTCTTGTTTCCCCGAGGTTAGCCTTTCCCTAAAGCAGCGCATGGTCATTCCCACAACGCGATGTGGAGGTCCTGGTCTGTCTGGCAAGGTGGGAGTTAGACCATGGCAGAGTTAATGGAAAACAGCCCTTGGCTCAATCATCCTTCCCTCACCTTCTGCAGTGCAGCTCAGTCATTTCTAAGTGGCTTCAGATGCCAGCAAGAACTCCAGGAAAACCTCCTCTGAATTTGGATTATGTGGAATTTCTGTGCTATAGCTGGTGTCAGTTCAGGCTCACCATTAACTCAGCTCTCCATCCCCTGGGATGGAGGAAAAGGTAAGGAGACAGCTGGAAGAAACATTCCCCCTTCCTCTACTAAAGGTGCAAGTCAACATTTTTGTTATTCCATTTGTTCTGTGCAGGAATAAACTAAATATCTTTGCAGAAATTAAGTTTTCATCTCCATCTCCTGCCTTGGCAGGGGGGTTGGTCTAGATGATCTCCAGAGGTCCCTTCCAAACTTAACAATTTTGTGATTCTGTCATCTGTGTTGAAGTCAGCAATTGGCCTAAATGGACATAGAGTTTAATTTCAGAGTAATTTTCCTAGTCAGGACAACTAAAAACTCCACCATGCTTCCTAACAAATTTGGAACTGAATGAAAATCTGTGGGAATTGTTGAGTACACTACAATGTTGTGTAGAACCCAGATTTGGTTGTTTACGTGCATTTTAAGGCTGTTTTGCAAAGTTGCTGAAGTGAGCATGTCCCAAAACATGGATTTAACAAAGGTTTCACCTGTCTCTCTGAAGAACATATGAACATCCAATAATGGGACAGGATTTCATTTGGGTATCTATAAATTCATACAGATTGTTATAACAGAAAAAAGCCATTGAAATCCCAGGTCTTTCTGAAATAGGCACCATCTCCCACCCCAGAACAGAGCATTCAGCTAAATCAGCCTCGAGAGGCAGATTCAGGGCCACATGAAGAGGAAGAACATCACAAATTCTAACTCCTGTGAGACACTGATGTCATGGTAAATTATACCTCTCTGTGACTTTTTGTCCTTTATTTGTAAATAGTTGCCTTTCACTACATTATATCAATGTTTATAAAATCTAAAACATGCAAAAAGGGATTAAATGAATTTAGAAGAGATCTGAGGAGTATTTAGCATTTTGTACAGACTTAATATATCCCTCTGTGTTTATCTCTCACCCAAAACCAATGAAATTTCTACTGGAATTAATAAATCTCTTTCATTTACTTACTTAGAAGAAAATATTTAATAGATGCCACAGGAATTTTGCAAATTGCTCTAGTTCTGATGCTGATTAATAGGAAATCATGTCAAACGTATAAATAATTTCTAGTCTTAAATTAGTGCTCTTTCCTACTTTAACCTTGGGGATAGATGTAGGCTCAGAATATTTCATTATAACTGTTTTAGTCATACTTAACTCTTAATTGAGCTTCATATTAAGGTGAAATAGAAGCATATTTAAGGATGGAGATAAGAGTGTCATTGTCATTATCTCTAAAAGACAAAATGGTTCCAGTGTGTAAAAGTATTTAGTCAATCTCAAGTTGTCTTGATTAAACAAAAGCATGACAAATGATTTTAGGCTTAAACACCTAAAATCAGAGGAGGTGGAAAACAATCTAACAAACTTAGTGTGTAGTATCTCCTAACTCTGAGTGATGGGTGACCAGTTAGTAATTTTCTACAGTGAGTTACAATTTAAATTAAGAGCTTGTTCCTTTGGAGTTTGATTTGTCTTTTAGATTAACTGAAAGATTTTTAGAATTTTTTAAGGAACAACTGATTTTTGTCTTGGTGGTGCTCGAGGGCGCTTACTTGTGTAATTTATTGCAATCATATTGATGCTGGGAGCAACATTTAGTGAAGTTTAGTTGTGAGGTAGGAAATTTAATCAGAGGCCTCTGATTCAAGCCCAGCCTAGACCTAAACAGACTCAGAATATTTATCACGCATCAACTTGTTCACTGAATCAAAACTAGGAACTGCAGGAGAAATATAATCACAAAAGCTGCAACTGTAAATTGGCACCTAATTATCCTCTTCCGGGTAGGCTCAGCACACAGGTGAAATCCTGACTGTGGAAATGGTACTGAATTTTTGTCAACTTTGTCCAGAACAGGCTCAGATACTTTGGTGGGGAGTAAATGGGAGGTTTGATTGCTACTGCACAAAAGGGAATTAATGTGAGACTTTTCTTTTTTTCCCCCCAGGATTTCCAATTTTCTTCCAACAACACAGAAAGAGAAAGTGCCTTGGGGTGATTTTAACAGAAAGTTATTTGAGATCAACAGTAAGGCCTCGTAAATCCTTATTTACTGAAGATATCTG
Source organism: Platysteira castanea (assembly GCA_013397175.1). Classification (NCBI taxonomy): domain Eukaryota; kingdom Metazoa; phylum Chordata; class Aves; order Passeriformes; genus Platysteira; species Platysteira castanea. The sequence goes on along the minus strand of VYXC01011101.1, from coordinate 686,621 downwards.
CTAGTTTACAACCTCTTTGGGAAAACACTCAAGCAGGATCTGCTGATTTCCTTCCTGGTGAGCTGTCAGGTGCTATCAGACATGTCCATGGGCAGTTTATTTCTGAGCAGAGGATAAGAGAGAGGAGAGGGGAAAACACAGATCTTTCTGGCTGCTGTAATCCCTTTGAGCCCGGAAGGATTGCAGGCAGTAGTAGGATAACACACATGTGACTGCAGCCCATAAAAGTTCCCCTTTAGGTAGACAACAATTCCCAGCAAGTTGTTTAAACCTCCTCAGCCACCACACGGGAGGGATTGGTAGTTCCAGAGGGTGATTCAGCCCAGTCTGAGACGGATGTCTAACACAAGTGGGATGAATTACTCAGCAGACACATTGTGTCTCTTCAGAGCCACAAAGGGACTGAAATAAGTATGTCACCAAAACTGTGGGGAAAAAACCAAAAACCCTTCAACAACATTTTTGGTGTTAGAGAATCAAGGCATTACTTTATTCTGGCCAGGGTGTGCAACAGAAATCATTTCATCCACACATTGCCCAGGTTGTGCAGAGGAAATAATTCCATCACACATGATCTTTACTAGATTTTTCACATATTTATAGAGTTAAAACCCATTGAAATTCATGGGTTCAATGCTCACTGGTCCCAAATTGTGCAGTTCTCAGTATTTGGGTTCCTATTGAATACGGATTTCTTTGCCTCCAATGGTAATTAAGTTCTCATTCTTATCTTTCTTTTTCCAAACCAGGGGACTCAGACCATGCCAGGGGTGATGTTTGGAGTTGATGGTGGTTAATGGTCATTAATGGTCATTATCTTTTGTGTATCTCCTGTGCTACCCCCAGTTTGCTGAGATGTTCAGCTCATCAGACCTCGCCTGATGGAACAGTCCCCTGAGAAGAAACTTCAATTCCCTTTCCCGAGGCAAAGATGAACAAAACTGAATAAAGTTACATTAAAAAAAATTAAATATACCATTTCCAACAAGTAGAGAGAGTGAATTCAGGCTGGTGGTTGAGACAAATCTGCATCCCCAAATGTAATTAGGAGCTCAGGGGTAACAGGGAGCAGAGACACTTTACAACATTAATCACTATTATTCAGCAGCCAAAAAGGACTTGCAAAACTTGCACAAACAGATGCAATTTCAGAAAATAAGTTTCTCCAGCTGATGAACAGAACTACAAATATCCATATATTTACACAGAGGGTCTTAGAGTACACTATTAATGTGGCAAAAATCCCGCACCAACTAAACAACTTCATTATTCAATCTGATGCCTGAAGTTTGGACATCAAGAAAATTTGTTCACCACTGTAAGGACTGCCTGTGAAATCTGGGGATTGAGGTCTAATCTGTTCTTCTGTCACTTCCAGTTACTTACACGTTTCTTTGTGTTCTGTTCTAATTTCAAATTAAAAAATGAACCTATTTGCTGCAAAGCCTTTCCTACCAACTAATGAAGCAAGCTGCTGGAAAGTTATCTTGCTGTTGGTCATAAAATTCCCTTTAATTTGTTTTCATTCTTCATTATTCACCACAGAGTAAAGGATTATTCCAATATTTTACTGTCACTATGTAAAGCAGAGTGACTGGCCTGTCTCATGACATGCTATCAATCATCCAAACCATCCAACTCCTCAGGTATTCTGTCTGACTGTGAAAATAATTAGTGCAAATAAAGTTATATGGGTTAAAGTTATATGGAGTCAATTTCAACTCCAGGTTTTATCGTTTCTTTTAAAGCTAGTAGCAGTATATTTCCATTTATCTATGTAAAATATCTTCTTTTGGACACTTACAGTTAATGGCAATATTATACATATTTTTTTTATTATGTTAACTCTTGTTATATTAAGATTAGACACCCTGTTCTTGTGCCTGTGAAGGTATTTCTCAGATGACAGGGTTACCTGATTCATCTCTGAAGTCTCTCCACTTTTATCAGTCAGAGTCACTGAACTAATGCAAACATAAATGGACTTTTCTGCACTTCCCTGGCTCTAATTGCATTGGTTATTTTTGCTGCTGAATGGCTTCATCTCATAAAATCTTTTCTGACTGTGATAATGTGGTCTTTGGGTCAGTCCTCTTGCCCTCTTTTCACTCAAAGCATTGTGTTTGATCTCACAAGGTCCAAAATTTGTAATTTGAAGACAAGTAGGAAACAGAAATGAATGGTGAGCTTCAGACAAGACAAAAAACCATGGAAGGAAACATTGAAACCTTTGTTTCTGTGTATATCTATGGGCATCCAAACTTCTCTGGACCGCCTGTGCCAGGGCATCACCACCCTTTAAATAAAGACTTTTGTACACAGACGTTTGAAATGCACTTTATATAAGCTGAGAAAATACTTCCTTTCTTCCTTCCCCCTCTTTTGTCTAAAGCCTGTTGAATCTAGCAGCCTTTACAATTTTGTATAAAAGAGTTTGGTATTGTTGCTGCTTAAATAGGAACCATTTAATCATCGGCTCTATTAGGAGACTAACTGGAACTTGCTATTCTTTAATTTACTTGCAGACTTTTTGCTCTCGCTAAGTGTTTTTGGTTCAGTGTTCTGGAACTAAATCATTGGCAAATGTGCTCAGCAAGGCCTGGAGGAACAAATTACCTGTTGAGGTAATTTGAAAGCTATTTTTTAATGCTTTTTGTTTGTATGGAGGAGGGTGGACTAAGCTGGAGGTGTTAGGAGATTTACTTCTCCTGAAAGTGTCACTTTTTGACTGTGTGGTCTCAGATAAATTATTAGAGCCAGCATTTTCTAATTTGCATGACTAAATCAAAGTATGCAAAAAGGGCTTTGTTGTTTCAGGAGTTCAAACACTGCTACTCTTACTTCAGTTAAAAAGTAATTAATTCTCAAAAAAATGTGTGATTTGCAGGGGAAGAGGCCAACGGTGTGATTTTTATGTCTCTGTGTGTGCCTAGAGTGTATGAAGTCAGGGCACTACGAGTGCAATTCTTTCCCAAAACCCTAAAACCTACAGGATAAGTTACACTTTGCTAATAAACATACACAAGTTTAAAAATATTTTTATCGCTTAAAATTCAATCTGGAATCCATCCAAACTTTTTCAGCTTTTTAAAACTGATGTAAAGCTGTTTTCTCCTGTTATTTTCCCTGTTAGATGTAATTGAGTTTAGGATCCCTGAAGATGTTCTTACAGACCAAAAAGGAAGGTGGTTTCCCATGGCCACCTTACCCAGCAGTGCCAGAATTGTAGCTCTGTTTTGATTTCCTTACCCATGGGATTTCAGCTAGAGTAAACAAACATCTTAGAAGGTTTCTGTGCTAAAATTAAGGTGTGTCACAGATTCGGCTGGGAAATTTAAATCTACCCAAAGTGCTTCCATCCTTTTATTCTTGGTGTGTGCAGCCTCCTCTGCTTGTTTTCCCAGACCACAGTGATTCCATTATTTTGTGCTTTTCACAGCTCTGAATCCTTCAAAGACATTTGGTAAATCATAATCTCTAAAGAGCAAAAATGGGCTGCATTTCTATATGAAGAGTGAAAACGACTTTAGGTACAGAAACTCATTAGGCAGAGGTTTAGATTTAAGATTTAGATTGGGAAAACCAATCTGGTAACACTGAGGGTCTTAGACTTGTAAGGGGAATGTCTTGGTGTTCTTATTTGCATTCCAGCCCTGAAAAGAGTTTAAGGTTTAGTTGGGTGTATTGTTATAGGCTCGTCTGAGTGAAAAATAGAGGGACAGAAATAACAGGAGGAGTCTCAGAGTTCCAGGAAATAGCCTGAATAGAGGCCTCTAGGGGGCTAGGCCAGTGTATTTACTGTACAGTCATAAACCCACTCATTAAAAGGCCATTAAGCAAATTAGAAAGTGGGTAACCACTCCTCACAGCCTGTTGTTTATTTGCAGGTCAATGTAGGCTAATGGAGCTTTTTGTTCTTCACAAACACTTCTCACGACATTAACAGATTTCAGTAAAAATCTACTTCATTTATTACCATTTCAGGCTCACTGGAAGAGATAAATAGGACATTAAACATGTACAGAAGTTTAAATTAGCAAAATCCCATCTGTTCCCATCCTTCCTCTAGAAAAGCAGGAGCCTACAATCCATCAGTCTTGTGGCACCAGCCAAGCAATTAAGGCTGCTGACACAGTCCTTTCAGAGTGACACGTTGGAGCTGAATGCAAAGTGAGTTTTGGTGTGCAGCGCACGCTCTGGGGAAGGGGGATAAAATCCCACAGGCTTTTTTCAGCCCTTTTCCACCTCAAAAGAGCATTGAAACAGCAGTTGAGAGGCAAGGAAGATAGTTGGCTCACCCCAAAAATCCAAAATTACCCAGTTTTGCAGCTGAAGCGAACTCTGCTGCAATCATAATGACTTTTCTATGGCGACATAATTGTGGGGTAAAGTAATTAATATTCCTGACATTACCAACCACACACCAAAATTATCATATGAATGAAACCCACGTGTCAGGTATCACATATGAAGGAGGATTCAGGACTCAAACAGCTGCAGGAATGGTTTTAAGAAGGGCTCTGATAATGATTTACTGCAAACTCAGCAGTCCTCAGCGGGATTATGTGAGATTTGAGCATGCAGCAAAATCTCAAGAGAAATAAACCATGCACAGTATCAGATCCTTTGTTGGTTTAGTTTTTCTGACAGCTGGGAACTGGGATTAGCAACCAGCACCTTTCCAGAACATGACACAGTCTCAGGAGCTGAACTTGAACAGCTCAAATATTAATATATTTCATTTCAGTCAGGGAACAAGTAATGTCACTTAGAATCATGATTTCTCAATTTGGAAACCTCTATTTCCCTTTCTATAGAAATTTTGGTGTATTCAATTAAATAATCTTTTCCTAAGAACAGGATTATGGAATCCTAATGCAACTCTGTTAAGAAATAAATTATATCAAGATGATCTGATTTGCATAGATCTGATTTGATTTAGATATTTTAGTTCCTCCAGTGTTTTGGAGGAGGACTCGAAGTCTAGCAGGTCACCTCTGTCAGAGATTTACCTGCATTTCTCAAAAGATGAATTAAATTATACGTCTTTAGGTATTAGGACAAAATAAGAGGAGATAACCTTGAGGTAGGACAGGTTTAAAGGCAGAAGAGGACTGGGAGAGATGGGCCTGGCATAGCTCAGAATAAATTTCATGGGAACTGAAGTGACAGGACAAGGGAATGGCTTCAAATTGAAAGTGAGTAGGTTTAGATTAGATTTCAGGAAGAAATGTTTCCCTGTGAGAGTGGTGAGGTCCTGGCACAGGTTACCCAGTAAAGCTGTGGCTGCCCCATCCTTGGATGTACCTAAAAATTGACAATGAAACCTGTAATGTTTGAAATACTTTTAAAATTCTTATGATGGCCTTTTTTTTATAAAAATAAATTTTATGGTAGCCCCATTGTAAAAGAATGTCAGGGTCAATAGTCGGGGATTTAATAGCTATGAGTACCCCAATCAGTCGTGCTGCTATAGTATTTTTCTCTTCTGAATTTGTTTTATGATTTCCTCAACAACACAGTCACAATGTTGGTTCACTCTCTCTGGTGCTTTCTAAAAAAAGGAAAGTTGGAAACAGGTGAAGTTCTAGACTGTTTCCATATCTTTTATCCTGACTCGAATGTGAGAATGGTAATTCTGCTGTTTGGATCTTTTCCCCTCCAGAATTCCCAACTATTTTACAGTCCAGCAAACAGGGAAGCAATTCCTCTTTGTAACCCACCAATGGAAGAGTCAAAATCTCACTGATTACAACTACTTTGGGGCACATTTGAATTACCATTCAGCTGAATGATGGCTACAGTAATTATATAAGAGAAAGGTGGTGAGTAAATCAGGCTGTCTTGATCCTTAAGACAGACAACTTTGGCTCCCTACTGAGGAAAAGGAATGGGAGAGAGCAGTAGGCATTTTATTAATATAATTATGGAAGAATTGTAATTTTGTCAATTTCACCCCACAGTAAATAAGAGCAAAATAATCATCATTCTTATTAGATGGCAAGTTTAACTTCCATGTTTTTCTTCTTTGATAGATTGGAGAGAAAGTGACATCACTGTGGGAGGTGGGAGATACAAATCTTCAGCCATGCCCTGACAGAAGATGTGACAATACTTCTGATGAAGGAGCAGGTGGAATCCATTTATTGAAACCTTTCTACGTCTGAACAAATCACCCTAAGCTACATTTCTTGCCTCTGAAGAGCTGGAGTTTAAATCAGTTGTGGAGGCACTGGCATCTGGTAATAATGCCTTAAGGTACCTGAGAGCTCAGATTGATGGAACACCAGACCTCCAAGAGACCCAAGCTCTTTTGGACCACAAAATAGACACCCAAAGTGCATCTTTGATACCCAGGGCATCTTAGATACCCAGGGCATCTCCAGCTGCACTGATGTTTTTGTTGAGCTGCCTAAGTTGAGGTTATAGAGTCAATAGACTTAATGTGTGATTCAAGTCTTCGTAACGCAGGGAGTGGATCAGAGGAATTGTGCTCCTGCTGTTCTGTGGGCTCAGTGTCCTCCAGCTACAGCTGAATCTCAGATAACTTGGTTCAGCACAGACACCTACACTGTCAGCATCTGAATTTAGTGTGGATGAACCCTGCTAGGATTGAATTCAGGCGCTTTGAATATCTCCTGCTGAGCGATGGTGACACGGGGAGTTCAGCTCTAACACCACCATCCTGGTTCTGGCCTGCTGATATTGGGCTCCTTTGTTTTTGTTATTGCTTGTTATCCTTGGTGGATATCCTGTGATTAATATGGAAAAGTGTAACCGCTGCTGTGATTAACTTTTCCAATTCTAGGGTTTGGCTCAACGGTATCAGTTTTTCTGCCAGCCCCAAGCAAATATTAAAGGCGTGTTGGAAATGATGACATACCCCATAAAATACTGAGCTTCTGTTTCATATAAACCACATCCGAATTGAAAATATTGGTCTTCTTAGATAGACACTATATTTCTTCCCTCTGCCTTGCCACAAGCAGGCTCAGGGAGATAATGACCCTGGCCTTAGAAGGCCACATTATTCACCTTGAACAGTAGCAAGTAATGCAGTTTCAGTTTGCAAACAGTCCTGCTTCCCAGGCCTAAATTACCTGGCAAACATAGATGGATGAGCAAATGGTCCTCAGCATGAATTGATTCTCCCTCCTGAAGCTTTGCATGTTTGTGTCTTTGTGTGTTTGAGTCTTCCTTCTTCCCACTGATCACTGAAAAACCCCCTTTTTTTCCTCCACACAATAGCACAGTTCTGCAATGAACTGGAAGATGGATATCTAATCTAAGATGAATGCAATGCTAAGGGGAAAAATCTTCTGATTATTTTGCAGAAGAAGAGAGAAATGATTGAGAGTGTCAGAGTCCCTCGTCTATTCTGCTGAGAGCAGGTTAAAAAAATCTATACTCCCTTACATCATTTGAATGCATTTTTTTTCAAGACTTTTTCTGGTATTCCCTCACACTTACAAAACTCAGGGCAAGAACTAAAATAGTTAGTAAATAGTATTGAATAGCAGGTTTGGAAGGGAATGCAAACTTAGGAATTTCAGAACTTGCAGGCTCTGCCCATTCCTGTGGCTGAACCTCAAGCACACAGAATGTTCTTTGAAAGAGTCAGAGCAGGAGGAAGTGCTATTATTTTTAGTATTATGATTATTATACTTTATTTCAATTATTAAACTGTTCTTATCTGAACCCTTTACCTTTTTCTGATTCTTCCCATCCAACCGTGAGAGAGAAAGTGAGTGAGTGTCTGCGTGGTGCTTGTGGCTGGGGTTAAACCACAGCAGTCAACTCTTCACTGTTCTCCTTCATAAATGGAAATACCTAAAGAAGTATCTCCTACCATAGCACTTATTTTGGCAGCTGGCCAGGCAGTTCTGAGACTGCAAGGCAAGGTCTGCACACTGTGAAAGCAGAACTGTGTATGCCAGTGCTGTCAAATTCTTTAAAAAAAAAAAAAAATCATAATTCCCAGCAATTATGCCTGAGTTGTCACCCGGCTCACCCTTGGCAGTTATGACTTGCAGCATGAGTTAAATGCTCAGCCTACTCAGAGGTCGGTTTCACTGCTGTAACTCAATGGACTTTTCATCATATTTATTGCAATTGTCTCCTTCGGGTTTTCTCCAAAAATAATGAGAGCCAAATTGAAAATACAGCAAGAGCCGTGGTTATCAGAACATCCTTCTTATCTCAGAGCTCTGGGATCAGTTGTACGACTACAAAATCTGATGTGTGCTGAAAACTCAGTGCATTTATTTGTAACTGGGGGTATCCATATGAATCCCCTGCTCCAATCATGCTCAGATAAACAGCTTGAGGCCACATTATTTTATTTTTAAAGACATGGCTTTGCTGTTCAAACACAACCAGCAAAACCTGTCCTTGCTGCTTAATTTTCCTCCTTTAACTGCCAGGAATGTTTTAGTAAGAGTCCTATTTTGATTACAGTGACTATTAGTTGGGGACAGAAGGAAATGTTGTTTGATACCTGTTTAACACCAGCAGCAGATGGAAACCTACATCTTTTTCTCCAGAATTTCAACATGGGAAAGTTTGATGTCTAAAAAATTTTAAAAAAACTGTAGATTTTTCCACATGAGATAAAAAATGCTCTCTAGTATTATCAGTCATATTTCATTAATATGAAGTGTATTTTATTCAATACTTTCTGCAGAATAGAAAGGACTCCATACAATGGTAATGTTAAGATATTCATTTACAAGGAAATTTAAAGGAGTGTTTTCTTTACTGAAAGGAAAACATTTTGACTTTGTCAGAACTATAAGATGAAGTGATGATGGTTCATTTTATCATTTTCATGTTAAAAATGCCACAGAAATAGGGCACATTTCTTTGAAGTGTTTAGATTAAATTGCACTTTCTGCTGAAAAATTGTCTTGTCAATTTTACTCGTGGCTGGTTTTCCTTCTCCTTTTCATCTTTTTGTCCTATGTATGTAAGGTTGCCAAGCCATCCTTTCCACTTAAAACTCTCCAGTTTTGGGCTATGAATTTCAGAGGGGAGGAGGAATAGTTTCTAGTGCTGTTACTGATATAGCAGCACATTGCATGATATAAGCAAAGATTTGCACTGTAGCCATCCCCACTGAATTTTATTGAATTCAGGACAGATAGACCAACTCTGATTCTTAATTTATAGTGCCCTGACCTAGACCTGGAGCTTAGTCTCAAAATAAGAATCACAGAATGGTTTGGGTTGGAAGGCTCCTTCAAGATCATCTCATTCCACCCCCTCCCATGGGCAGGGACACCTTCCACTGTCCCAGGTTGCTCCAAGCCCCATCCAACCTGGCCTTGGACACTTCCAGGGATGGGGCAGCCACAACTTCTCTGGAACACCTGGGTCAGGGCCTCACCACCCTCACAGGGAAGAATTTCTTCCTAATACCTAAGCAGAACCTGCCCTCCTTCATTTTCCAACCAGTGTAATCTGTAAGTAACATTGTTTATAACCACTCCAACCATATTTGCAATATGGGCCAATTTCAGGCAAATTTAACAGAGAGGCAGAAGTCACGAACGTTATATTCTTAAACATTTTGTGGAAATAGTCTAATGAAAGAGAGAGAAGTGTTAATGTCCCTGCTCAGAGAGAAATTGCTGCATTAACTGAATGCTTTGCAGACACTAAGGGATCCCTTCAGGATCCATAAGTCCAGGAGAAACCTTTGGCACTTTGATTTTTTATGAATCATTTACTGAAAAAACATAGGATAAAACGGTTCCCCAGATGCTTCTATTTTTACAGCAGACAGGCTGGCTGATCCTCAGAGTGTCAGGAATCTCATATTTGCATTTCCACAGCTGCATAAGAATGTAATTAATATTGAACGATAAAGTTAAACAAAAATGTACACATAAAATTGCCTAGAAAATTAAGTTATTGCAAACAACATTCCCAAGTCATTGTGGAAAGCTGGGGAAGCCTCAGGAGTGTCAAATAATCTTTCCAGTATTTACAACCCTTCCACATTTACCAGGATGCCAGCTCAACCAGTGAGATCTTGCCACGAGCTGCACCTCTCTGTGCACAGAAAACCTGCAGCACCCTCACAGATGAGGTAAAGGTGCATCATTTAGCAGATCAATATCACTTTGTTTGCCCAGGCAAGCTGTGTGAACTATGCTGACTAAAATTCTCACTGATACCCCAGAATAAGACTATGGCATTGAAAGAATAACATAAAATTACAGAATGGTTTGGGGTAGGAAGAGACTTTTGAAGGTTTTCTCGTCCAACCCCACAAAATAAATAATAGAATTATAGAATATCCTGAGTTGGAAGGGACCCACATGGACTACTGAGCCCAAATCCTGCCCCTGCAGAGGACACCCCAAAAATCCCACCACGTGCCTGAAAGTGTTGTCCAAAGGCTTCTGATAGGAACCACAGGAAAATGAGGGTTGATGGACAAAGAATGCTGAAGGTTAGAAATATTTAGCTCTTGGAGCTGATGTATTGGCTCACGAAAGGTAGGCTGTGGAGCTCAGCAGATCGTTTCTAGGGTTCCCAGAATATTCTGAGATTGCAGAGGGATAGAATTGAGACAAAGGAGTGGGTGAGAAAGCATGATAGAAAGTCCTAATTTTAAACACATTTCGTGCACAGCACTGTACAAACACTCATAGGAAATCCCAGTGCAGATTTTGCAATGGCAAAACTCATCAGGCGTTTCTGCACGCACTTGGACATAGCTCCCCTTCTTTTCTCTGCAAGCTTCTACCTCACTTTGGTGTAAATTCATAAGTGATCAGGCAGCAGACTTGAAAGAAATGAAAGAATTTCACGCAGTTTTACATAAAATGAATAATTTACACAGTTTTACATGAGATGCATGATTCAGTCCCAGAATTCATCGTCAGAGGCTGTTCTGTAAGGCAGATGTATACAGAGACTCAGAAAGGGTTAGGACCAACACACAGAGAAAAGGTGATTCAGGAGTTGTGAAGTCTGGTGACTCAGATTCAATCAGCTTCTCGAGCAGGCGTAAACCTCTGATTTATGCAGAGGGTAACATTAATCTATACTTGCCTTGTTTCTGCTGCTATTTCCATCAACAGCCATTACATTCTCCTCTCAGAGACTGAATGTTGTGCAAGAGGGACTGCTGCCTGATCCAGTTGAGCAGTTCTCACACAGTTTTATTTGCTAATGCAATCCTTGGAATTAAGAGAAAGAAGCAATTTTATGAGCAGAGGCAGCATGACAGCACTAGGAGCAATTGTGAAATTCTTTCCACTAAAAAGCTGAAAATTAAGAGCTCTGTTGTTTGCTTTCTAGCAACTAAATGTTCACATTTCAGTTGGAAGCTAATTAAAGAAAAAAATCAATAAAATTTGCTAGTGAAACAGTTGTTTTTCAAAAAAACCACACATTGTCCAAAAATAAATAGCTTTTTCTTTCATAAAATAGGAAAACCCAAACCAAATCAAACCAAAAGAACTATCACACACATTTTTTTCATTTAAATACCATAATGAAGTAATGACAAATTTACACTTCACACCCCTCCCTAAATGAATGTTGAGAAAACATGCAAAAATTGAATAACCACTTTTTCCAGGCAACAGGGAGCTGATGAGAGACAGCAAAAATGGCTTCACAAAGGACAAATTGTGCCTGACTAATCTGGTTGCCTTCTTTAATGGAGTGACTGGAGGATAAGGGAAGAGCAACTGATTTAATCTACCTCAGCTACTGTAAGACCTTTGCCACAGTCAGACACAGCTTCCTTGTCATTGAACTGGAGATTCGATTTGGGTGGAGGGACTATTCGAGGGGTGAGGAATTGCCTGGGTGACTGCACCCAGCTGGAATGGGTGTCCTGTGAAGGAAAGCTGAGAGTTGGTCCTGTAGCCTAGAGAAGAGAAGCTCCAGGGAGACCTTATTTTATAGAATCATGGAATCATAGAGTCATAGAATGTGATTCTATGACTGTTCTATTTGAGTTGGAAGGGACCCTTAAGGATCAGCAAGTCCATTTCCTGGCCCTGCACAGGACAATTCCAAGAATCCTGCCATGTGCTCGGGTGCATTTTCCAAACACTTCTTGAGTTCTGTCAGGTTTGCTGCTGTGACCACGTTCCTGGGGAGCTGTTCCAATGCCCAGCCACCCTCTGGGGGAAAAAGCTTTCCCTGATAACCAGTCTAAACCTCCCTGACACGACTTCAGGCTGTTCCCTCGGGTCCTGTCACTGTCACCACAGAGAAGAGATCAGTGCCTGCCCCTCCTCTTCCCCTCAGGAGGAAGTTGTAACTGCAATGGGGTCTCCCCTCAGTCTCCTCTTCTCCAGGGTGAACAGACCAAGTGACCTCAGCCACTCCTTGTACGGCTTCACCTCCAGACCCTTCACCACCCTCGTGGCCTCCTTTGGATACTCTCTAAGAGTTTTATCTCTTTCTTACATCGGGATGCCCAAAACCTCACACACCATTCAAGGTGAGACCACCCCAGTGCAGATCAGAGCAGGGCAGGACAGTCCCCCCTCTTGTGCGGGTGGTGATGCTGTGCCTGATGGCCCCAGGACAGGGTTGGCTCTCCTGGCTGCCAGGGCACTGCTGACTCACATTCAACTTGCCATCAACCAGGACCATTCTCAGTGGTCTTTGGGATATCTCAGGGCTCTCATTTGGCTGCCAAATGGCACCTACCGACTCTGCAAAAGAGCCACGGATCACCTCAGCTACTCTTATAAAACTTTGCTGTGTAAGTATTATTATAGAGTTTCTCCAGTAAAAAGGAACTGATGTGATTTCTGGTGCAGGGAAGGTGTTTTGGTTCTGCACAGCAAGTGTTCTAACTGGAAACACCAGTGACCTTGATAGTCAACAATTTTTGATTTTCTACGCGGTTGTAAGAAAACAATTAAAAGAGAATAATCTTTTAACAGGTTTTTAAACTCTTGAAAACTTTTCAAAAGTCAGCAGCCCAAAGAAGCCATCCTAGGAGTTATTCAAGCTCAGATGCCAAAGGCATCCTTCTCAATACTCCGTGAATCTCATGGTTTTGGAATTTCCTCAGGACTTTGTACTTAATGTTGTATGAGCAAAGAAGCAGAAGAAGCAAAGGCTGTGTTGGGCTCCTGCTGAGGTGGAGTTTTACCGTGAACAGAAGATGGGTAAAATTAATAGATAGCACTGAGTGGCTAAAATGACTTGATGAAGTAGCATAACTGTGGGATTTCAGAGGCCAAACCAGCTAGGAGCATCAAACCACCCAGCTTGGTAATTGGTATCCTAAATTTTTGCATGTTTTGCATGCTCACAAGTGAGATAATGCTGCAATGAAAACAGCAAAAAATATTTTTTTAGTCTCTTATCATATGGTCTCGCTGTCTGGTCCTCACTCTTTCTATACTGATATTCAGCTTTATTCTGTCCAGGATTTAACGTGCCTCATCCAAATTCCTGGAAAATATTTTTCAAAGAGAGGCAATTTTCACATCTCAAAGCCTGCTGAAATCAGAATCTATACCTCTCTGCAGAATGCCAAGCTCACTCCAAGATGAATCAATGTTACTCCTAGACACAGGCAAACATGGAAAACATGCACAAACAGACTGTGCCTAGAGCAGGGAAGCTGTTGAGGCTCATTTTCTACTTGATTTGGGACCTAAACTCTTGGTTATCTAATAAAGCATAAGGGCTGATTAAGCCTTTTTCTGATGTTTGGGTTTTTACGAAGCCCCTTCTCTGGATGGATTCTCTAATTAAGAATGAAAAGATATAACATCTTTCTTTGAACAGGGGCATTGATAGGTTCTCTCCTCTCTTGTCACCTTGTCCTGTGATTTTTGAATCTCTGTCATTTTGGCTCGTCTATCAAATATATCTGCCCAAATTTGTTAGTTGTGGAAATAAATTGGTCAGGAAGACTGAAAGAGAAGAATTAAGCATCCTTTTCTAGATTTATTTTTGGAATTTCCGGATTTGTGCAGGTCTAACTTTGAAAAAAAATTATTTCTTCATGGAGTAGATACATGAGTTGATGCATGAGATCCAGCAAGAGTCAGATATGGAAGAGGAGGGCTGATGGAGCTGGATTCCTTAGGTGATAAATTCACATTGTTCCATTAAAATAAATAGTCTGGGAGATTGTAGCTGTGAAACCTTAATATAACTACTAACTCCCACATGCCCAACCATCTGACAAAACTAAGGAACAATCTTTCTTTAAAATTTGGGTGCATTCCCAGCACACTTTAGGAAATAAAGTAAGATGTCGAAGTTGGTTGCGATCTCTGTCAGGCATCTCCAGAGGATATTTTAGATCAGCTGCACTAAAACACCTGCTGGAAGTGCTTGTCTTTCTCCTCTGAGTATCTGGGAAAACTAGGTAACTAACTTAGGCTAGGCACATCAAAATTAGTTATCCACAGTTAGGTGAGATAACTCTCTCCTAAAGCAGTCACCGTTTTATAACAATGAACCTTAGTATGCACAGGAATGTGGATACTTCAGGGCAAGAAATTCAATACGGGTGCTAAGAACAACAATTTATCAGCCTGTTATCTGTGACTTAGAAGGAGTGAACGTTGCTATTCGTGTCTGAGTTCCCCTGAAGAAAAATTTGATAAGCAATTTATTTTGTACAGGGAGAAGTGGTGTCCTGGCACAGCTTGAGGGGATGACAGGGATCGTAATATATAAATAATACATTCTATAAAGATGAAATATTTAGAGGGATTAAAAATGCAATAAAAGCCCAGAAATAGCCATTTTTCGGGCATGAGAAGGGAATTTTGCATTCACCTTTTTTATATACACAGATTAAATGTGAAGCCTGATTCACCACTCAATTACTGAGGTTTTAGTCTCCTGTTGAGTGGAGCCCTTTAGCACATGGTGCAGTTAAGAACGTGTGCGACACCACTGATGGAAAGAGGCTCTTGTCTTTTTACTGAATCTGACCTTGCAGTAAGACAGGTTTAAAAGGCTGTTCAGGATGTCCTGTAGGCCATTCATGTGGTTCAGCCTGTGGACTGTGGCTTCTGAGAATTTTTTATTAGAAGTGATCTGAAAAACAAACACAAGTAGTTTAAACATGAATGCAGACCCTCCTGTGTGCAAGGAAACAGGAGAACAGACTGAAGGGAAGGGTTTAAAAGTAATGAATGAACTTGTAGTAATAAACTTGAGTTTATTTTAAACTCCTTAATTGAGTGGATTAATAAAACACTTTGGCAACACAGCATAAAGCAAACTCTGCTTCATTCCCCAGAAAAGATAATCTCCAAAGGTAATCTTCACTGAACTGTTCCATCTCTCAAAATGATCTCATAACTAACTTTTGTGTAGATGGCCAGTCTATCAAAATCACCAGTCATCAAGATTCAATCACCTTATAGACAGCATTCCCTGGTACTTAACCATCCTCAAAAACTGAGATTTCATTTAGGTCTAACTAAATTTTTGCAATCACATCTTTTCTTTTGATTCTCCTGATTTCTAGCAAAACCAATTCCATCTCTTTCAAAGTTCCCTTAAAGGCCATGTGTTATAGACCTCTGATCACTCCTAGTGTTGCCTCCTGGTCCTTCTCCAGTTGATTTACACTTTTATTGGATTTCAGTGCCCAGAAATGAATGCAGATGCTCACCTGACAGGTTTCCAGTGCGAAGGGGAATGAAAGGACCAGCTCTGATGTCTTCCCTTCCTTGTGCCAGACTGACACTGATTCCTGTTGAACCTTTGATCCACTCAAATCCCCCAATCCTGTGCTGACAAACTGCTGCCCAGAGTGTCACTTCTCTAGTTATATCTCCTAAATTCCAAAACAATGGAAACCATTCACTCTGTCACCATCAGCTTGAGAGTAGACAGAATCCAACATCTGGTATAACAAACTTCTTGTCTCAGTGGTCATCCTGGAAATCCCCACCCATCTTAAAGGCAATGCTATTCCTTCCTACAACAGGTAACTCAAGTGGAGGGTTGATTCAGTTCCTGGAGGAGTCAGTGTTCATCAGTTTCAAGAGATATGGATGATCAAATGAGACCAAAGACTTCACCCTTTGGTGATTCACACAAGGTCAGAGTTAAGACCAAACTCAACTTTATTGTTCTGTTCTTGTCTTATTGAATCATGTCCTTTCTTTCTTGTACTGGTTCACCCAAGGTGATTTGGAATTCCAGTGTTGGTCCCCAAAGTATTTAGGAAACATGATCCATTTTCAACCAGCCAACAGAAGAAGTGCATAAAGTTACTGACGGACCCAGCAGATGACTACAGCATCCACACTTTCATTTTGATAAAGAATCACTGCCACCTCTTTCCACTCTGCAGCAGCTTCATCAGGGGCTCTGAAGGGAGGGGAACATTTCTCTGAGATGATCAGACAAGAAATAAAAGTTGGCTGCCCAGGATACACCCTAGAAATGCCTTTGGTCTCTTGTCTCTCTGTCTCCTTGCAGCTGACTCCTGTGGCACAGGGGAGGGGGCATACCATAAACACAGTGCCCTGGATTTAAACACTCCATAAACAATGATATTCCTTTAGAAGGGAAAATTACAGCCCTGGCACTGTCAAACATATGTATTTTAAACCAGTCATATAGAAATAAATCTCATTTTATCAGTACTGGAGTCTTCTCTCCTGGTACTTAATCATGGCCCCCATGGCAGCTCTGCCAGAGAGGGGCTGCAGAGCTGGGCCCAGAGATGGCAGTCACAGGCTGGTGCTGTTCTATTATTCATTTTTAGGCAGTCAGTAAATTACAGAGGAGAGATAGGAGCCCCATTTTATAAGGCAATAACAGCCTGGATTTTAGCAGAGAACAAGTCATTTTGTCTGGATTTCAGGCAATAAATCAAGGCCCAGTTGTTCAGCTATTATTTATAATATTTCATGGATATTGCCAAATAATTCAAAAGTGTGATTAATGCAACCCACTCCAGAAGCTCCACATTGTGCCAAAGCAAATTTTCAAGGGTCTGTTTGAGTAGGCAAAGATGACATAGGAGAGATATCCATATCCTATTTCTTCTTCCTAGGGTAGTAGAACAATCTTAAACATCCAAGTTTCCTTGCATGTTTCTTCTTCTCAGGGTACTCCACTCAACAGCCCTGAAAAGATGAGAATTCTCATGAAGACACTGGTCAGGCACCTACTGGACCTGTGGCTTTAAGGACTTAATTTTATCTGATTGCTCTGAGGAGACAACTCATCCTGTTGCTTTCAGTGGCACATAAGAGGTCTGCATGTTTTCCTCAGACTTCCTCAAATATGTTTGAAAGTGTCATAATTCCAGCTGTTCTCTTCCAGCAGAACTTGGAGTTGCAGAGAGAAGTGAAAAATGTATTCCAAAGTCCAAACACACACATGCACAGAGTGATAAAAAGCTTGCAGAAATCATGGGCAGTCAGTCTTGCTCCAGATGACAGCAATACCCGGCTGAGAAAACCCATGGATGATGGAAGAACAACCCTTTATTTACTGCTTGAAACTTGTAGATCTAGGATAAATTTTAGCAAACTGGTACCTGGTCTTTCTTCTGTCAAAATATTCAGAGATTTCTGCTTGGATATATTTTATACTCAGTACCCACTTGCTCACTGAATTAAATACTTTTTTTTTCACTTCCCAGTTCACCTCAAAATGTCTTCAGTGCTCAGATATGCACAGATTTTTTTTCTGCAGGAAATATTAGTTTAAAGACACTTTCCAAGGCTTTCACATTTACCTTTTTTTTTAGTGAACACTTCTAATAGGGAGTGCTTTCAGGATTAAGGCTTGTACATTGACTGAAAATGCAATAATTACAGTCAGTCAGTAATTCCTTTCCCTTCCCTCTGTTCTTCCTCCCTCCTGATTCATAAATCAGAGTAGACATTTTCTTGAACTAAAAATTTCCCGTGTAAAATAATAATTCTCTTAATTTAGTGTTTTTATGGTCCCTCCATGCTGCTGGAAAAGTGGAGGAGAACCCAAATGGAAAAATAAGGAGGTCAAGCATATCCTGATGCATGTCTGCCTCATTATCAAGAAGTATCAGTTCAAATATGCAACTTGAACAATTTGAAAAGTTTCCCATTATTTTTCTTCCTGTTGTGGTGAATTTCTGAACAAAGCAATCTCAGTGCACTGTTCTGCAGCAGGGACTGTGATCCTCCCCTTGGCCACTGCAGGAGGAAGTAAACAGCTGGATAACAAGGGATGATTTTCCTCTTGTGCTTTGGAACATCCTGGAGAATAAATTCCAGAGCGTGCCCAGAGAGGCTCCAGAAAATCCTGGCTTCTGAGGCATTGCAGTCACTTCATTATTTAAGGTGAATAAATAAACAAGGCATTCCTGCTTCAAGTACATCAAGTAGTTTTATTCAGAAACTTTGCCACATTTAATCGGAACCCGATCAAGTATCTGTCTCATATGATAAATCCTCAATTCAGTTTCGAAAATATTATAGAAGGGGGTTAAAAACTTGGGATTTTTCTTTGTGAGCTATAGATATGTGTATAGATTTTAGATGTTTTAAATCCTATATATATTATACATAAAAAGTCTATGTATTACATATGAGTATACATACACATTAAATAACATTGTTATAGTCTAAATGCATATGCAATATAATTATATATAATATACAATCATATTTTATTTAGGGGTATTTATATTATAGATATATTTTTTTAAAGAATCATAACATATTTTTATTATTTTATTGCCTATTAGTATCTGAAACTTTTCCCTCAGACCATTTTACGTTTTTGTTTATTTAGGTAGATATGAAAATAAATATTATTAATCCTGATCTTAAATTCCAGCATCTATTTTTCCTCTAAACAGGCTAAACACAATCATCAGTGCAGAGAAGCCCATGGCACAAAATCCTGCAAAGAGAATCAAGGCCTTTAGCAAGAATAATTACAGTGGTTCCATTTTCCCAGCTAATGGCTTAATTGGCCTGGAACATGTGATGCTTACAGGAAAAAATCTTCATTCTTAAAACTGACTTTTCCATCTAACTTCTTCTGTCATTTTGTGTGTTCTCTTGGGCACAGAAGTGGAAGTTACTGCTTTTTTGTCTTACAGAAATCTATGCCACATTTAGGCAACAGCCATGAGATCTGTTTCTGTTGCAACTGTGTGCCTGTTATCAGGATTTCAACATTCCTAGAACTACAGATATGAAATAAAATCCCTGATCTACCTTTACTAACAGCATAGAAGAATTCTGCTGTAAGAGGTGACCGGCATTTGCTCCTTCTAATTTCATATATATAGGGCACATGGTTTCTTTGGAGCAAGTTTGAGCTCTAGTAGCAGGAGTTTGCCTCTTTGCTGTCCTCTCAACACTTAAACTACCTGTAGATAACAAGATAATTGTCCCAGAAAAGACAATTTTTCAACATAGATACTTTAGTCAACTCCCAAGAAGGTTAAGGCATTCAAATCAATCCTTTTCTCAGTTTTNTTTGTGAGCTATAGATATGTGTATAGATTTTAGATGTTTTAAATCCTATATATATTATACATAAAAAGTCTATGTATTACATATGAGTATACATACACATTAAATAACATTGTTATAGTCTAAATGGATATGCAATATAATTATATATAATATACAATCATATTTTATTTAGGGGTATTTATATTATAGATATATTTTTTTAAAGAATCATAACATATTTTTATTATTTTATTGCCTATTAGTATCTGAAACTTTTCCCTCAGAGCATTTTACGTTTTTGTTTATTTAGGTAGATATGAAAATAAATATTATTAATCCTGATCTTAAATTCCAGCATGTATTTTTCCTCTAAACAGGCTAAACACAATCATCAGTGCAGAGAAGCCCATGGCACAAAATCCTGCAAAGAGAATCAAGGCCTTTAGCAAGAATAATTACAGTGGTTCCATTTTCCCAGCTAATGGCTTAATTGGCCTGGAACATGTGATGCTTACAGGAAAAAATCTTCATTCTTAAAACTGACTTTTCCATCTAACTTCTTCTGTCATTTTGTGTGTTCTCTTGGGCACAGAAGTGGAAGTTACTGCTTTTTTGTCTTACAGAAATCTATGCCACATTTAGGCAACAGCCATGAGATCTGTTTCTGTTGCAACTGTGTGCCTGTTATCAGGATTTCAACATTCCTAGAACTACAGATATGAAATAAAATCCCTGATCTACCTTTACTAACAGCATAGAAGAATTCTGCTGTAAGAAGCGACCGGCATTTGCTCCTTCTAATTTCATATATATAGGGCACATGGTTTCTTTGGAGCAAGTTTGAGCTCTAGTAGCAGGAGTTTGCCTCTTTGCTGTCCTCTCAACACTTAAACTACCTGTAGATAACAAGATAATTGTCCCAGAAAAGACAATTTTTCAACATAGATACTTTAGTCAACTCCCAAGAAGGTTAAGGCATTCAAATCAATCCTTTTCTCAGTTTTTAAATGTCCTTCATTTTCTATCTTTTTTTTTTTTTGCTTTTACCATCGATTCAGTTAAAATAAAAAGCAAATAACAGAGGTTTGAAATTTTCTGATAGAACAATTTTCCCTTTGAAAATGACAGTAGAACAGAATGTATACAGAACTGTAACCACTACAGCTATTTTTTAGAGGTTATTACCTACACACTTTGTTACAGGATTGTTGCTTTGACTATAATAGAGGTGCCTTGGTCCCTGACCTAATATTAACCAGCCAGCCCTGCTTTTCCTTGTGGATTGGAGCAGATGACCTCATGAGATTTCTGTAACCTGACTTAATATAGATATATCCAAGTTTTATGCTACTCCAATAAGAAAGCAGTTAAAATAGAATATAGAAAATAGAAGGGAATAGTTTTCTCTAGAATCATAAGGTTTTGATTTTTCAACAGATTACTTGCTTGAAACTAAATTTGAAAACCCCCTAATCCTTGTGGTACTCAAAATCCATATTGAATAGGTTTCAGAGGCAAACCTATTACTCTTTTATTCTTTCTGTGCATTATTCCTGGCATAAATAGACAGATGCCATTTAGCTTTAAAGGATTTAGGATATGGTTTATCATGACCTTTGAGTACATTCACAAGGAGAAAACACACAGTGTTAGACTACACTTTAACCTAATAGAAAGCAGCAAAAGTCAGTGCACTGAATGGACATCAACAGCAAGGAAATGGAAGCTGTGCCAGGTACATGGAGCCAAAATGTATGATACTGGTATTCAACAATATTCATAAGTATAACTTCCACGCGCTGTGGATTTCAACACCATTCTGTGCCCTTAAACACAGATTCTACGTCTTTCTCTTTAAAAATATATCTTCCACCTTAAACCCATACTGGTGGTTTATACTCAAGAACTACAATATTTTATTTTTTTATGTATAGTATTTTTTGCTATACGATGTAGCAGAGTGTGGCTACTTATGATTATGGTCTCTGTTACCTCAACAAAGTGCTCTCTTCCTGAAACATAAATGCCTACTTGCTCAAATACATGGCAGCCATTCGTCTACCTGAAAAAAAGTTCATGCAAAAAGAAGAACACTTCAGGTTTTTTGAGACATTTCTCCCACAACAACTTCACTCTTTTTATAGCTTTTCTTCTGCTCCAAGTTGCTATTATTCTCACACTGTCCTGTATTTCGCACCACAACATATTTATTGGCAGCAATGTGTGATGTCCCAGGCAGCACAGGAATCCACAATTTACTGACTCCTCTTCCCTCCAGAGAGCATTAAGAGATGTTCCAATTGATCTCACGATGCTCCTTGGTGGCCTTTGAGCTCACCTGAGTGGCAGCTTGTCCTGTGGGTCACCTGAGGTTCAGGCTAAAGGGCTGAATCGAACTTGTCCAAAACTCATAACTCTCTGCACTTGTCTGATACTTTTAATTTATGTGTGCTTTGCACAGATTGTGTCTACACTTACTAAGAACTCTGACTTTAAGCCTGAGTAGCATCCTTGAACTATCAGGTTGGTTGTTTATTTGTATAAATTCTCAGGCAGTCCCTGCAATCAAAATCAGCTGGGGACTCTGATGATGCTTTCAACCTTCTCATTTTGCAAATGGCTTTCCCCAGGACCACTTGGTGGAAATGGGTTCAGAAAGGCTGGAGTGTCTTGGATAATTTAGGGACTGGAGAGCCTGTCTCAGTGACAGTGAAATATAAATACATCTCCTGCCCCCTCAGAAGCTGTGTCACTGCCCCAGTCAAGGCCAGATTCAGTCCAGGTGACCAGACAGTGACTGTATGCTCAGAGCAGAGCTGAAGAGTATCCTGGACTCTCTTGGCTCCATCATAACTTATCACAAAAGAACCATGAAGGTGGTTAGAGGGATGGAACCCTTCTCCTATGATGAAAGGCTGAGAGAATTGGGATTGTTCATCCCAGAGAAGAAAAGTGTCCAAGGCCAGGTTGGATGAGGCTTTGAGCAACCTGGTCTTGTTGAAAGTGTCCCTGCCCATGGCAAAGGTGACATGAGATCACCTTTTAAATCCCTTCAAACCCAAAGCATTCTATGATTCTCTGATTCAATGATCCTGTGATTCTATGATTCTATGATTCCATGAATCCACATCCTTGAGGGCAAGATTGGAAGCTCAGCAGGGCAGCACAGGACATCGACGTAGTCAACAGGACAAAAAAATTCCTCTGGCCAAATGCAGGCATCCCCTGTGAGATAAAATAAATTGCACTTACAATTTAATGGTTTTATGACTCTCTCTCCCTTAACTATAAAAAGGAGCACACAGAAAATTAAAAGGTGATGCCCAATGGAGAAAACACCCACGTTAAACCCTACCTTCGAGCTCTCTTTGCAGTCAGTGAGGAGACACCGACACCTTTCCTGAGACTGGAACACGCTGCCATCTGGAAGTGCTCATCTTTATCTGCACTGCCTGCAGACAGAGCCTAGAAACTTTCTTAGGCTTCATCCGTAATTCTAAATGGATGCAAGTTAGACTTCATCAGCAAAAATACACTTTTTTTAGTATCAGCTCTCCAATTCTGAATCTATTAGAAGGGTCCAAGTCCTTAGGGCAGATCAAATCATAGTAACAATAGTAATGCACTTCATCAGACAACTGAATTTTAACATGGTAAATGTACATGTGATTTAAGAAGATATTTAATGTTTTTCTTCCCTATATAAATGTCCCTAAAACTTAGTTGTATTTCCTTGCATCATTTCGATGGAGAACATTGTTATGCACCTAGAGATGTGTGTTACAACTGTCAAAACCCAGTTCTGATCAAAGGGATATCACTTGAGATGGAGGGATTTTCCGAAGAATTTAATCCTGAAAAGTTTGTGCAAATTATGAATATGGGTTGCCATAGCTGTTAGGTGTTGGGGTGATTTTAGAGGTTTGTGTATACACCTGAACTATTCTGTCCAAAGAGCAGGAAAACCTGTAGAAAAGTGGAATAGGAATATGTTGAATGGTTTAAAATGGACTCCTTGTATCTGTTATGCTGACAAATATTTATCCTTAAGCACAGGACTGTGAAGGAATAATGAAAAACCAACCAAAAAAAAATGACACCACCTGTCTTGGAGAAACTTCCACCAGTCCTTTTTTCTATTTCATGCTGCCTTCATCATGAGTGCCTTCCCTGGTAAAATACTATTACTTTTATTGTGTTCATGGTGTTGTCTAGTCTAAATTTGATTTTATTGTCATATTCCCCAAAACTGTGGGATTTTCAGCTCTTTTTCAGTTCTATTCACCTGGAACCTAGACTACAGATTTGGCAAAGCTTCAAGAGTCTCTGCATGAGCTGACAGTGATTCTCAAGCTTCCAAAGTGTGCAAGGCCAGGTTGGATGGGTTGGAGCAACCTGGGATAGTGGGAGGTGTCCCTGCCCATGGCAGGGGGGTGGAATGAGATGATCTTTAAGGTCCCTTCCAACCCAAACCATTCTGTGATTTTACGATGATTGTATGAATTCATCTTCATTCTTTATATCTCTGAGAGTAAAATGTTTGTTCTCTGTTTACATATATTGCTATAAAATTAAATGTATCTATATATGGAGTAAGAGTATCCCATATTTTTCTTAAGTTTTGATGAGCAGATTACACTAACAGTACCTCATACAATGAAATTCACAGCTCAGATATGCATCGGATAAAAAATGTACTTGATCAGTTCTAAATTTTATAGCTTTCAGTCTTCTGAAAATTTTCCTGTTACATATGGTGAAGTAGGAAAAATAAACTACCACTGTGTGCCTTCTGTATAATGTTCACAAGCATATTGAATCCCTTTTCCCTCTCATATTTGTCATCTTTTAGAATAAAATCGGGTTAGAACATGTTTCTTGGTCTTCCATGTGAATTCTGGTCTGTTCTTGCTCCTCTCTATCCACTGATCTCTGTATCATAAATATGTCTGTTCCAGAGTGGAGCTGCTGATTGCACTGCTCTCTTGTGGTTGAATGGAATTTATGTCTCTCCCCCTCATTCAAATGGAAGGGAAACACAAAAGGAAGTTCCATCTCCTTCTGGATGATCACTGTATCAAAATACCTTTGCATCACTTCATTATCTAAACACCTTCCTCTCTTTCTTAAGTACATTTTTTTCATTTTGCCAGCATTTAGGACTGATGCAAAAACCTTAGGCTGTGCATTATTAGTCAAAGAGTGATTTTTTTGGGTTGTAGGGATCTGAATTCATCCAGTTAAAGAACTCTGATGTCCAAAGACAAAGGGCAAAAAGAAGCATGATCATAATCCAGTTTAGATAACACAGTTCAGACCAGTTAAACTTGGAATCTGAAAGCTGGAGATGTGATGTTGCACCATCAGATGCTGGTGGGCTATTGCCTTTTACTCTGCACTGTGATGAAGGAAGGGTTGAATTATTTGTCAAATGTAAATGTGGGAAAAATTTTTCTGTGGAGAACATGGTAGAAATCATGGATTAATTTCCGTGTAGTTTCACAGGGATCTGGGTACACATCCTTTCAGTAACATGGAGATTTAAGCTGTAATTTCTATTTTCTGCAATCTCCTCTGCAGGCACTGGATGGCTCCTATAACACCCCAACTTCTCCCTTCTGGTTTTGATTTGGTAGAAGAAAGAAGAAAAAAACTCTAGTCCATCTTAGCTTTTTCAGAATGAAGGGCCTTGTGTTATCGCCAATCTAAACAAACAAAGGAGGATAAATTATCTATTTTACTGCAAACTTCATATTTTATAGCCTTTGAAATATAAAGAGAGGAGCTCTTATTGTTGTTGTGAGCTACTGCTTGATTTGTGGCCACAGATGTTTATGCATTAAGGGATTGTGAAAAATGGTGAAGTTTCTGTTTTTCCTTTGTCTAGCAGAGCTCCTTCCTTGGCTAGGAAACAATATGCTCAGCTCATCAGACACAGAAAACAAACATTAGCTTATAGCCTCCTAATTTCCTCATCGATAAAGACAAGATTTATAAGCATTAATTTACTCCTTTTATGTCTGTTTTCTGTGTCTGTTCCCATTGCACAGGAAAAAAAAATTGGAAACAATTTGTCTGATAAAGAACATATCTGTAAGAGGTATGGAACCCATTCGCATCTTGTTCCACAGCATGTTCTCAGGAAAGCCAGATGTCCCCATGTATTGCAGCAGTTTTTGTCTGCAGCTTCACTATTCCACTCTCATCTAAAGTAAACTATTTCAGGGACAGCCAAGGTGCACAAGGGACACAGCTACGTTTCAGGGAGGTGGGAACAAATTCAGATTTGTGTAATTCTCATAACTGCACAGCAGAAAAATCATCATTGCTTTTGAAGTAGCTGGGATTGATATTCTCCACTGTAGTAAGCCGGGTTTACAAGGTCAGATTGATTTTAGGGCCAGGTTTGATGGGGCTTGGAGCAACCTGGGATAGTGGAAGGTGTCCCTGCCCATGGCAGGGGGTTGGAACAAGATGGGCTTTCAGGTCCCTTCCAACCCAAACCATTCTCTGAATCATTCTATGATTCATCCTATGATTTTAGTACTCCACCAGCCAATATCTAGATCAAAAAATGCCCAGGGGTAAAAAAAAAAGTCTGAGCACAGTAGAGCATTAAGTTCTTCCAAGAATGCCCACAACATTCACATGTGCTACTTTGTCTGCACATGTAGCACATTCACCTTTCCCAGTCATTGTCCTTCTAAACACAGGCTTTGGACTACATTTTCCAGCAGTAGCCACTTGACACCTTCATTTAACATCTTTTTCCATTCTTGATTCAATTTATCAGAGCCAGAGGTTTCTTCTGTGCCACAGGCTACTGAGTCCATGAATCATCATCAACAGGGATACTGAAACTGAGTTTAATAATTGCTGCACTGTGAATATCCTTGTTTTTTTAAATCATCAGTTGATATAAATCACTGGAGTTTTTTTTCAGATTATACTAAATATCTACAAAGTCAAATAGCTTTTTTCCAACCTCCTACCAGTACCAAGAAAATCGTTATTTCCTCTATTCAATGTGAGCTGCTGTAGGAGTACTTAGTTAAAAGTTCAGTGAAATTTTATTACGGTGATTATTACAACAATGTAATAAATTTATGTGATGTTGATCCTCAGTGTGCTGTATATTTTATAATTTTTCTCAGTTCAGATTAACGTGGTTTTATGCACATCAGAATTTTACCTTCAAAGTGTTAATCAGTGATATATGGAAAATATAGCAACGTCTCTATACATCATTAATTTCCAGCAGCTATCCCCGAATAACTTCTTAATTATTTTTCTAGCAATTATCTTGAAATCTAATTATAAGACCTAATTTGTTGAAGTTACAGAGCTGCTATTATTTTCCAAAACAAAATCAGGCTGGCTGGCAAAATTCTAATAACAGATGAACTTATTAGTGATTTCTCACTTACATTAAAAAAGAAAAAGAACAAAAAGCCATACCAATAGTTTTGAAACTTTCTCTAAGCATTTACTGAAGTCTATAGTCCAGTCCTTACTGCACATTGAAAGACACCTGAGAGGAAATTACTGAGGGATGAATAGGAGGTTAGCTTTCAGAAGAGAAAGCTGTTAGACTATTATTCTTTTAAATCCAAGGGAATTTCCATTGCTTAGAGCATTTCAGACTGTGTGACCAGGAACTCCTTTGGGAATAATCTCTCTTCAGTAATGGAGCAAATCATGTCTGTATCTCCTCACCACAGCCATAAGTGATGAAATCAGTGGGAGCTGCTCTTCCCAGAGAAGAGGAGGTCACACCTTTGTGGCAGTTTCCCGAGAGGATGGACCAGTTTGTCAAGAAATTTACTATCCAAGGGATAAAATCTGTGGTCCCTTCCCCACCTTGTGAGGGGTCACACACACACATGGCCACATCAGGATCAAACCTAAGCTTTATCTTCAAACACCAAACCACCCTGGGACCTCTTCAAGCAGGTCCTTGGGGTGAGGTGACAGCACTGTGCCGTGTCCCCCCGCGCTCTCTGCCTTGCTGTCCTTATTGCTGCTCCTCAGCCTGCCTGTGCCAGAGGATAAAAACACCCACGCCGTGCTTGGGAAGAGATGAGCTTGGCCTGTCTCACAGCGTGGCTTTGTGGTGATGGTGAACCCTCACACTGCTTTTCTTAACCCCAAGCGTGGAAGCGGGACCTGAGTTAAAAGATTAGGTTCACCTCCTACAACCGGTTCTGGAAGCGGAGTTGAGGTAATTGCTGGAGGTAGACTTAGAGCGTGGGAGAGAAAGAAGAAAAATAGGCTTAAAAAGAGGAATTTCCTTCCCTTATGACTGTAAAATCCTAAAATGCTGTGAACTCCTACATCTGTAATCTGTGCATTTCACTGAAAGGTGGTGTTTGCTCTCTCTGTGGTGTGGGTGTGTTGGGGCTTTTTTGTTTATTCATTTTGTCTTTTATTTTTGTGACTATTTTTTTAAATTTTTAATTTTTGTATTTTCACAGTGGTATGTAACCAGGAACTGCTTTGATAAAGTTGAGGATTTGAAGTCTGTCTGCAAAAATCGCTCTCTTAACATTTAATTGAGCCCACTCATTGGGACTGAAATGTTACTGTGTAGTCTCCAAGTTCTGAAAAGAAACAAAACCAGCACACTGAACACACAGTCAAATGGCAAAATAAAATCTATTTCATAGGAAAGTTTTGCAGTTTTTTTCCACTTTTTACAAAAAGGCAGCTGCTGGTGCTTTCTCTTTTAAACAAAAGTTATATAAAGGAGGGGAAAGAAATCAAATGACTTTCTGAACCCAAACTGAAAATGGCTATTTTAGAGAACTGCAGAGGTATTTATTTTTTGAGTGCCCCCTCGTGACAACCCTTAGCAGGCAGCTAATACATCACCAGAGGTCCGTGCTTCCAGCAGCACGTCCATGCCAGCAGATTGCTGAGAAGGAGCAGAGTAGAGGAGGGAGTCGGAGCCATCAATTACAACTGCTCCAAACGTGTCAGCAGGTTCATGACTGAGGTTCCTCTCAAGCCTTGGAAAGTCAGAGTGGAAAAAGCTCCACCGGCTGTAATTTCAGTCCCTTTTACACAGCAGGAAAAATCAGAATTTGCCCAAACTTTCTTGCTCAAGGCCAGCATTAATTATGCAATAAAATACATTTATTACTTTTAATACGACTAAACATAAATTTAAGATGATGGGTTTTAATGATATGAAAATGGAGAGTCTTGCTTTGTCTACAACCTTTGATGTGTTTTGGCATAATTCTTCACTTCTCTAAGGTTTCATGAAGTTTGTAATATTATTAATGTTGTAGGGCCTCAAGCAATACAACATTTTCCTACACAGAGCACATATCCTGAGAAGAAACCAGGCGTCTCTGGGGAGATGTGAGTAGGGAAAAGGGACTTTGAGGCAAAGCCAGTTGCAGGCTATGGAATTACAACTCTCCCATCTAAGTTTTGGGCCATCTCTCTGACCAGTTCAGGTCCTTTTTTGCTTCCTAGCCCAAGTACTGACCCCTGGAATTTCTGTGATGGTGGCAACAAGAAGAAATTCTAGTCCTCAATGAGAAAAAAAGTATTATTTTATAAAGTTGGAACTTCCTCTAACAGCAAGGAAACTCCAGCTTTTTGGCACTAGAATAAAGACATACATTTTATTTTAATGAGAGCAATCTTTGTGAAACCAGAGTGATTATTATTTGAACTGAGAAACTCCACCTTTCATGAATACAATGCCTGATTTCGGTGCAGGACACGCTGAAATCCCATGGCAACTCACTTGGGTTTTGCACAGTTAGGCATTTCTGTGCTTCTTAAAGCATTTCAGCTCTGTCTTTCAGGTCTCAGCTTCTGAGTGGCTTGAGACAATGCTGAAGAATTTAGCATGTACAGAATTGGAATCTGTGAGTGATGAAAGAGCCACTCAGAAGACATTTAGAACACGCTCCATGATGAGTAAGGAGGATTTGCAGCTAGACAAAGTGTAGAAAGCCTCCCATCATAAATATGAGTCTTCATCCCAACATGAGCACCACGGAGATTGATCATTCTCTGAAATAAAGGCCGTGTTCTCCAATTGCTTTAAATGGTACCAGCTCAGAGGATCAGAAAGCCAGAAATTTCTACTTTACTTTAACCAGCAGGACACTCTGAAATGAGCTTTTAAGCTTAGCTGGAATGAATCTACTGGAAATTTTCATTTTATTCTGAATAACCAAGTCACCTGTGTTTCAAACTCTTTTCCTTCCTGGTGCATGGCAAAGCAGTTTTCAGAGTCCTTGACTTATTGAAAAGCTCTCTGCTCCCCACATGCACTGGAAGGCTGATTGAGATGACCTCACATATCTGCAGCCCATCAGCCTTTCTCCTTTCTCCCAGGATGGAGAATTGTTTATGAAATTATGTTTTCAATAGCAGTAGCAGGCAGAATTCTGATCAGGCGAGTGGTTTGCTCCTTGGAAAAGGAACAAGGATGATGCAGGAGCCAAAGTTTTAATTGCATTGGCAGTTTTCCCCATTCTTAAAAGTTCAGGAGAAAGAAAGATTCAGGACAGGGTCATGTGCAGGTGTGCTGTGCATATGCAGAGCAGTTGTGCACTTTGGTGTTTAACAGACTATTGAAAAGTACTTTATTTTTGGAGTGTGTGCAGTTGTACTAACACAGAAAGCATCCTGGGGATCCAGACACCCAGTAACCAGATCTTTTCCAACATATTGCTCAAGGAGGTGACCATTCCTGTTCTTCCATGCATTTCAGAAGGACATGGGTGACTTAGCTGAGATGAAACCTCAACTCATGCAGTGTGTTGTGCAATGATGTCCTATTTCAGAATATCGAGTCTGTTAAGGCACCTATGCCAAAAATCAAAGGGGGAACAGATGGAGGAAGAAAGTGATTCACAGAACTGTAGAATCAAAGAATATCCTGATTTGGAAGGGACGCACAAGGATCATTGAGTCCAACCCCTGGCCCTGCACAGGACACCCCAAGGATCCCACCCTGTGCCTGAGAGCGTTGTCCAAATGCTTCTTGAACTCTGTCAAGTTTAGTGCTGTGACCACTCTGCTGGGGAAGCTGTTCCAGTGCACACATTAACTGGTGATGAAGGCAGAACTCTCAGATATCAGACATTCAGCATCTCCCTTGAAATCGTGATGAATCAGGGAATTACTGCTGAAATTCCGTTATTAATAAAACATCAACAACCAAGTGTCATTGGATAAGATCTGAAAGCAGCAGCGTGTTATATCCTGACATGAAAACTCCAGTTATCTACAATATATTTAAGATTCCAACATGGGGCCCAATGCAACTAGTCAAAACCATTTTGAAAATAGCTGGAAATCCCTAGGATGCCTCAACAGGCAAAAAGAATCTAAATAGACTTAAAAAGATGCTATTAATGACCCTGCTGTGATGGAATAAAATAGAAGATGTTACTCCTTGTTAAGGAAATTAAACCAAAGATATATTACTGATCTCTGCTTCCATGGTCTTAATTCCTAGAGAAGTTTTTTGATTTCTTTTCCCATAAATACATTTTCCTCCAGGAATTTGACATACATCTTGAACAAATGCAAGATTGCTTCAAATAGCTCAGTGTTGGGTCCAGGTTACTCTGTAATTCAGTCAGAGTTGATATAAATTCCACTGGGGTGTATTTTTCTTAATTTTGTAAAACTAGGACTTTATTTTTGCTTTATAAATTTGGGTAACTGAAAATGTCACACATTTTAAGTATTTATTGTGAGGGTAATTAGAGAAAACACTGTTGTGTGCTACGTTCATTTGAGAGAAGTCTAATGGATCAATTTATAAAAACATGGTTAAGGTCATTAAACACATTACAACGTGTACTTCATTTGAGTTTCTTAGTGTCTTTTACAGGTTTCTCTATTTACTGTGGAGGTTTGAGGGTTTTGTTTTGGGCTGATTAGTTTGATTTTTTTGGTTTCTGTTTTTCTTCTCCAGATCTCTGCCATGAGATGGGATGATTTGTTGGTTGATTTTGTTTTGTTAATTTTGTGTGATTGGTTTTTCAGATTTTCACCTAGTAATACAATAATAATTTTAATCAAGAAGGTTAGGGGGAAATTAATTATTTTTATCAACATTAAAAGAAAAACAAAGTTTTATTTCACTGCTAACAGGTTTTTGCAATCTGTGTAGGGGCTTGGAAGTTTCCAGGAGTTTCGCTGGTTTCATATTTGTGAATTCCACCTGCAAGTCCACTGAAACTTAATTATGTTCAGACAATTTCTTAGCTGCTTTAGAGCAGAAGAAAGCTGCCATGTGCTCCATTTCCACTGAGTCAGTAGGTCCCCAAAATCCCCACACAAACTTCAGAGAGGCCACAGGTGTCCTTTTCACAGAATTCCTACTAATAAAGCAGAAAAGGCTATTTTTCCAGTGGCTTTTCCAATGGTTTGGTGGTGCCCAGCTCTTAGAAGAAGCAGAAAGAGGCATGAGTGGGAAAAGTAGAACTGCAGAGGGATTGGATTAAGTTTGGAGATATATCAGGGACAGGTATTAACGCATCTCTTGTCTGTGGCATCTTTGGGGTATCATTTAGAGAATGCAAAATTTAAGCAAGGTGGTGGAAAGAGGGAAGTGCACAGGGTAAGAGAGAGGCTGACTTTCGTGTACAGGAAACTGGAAGATATCCTGAAGGATAGAATTGTTTTCCTGTCTCTGCCACTGAGCTCCTCACTTGAAGTGAACAGTCACTGCTGACTGGATCTTCTTTTTCTGAATGGAGATTGTAAGACATTCTGTTGTCCTGTTTTTTGCTAAGCCTTCTGTTTTAACCTTGGAGTCAGAGAATTTTCACACAGTTTTATGTAAACAATAACCGATGTTTATTTAACCATCCTTTCTGTTTTTCATTCCTTTTGTGATAAGAGAAAGTTTGATGAGCACCTTTTTTCTCCAGTGGGATTGAGGAGGAAGTGACACGTCCTCCAATCCCTGGTAGAATTGAGAAACCTATAAAGTAGGATAAGTGTAAATAAACTCTCCCTTTTTCCCTCCTTTCTGTTGAACCTAGCAGGTGTGAGCGTGTCCTTTATTGTGCTTTCACTGGCACAACATTCAAGGAAAGAACTGTTTTGGATTAAGCTCTCCCAGCTACAACAGAAACCCATTGGAATTTGCCTTTCATTATACCAGACCACCAAATACCCTGGAAAAACAGTGTCAGCCTCTCAGGTCCACTCTGAGACTGTTGTGGTTTTTTGTAAGTATAACATTATTAATACCTTCCCCAACCATCTCCCCCCTTTGCCAAGAAGTGATCTGGGAAGGTGAAGTCAGGAATAGCTCTGAGAAGCTGCTGAGTGGAAATGAAAGGAGCTGTAATGAACACAGGATCCACTCAGTGAGGAGCAACTAGGAAGGCTGAGCCTTTGCCTCACCCTTGGTTGCCACAGCAACCCTTCGGAGCATGTGATCAGTCAAGCATTTAGTTACAGAAATATTTGGGTCTGCCTGCGCACAAAAAGCTCCCAAATATCCCCCAAATCCACACCCTATATTCCACCCTCTTCTCTTTCTTTGGCTCTGCACCGTTCAGCTTGTCCTAAAGATCCCACTCCAAAGTCCCATCCATTTATCTTGACCTGGAAACAACATCCACATCATCAATTCTGGCTCAGGATAAACTTTCTCCCCGTTTCAGTCTGCCAGCGAACACTCCTGGCCACAGATTCATGTCTGTTGCCATCTTTTCTCCGTAACTGCCTCCTCTGGGGTGTTATATGTCTCTCAGCAGAATGAACAATGTTTCCTGGGAGTCTGTAGATCTTCCAGCAGTCAGCTCCCTCTCAGGGTGGCATTCTGTCCTTTATCAGGCAGTGTGGCACAGGTTTGGTGACACTATGGCAGTGCTGGGAGTGGGGAGCACAATGCTGAAAGGGAGGAGAGGATGCAGGGGGAAGCCACATCCCTGTGATTTCATATCAAACATCACCCACTATTTCTTTATTTTTTCCTCTTTTCTGTTTCAGCGCCAGTGGTTGTGTTCACCAAGCTTGCAGGAAGGCATGAAAACTTTAAAAATGTAATCAACTCACTAATTTGAAAGTGATTTACAAAAGAAGCTGCAACTTCTTGTAGTTTTCATTTCACAGTGCCTGTAAGAAGAAGGTTGTTTTGGGGGCTTTTGTCTCACACCGAATAATGAACTGAATTTGTAGATTCAGCTCTCAGCTGGAACTTGGCTCTGACTCCCGCTGAACCCTGGATCCAAAGGTGGCAGTAAATAGCCAGCTCCCTCTGCACCGCTCTTGTCCTTTCCCATGAGGAATTGCTCTCTGGTTACAGGATCCTACTTTCAATCACAGCAAGCCTCCCCCTCCAATTTCCCTGGTTCTCCATATACAAACATCAGTAATGCATAGATGAGCTTATTCCCTGATATTTCTCCCTTAGCTTGCTCTTTTGTTTTCTCCCACAGGAAGTTTGACAGCTTTGGAGCCTGGCATCCCAGAATCTGTGCTCAGTGAAGAATCAGTGGTTAAAGCTTAATGTCTTGGCTTTATTTTTATGAAATACCTCCTCCTGCTTTTGTAGCAAACCCCTCATTTCTGAAGCCATTAACCTGGTGATCAGGAGGGGACTATTTGGGGACAAACAGTCACAAACAAGCTGTTCCTGAAATGGCTCTCCAATTTATCATCCATGTCTCTGACTGTATTGACTGTGTACAATCTGACAAGGTCACAATGCTACCGAAATCATACAAGTACAGTTATCTGAATTCATGTATTATGCTTTTCTAACCACACTTCTGTTTGTGTGACAAAATCCATGATGTAGATTAGCTTTTTGCCACTTTCTCCTTCCTGTAAAATTACCTCATGGACTAAGGGCAAGTTGTTTTAAAAGAGCATCCAAAAAACAGAATGAAGAAAAGTAGAGAGATCAGACAAATGACTTTAGAAAGAACTGTGTCTAATTCCATTTGTATTTAAACTAGGAAAGGTTCAAAGTAGAGCAACAAGATGATAAAACCCCAGAAACAACTTGGATCTGAGGAATGATTGAGTAGAATAGGCATCTTCAACCTGGAAAATAAGTGACTGAAAGGAAAGATGGTACAAGACTGCAGACACACGTAGGGCACAAAAAGGTTGTGGAAGGGATGAGAGCGCAGACTGAGGATTACTCTGTTTCTTTTGTCCAGGGCAAAGTGAGCTCTCTGGAGCAGTTATTACCATTAGTTTTGATTCAGTTTTGTGATATGGACGGAATTTTAAAAATATCATAATAGCTGTGAAAGAGGTTTCAATAGATACTGACCAGTTCTTACTGATTTCATAACCAGAGGGAGGAGATGTTTATTGAAATGTAGATATTTCCAGTGCAGGTGGCTACATCTGAACTGTGTCCCTCCAAAGCTTCCTCTATAATGATGGAGAGTGAATCAATCAACTTAGTGAAATCTAAGACTTCCTCTCAGCTTAAAGTAAATACACGAAATGGTCAGACTGACTGCACCCTCAACAGGCCTGTTTCATTCCATGGGCTGTGGAACAGAGACCAAGGTTCAGGTGTAGAAATTTAGACTGCAGTTAAAATTGGTGTAATCAACCTTTCCATTTTGTCTGGCAGCCCTGGAGAATGAATTCTGTGGCATTCATTGGCTGCTTGACAGTGATCCCACCACTTCCCTGGGCCGTCTGTTCCAAATCTTGACCACCTTTTCAGAGAAGAAATTCTTCCTAATATCCAATATAACTGTACATTGAGGCACTCTTGGCTGGAGTGAAGCTGACGACGATTTACCCAGCTTAAGTTGCAGCATGGCAGCATCTCTGATCTTTGAGTAACTTGTCTGTATTTTGTGTCTTTTTAATATATGTGTGAACACAGCTGAAAAAAACTAGTCGAAAGCAGTAACAGCACCAGAGGGAAGTGACCATCTGCTGTCTTTAGAGTGAAATCTGTCTTGAAAAATATTATAGAAACTGCTTTTCCTTCTCCTTATGTGTGCTGGACAACTTAAAAAACACAGAAACCAAATGCTCTTGAGTACACACTCCTGCTAGCTAAGAAATATATTGCAAGAAACTGTATTGGAAGGGCTTGTAAGAAAGGCAGAGAGAGACTTCTTACCAGGCCTCTAGTGGCAGAAAAAGGGACGATCATTTTAAACTGAGAGTAGATTTAAATTGGAGATGAATTTTTTTATGATGAGAGTGGTGAGACTCTGGGGTAGGCTGCCCAGAGCAGCTGTGGCTGCCCCATCCCTGGAAGTGTTCAAGGTCAGATTGGATGGGGCTTGGAGAAACCTGGTTTAGTGGAAGGTGACCCTGCCCATAGCAGGGAGGTTGGAGCTAGATGTCTGAAGGTCTCTTCCAACCCAAACCATTCTGTGGTCCTATAAACACTGTTCTTTACACCTTGGCTTTGGCTAATTCTGTGTCTCTGTGGTTCTTCCAGAAAGACAAGAGATTTGTTAAAGAGAGGATATCTAAGGTACTGAATAACAACTGTGAAATGGCAGCAGTGTCTAATATCAGACAGTTTAGCTTTACAGCAGAACCCAGTTCTGAGAAATGTTATTCTTTCTGTTTTCAGAGTTTTCCAAATAGGATTGAGTTGACTCAGTTCCCAAACAGGTCAGGACCATAATGAATAGGAGCTAACAAAATCCCAACCTTTCTCCTCCAGAGAAGAGATGACCTAATTGTAGTCAATTTATGCGTTAATAATTTCTTATCTTTTCATGAAATCATAGAATCTTAGAATGGTTTGGGCTGGAAGGGACCTTCAAGACCAACCAGTTTCAAACCCTGTCATGGGCAGGGACACCTTTCCCTATCCCAGGCTGCTTCAAGCCCTGTCCTACCTGGCCTTGAACATTTCCAGGGATGGGGCAACCAGAGCTTCTCTGGGCCACCTATTCCAGCACCTCACCACTCTCACAGTAAAGAATTTCTTCCTAATAGCCAATTCAAATCTAGCCTTTTTCAGCTTAAAGCCGTCCTTATCTGTGATGCCATGACCAGAGAAAAGGAATAGAAGCAAGCCTCTAACTTTTAATTAATTTAATGGACATCCTTATCTGCTGATTTCAGTGAATGAAGGACTCAGGTTCCACAATATCTGAGAGCTCCCCCACCCTGCACTGAATATTTTGAGGATGGAAATGTTGCAGCATTGGGAATCGATGATGTATTGCACTGACTGTTCCCTGTAAAACACTGCAGTGATGGATCCCCAACAGTTTTTTCATTTAATTCATCCTGTTCTGAGGAGGAGGAATCATATATTCTGAGACACTTTTAAAAATAAACTTCCAACATGCTGAAGCCTTAGTGCCTTTCCAAACTCTGAAATGAGTAAAACTGTGTGCAGTATAATGGCTCTCATATCTACTCTAAAAGCCTTTTCTCACCTCAAATTAGGCAATAATTGCAAAGCCTCAGATAAAATCACTACCTGCTCTTCATGACGCAGACTCCCAACAAAGCCTTCAAACCTGATAATTTGTGTTAATGAATGACAAATGGAACCACTGGGGCGGATTTGTGGCTGCTGGAGGTTTCAGTCATGCTTCGCTTGATTTACACCTTCTGAAG
Organism: Platysteira castanea; assembly: GCA_013397175.1. Classification (NCBI taxonomy): domain Eukaryota; kingdom Metazoa; phylum Chordata; class Aves; order Passeriformes; genus Platysteira; species Platysteira castanea. Next base: position 649,629 of record VYXC01011101.1, on the reverse strand, counting down.
TCCTCTTCTCCATGCTACAGATGGGTTCCAAACTTTTTTGAACATGTCTGGTCTCCCTGCATTACTATGAACACCTTCCCACACTCCGGAGTGGGTGTCTGAACCCGAAAGTGGAGCTCTGTGCTTTATTGGCTCTAATAGATGGAATTAAATGACTGTGGTATTTGCTTGCTCCTGACAATCTCCAAAGAATATATGAGAAACAGCATCTCTGTTTTTTAGGATCTTCATTCTCAGCATGTCATAATCATAGAATTGGGGAGTTGCCTTTTTCTTTTTTTACCTTTTTATCATGCCTTTCTTTTTTTTTTTTTTTTTTCTGTGCCACCTTCCTCCACTGTGGGGGCTTTCCCCATCCAAAGAAAAGGCTTTAATTTCTTATCTCAAGATGTGATCTAGATTGTGTTGGATTTCAGCATATATTTTCCTATCTTTTCAGCTGGGTTCAGACTCTTCCTAGAGGAAGATGATAACAGTTGATGAGAATAGTTTCAGACCATATGTTGCTACAAACCAGAAGAATTAAGCACAGCCCATACAACTGTGCTGCATGGGGTGCAGGCTGAAAATAAAAACTGAGGTATAGCCCCAAACAAAATCTGAAAATATTAATTAGCAACCTTTAGGAAAAACAGACTTTTAATTGTTAATTGTTAACCATGACTGGCCTAATGATCACGACAGGAGGAGCTGTTTTCCTGAGGAAAGGGGAATACTGGAAAATTCAGGCTTGTGATACTCATATGTGTTGGAACAGTGTGTCCAAAAGCTGTTGTATTCACTAAGAATTTCATCTTCCTGAAGCAGAGTAATTTTTGTCCTGGAATCTGTGGAGTGCTTTGCTAAAGAAAACACTAAAAGAGGTCTGGTTTCTACTGTGTGAAGAGCATGAAGGGGACATTTCACAGTTAAGACATCATTTTAGGGTCATTCCTCCAGGTTCCACCTCTGCCCTAGCTCAGCTGCAATAGTTTATCTTGGTTGTGCTATGTATTTTTAACTAAACAGGTGTTAAAAAAAAGATTTTAAAAAATTAGAAATCACTCTAGATCTGAATAGGCCTTGGGCCGCTCTGTTTTAACAGTGAATAAATGTGTATGCAAATTGTTATTATTAACATTAAAAACAAATCTGGCGTCTCTTAATTAAGAAGCACTAAAGTGTTTGTGGCAAGTCCTTCTGGTGTGTTTCTTTCCTTTGATTTAGAATTGATGATTCAATCAGGCATAAATCCTTTCTCCTGTGTTTTGTTCTTGTTCTGTTCTTACAGAATCATGGAACTGTTAAGGTTGGAAAAGACGTCCAAAATTAACCAGCCATTAAACTGACTCTGTCAGCTCCACCACTAAACTGTGTCCCCAAATGCCACATCTTCATGCCTTTTAAACCCTCAAGGGACGGTGACTCCACCACCTCCCCAGGCAGCCTGTTCCAATGCCTGACCACCCTTGCAGTGAGGAAATTTTCCCTAATATCCAATCCAAACCTCCCTCAGGAGGGAGGATTCTGTATTCTTCCTCTGCTGCTTTTTTCCCCATTTAAAAAACCTTGAAATAGTTAAATTGCCTGCAAAATTCAGTATAATTTCACACATTATCCTCTGTAGAGCAGAATCTATTTCTTTTTCTGTGGCTGTATCATTAACAGTAAAATATTTTATATTTCTCACTGTGTGTATATATAATATAGATATACTCCCCAGCTCTCTGCAGAGTTATAAAAAGCCTCCACTTGCCCCACGTGACCTTGTCACCACAAATTGCTTTTAGATTCTGTGCCATTTGAGCAAACACAGCAATTCACTTTCATGTTCCTGCAACTGCTAAGAAAAGGAAAAAAAAAAAAAAGGAAAAAGGGGGGAAAAAGGGTGCTGGAGTATGCAGTGTATATCCAGGCTCATTCTCACTTTGACACACACTTTTCCTCACCTCCCTTTGAGGCTAAAGTTCAGGGAATTCATGTTACTGACATGGAACAATTTCTACTCAATGACACACAGAAACGTGTTCTGCTTGGGCTCAGAGGATGAGCTGAGCTGTGCTCTGAGAACAGAGATGGATTTGTTCTTAAGTGAAGTTATTTCAGTGAACGGGTAAATGAAGGGGCCCTGAACTGAGCAGTTACAACACCAGACTGAAAATGAGGTCTCCAGTGTTTTGGTTTTCTGTCCGGTCATCCCCTTGGATATTTGTAATGTCCTACGATGAAATTAGGAATTTATAATGTACTACTAGGAAGTATTAGGAAACAGCTTTCCCAGGGAAATTGTGGCTGCCCCATCCCTGGAAGTTTGGACAGGGCTTGGAGCAACCTGCTCTAGTGGAAGGTGTCCCTGTCCAAAGCAGGATTTTGGAATGAAATGATCGTGAAAATCTCTTCCAACTCAACCCATTCTGACTCTATGACAAAGGATGGACCCAAACTTCTCAGGGATGTATTACCAAGGACTGCAGGCAATGAATGCAAGTGGTCAGAGGAGAAATTTCTGTTTGGTGTAAGGGAAAAATTCTCCACAAAATACATGAGCAAATATTGGAACAGGGGCCCAGAAGGCTGGGGTGCCATTTTCCTTGGAGATTTCCAAAACTGAGCTGATGAAGCCCTGAGTGATCTGATGTATGAACTTAACCAAGCTTTCAGTAGAGGATTAGACCAGTGGTGTCCAGAAGTCAATGCAACTGGAATTATTTTAGATTTCTGCATATTAGGAGAAATTAATACCTTTACTTAAAAGCACTGGCTGTAGGGCAAAATGGACTTCTTGATCAGCCAGAGGTAATAAACCTCATGAAGACTTGGAGAGGAGATGACCATTCAAGGAAATATTTCTCCATTGTGCTTCACACACAACGTCAGCCAGTGAGCAGTTTCCCTGAGCACAGAGGTGACAGTGATAAACCAGCATCACATCATGTAACACGCTGGATTCTTCTGGGTTTCCTGTCTGCTCCTTGAATTTCCATCAACATGTGATGTCCTCACAGGCTGGTTTGCAGCTCTAGTTGCTCTTTGTAAACAATTACGTTAATTATATTTCAGAATTGATCAAAATAATGTTCAAAGCCCCTTCTTCCAAGTTTTCTTTCAAGTAAAATTTAAGGGAACAATATCGCTTAAAACACTACTATAAAAATTTTTATTAAAAAATCATTCTGGAATTGTACTTTCAAAGCCCATGACAAAAAGAGTTCTGGCAGGCATATATTGCCTAATTTAGAGAAAAAGAAGTATTTCTTTATGCTCATGCAGCTGTATGGGTGTCTGTCTATACTTCTGTGCTCTGTGTGGACACTGGAGACTGGAACTGGCTTGGGGATCAAAGCTCCCCTCCACCGTCTCATGGAGAAAAAGCATTAGTTCCTCATCTAGAAATAAACACTTTTTTCTGGCTAGATTCCCTTTGCCTATTTTTCTGGCAAGATTTCCTTATTTATACTCAAAGAGATGCACTTCAGGGTCTGAGTATTTTCCATTTTCAATCCATTTCTTGACTCAGGCTAAATTCTTTTTTTTTATTATTATATTCTGACCCTTTAGCACTCAGGGGTTCCAATAAGGGTGAAGTTCAGCCCCTGATTTTGGGCTGAGACATGCAACTACAGGTGCTCGGGTGATGCAAAACCATTGCAGATGCACCTAAGAGCATTTGTGGCTTCCATCAATACTCTGTCTAACCCTATCTTCCTTGTGACAGGGGAAATAGGAAACGATATCCAGGAAAAGCACATGTCTGGGTACTTTTTGTCATTCATTCCCCTTGAATTCTCTGAGCATGATCTGTTAGTGATGCTAGAGGGCCTGTCTCTGCCTAATCTTTTTAGTATCTATTTACGGACCTGCTGTCCATCAACTTATTTAATTTCAATTTGAACTTCTGGTCCTGTCTGACTCTGTTCTGTGGCAAGAACCTACAGAATTTCACCAACCATTGTATAAAAAAGTACTGGTGGAGTAAATATCTTCTCTGCAATCCATGGGGACCCCATGAATGTGCCCTGGTGGAAGCTGCAGTCCACAGGGAGCACACAAAGGAATGGGCTGCTGGCAGGAAATGTCTTGTGGAGAGCAGCTCATGCAGGAACAAAAGTTCTGGCAGAACCTGTGACCCTGTGGAGGGCCCACCTTGGAGCAGTTTGTTCCTGAAGGGCTGTACCCTATGGAGATAGCCCACACTGGAATAGTTCTTGAACTGTAGCTTGTGGGAAGGATCAGTGCTGAAGAACTTCATGCAGGAATATATTCCACGGAACGGACCCACAGGGAAGCAGGGGAAGACAATGAAAAGGAAAGAACAACAGACGTGAACTGACCACATTTCCAAATTCACCATGAGTCAGGAAATGAAGAGTCTGGAATAAAGGGGTCAAACTAACCCTGGGAAGCAGTGGCTTTAGTTTTTCCTACTCACTAACCTACTCAAATTGTAATTGGTCATAAATTAGTCTTTCCCAGGGTAAGACTGTTTTGTTCATGACAGTACAAGGTGAGTGATCTCTCTGTTCTTATCTTTAACAAGTCTCTTCATTTTATTTTCTCCCTCTGTCCTATTAAAGAGTTCAAGTAAGAAAGAGACTTGATAAGTACCTGGTCTTTAGCCAGCAAAGATTAACAATACACATTCATCAACAGCCATGTACTGGATCTCATTTGAATCCACAGAAATCAACCTTAGGGGTGTCTAATCTTGAAGGTGTTCACAGAGCACAGAGATTAACACAGACTTTGCACCAGGGACAGAAGACCATGGTCACAGAATCATAGAGTGGGTTGGGTTGGAAGGGACCTTAAAGTTCATCTCATTCCAACCCCTGTCATGGGCAGGGACACCTTCCCCTAAACCAGGGGTCTCCAAACCCTGTCCAACCTGGCCTTGAACATCTCCAAGGATGAGACATCCACAGTTTCTCTGGGCAACCTGTACCAGGGCCTCACCACCCTCACAGGGAAGATTTTTTCCTGGTATCTAATCTCAACCTACTCTCTTTCAGTTTGAAGCCATCCCCCTTTGTCATGTCACTTCATGCCCTTGTAAAAAATCTCTCTCAGCATTTCTTGTAGGCTGCTGTGGTGGTGCATCTCCCCTCCCCCAGGCCGCATTATGCTCTGAGAAATGCTCATTAGGCCTCAGCCTTGAGGATCTGCACCTGGTCTGAGCCCCTCTTGAGCTTATCAGAAACAACAACTGCTCCCAGGAACTAATGGGTGTTTAACAAGCTCCCATGTTTTAATGAACAGCCTCAGAAACTCTTCTTGCCTGAATGACAACCCAAGTGGAACAATACTTTTGTCATCCAGTTTCCAAGNTGTCCAACCTGGCCTTGAACATCTCCAAGGATGAGACATCCACAGTTTCTCTGGGCAACCTGTACCAGGGCCTCACCACCCTCACAGGGAAGATTTTTTCCTGGTATCTAATCTCAACCTACTCTCTTTCAGTTTGAAGCCATCCCCCTTTGTCATGTCACTTCATGCCCTTGTAAAAAATCTCTCTCAGCATTTCTTGTAGGCTGCTGTGGTGGTGCATCTCCCCTCCCCCAGGCCGCATTATGCTCTGAGAAATGCTCATTAGGCCTCAGCCTTGAGGATCTGCACCTGGTCTGAGCCCCTCTTGAGCTTATCAGAAACAACAACTGCTCCCAGGAACTAATGGGTGTTTAACAAGCTCCCATGTTTTAATGAACAGCCTCAGAAACTCTTCTTGCCCGAATGACAACCCAAGTGGAACAATATTTTTGTCATCCAGTTTCCAAAGAAAGCTGCTGACCTGAGTTGTGGCCAGAATGGAAACTTGCTAGGAATAAAGGCAACTTGAGACCCTATAAACAGTGGTCCAAAGTGAGACCCTTTGATGTCTCCTGGACCACAGAGAGCTGTGAGCAGCATGTCCCTCTGAGTGAGATGTCTCAGAGTCAGAGAACTCCTGAAGTTTGCTTCAGGAGGAATGATGGGTGATAACAATGGATCCTGTTGATCAAATTCAGACTCAGTCTAGCATGGAATCTACTCTGAACGTTGTGACTCAACAGGAGGGCCTTCCATATTCCTTTTAAGCTTCGCCCTTTCTTATCCTTTTGTCTCCTCACCTACCCATCCAGTCTCCACATAGATAGTTTTGGATTTATTTTGGTTTAGGTTGATTGACTTTGGATTTTTTTTGTTTGGTTTTTTTCCTCTGTGTGCTTTAACCCTTTGGTAGAGTGAACCTTGCCAACAAAGTCTGTCATTCTGTCACTTTTATGTTAAACCCGGTTTTGCCAATACCTTTGCCAGTGATTCTTAAGTGACCTTAAAACCATAATTTGTGACAGCTCCCTTCAGGCACTGGAAGGCCACAATTAGGTCATCCTGAGATCTTTTTTTCCAGGCTGAGCAAACCCAATTCTCTCAGCCTTTCCTTGTAGCAGAAAGGCTCCATCTCTCTGATCATCTTGGTGGCTCATATGTGGTTACAAAGGGAATTACAAATTTCATGAGTCTATCCCAAACACAATTTAAAATATCACAGAAACAGACAAAAATGTTATGAAAATCAAGACTGTTTGAATTTTCAGCAATTTCTTTCATTTCAGTGCCAAACCGACACAGGATTCCATGTTTGGAGCGCTTGGATGAGGTAATGGTTAATGCTTCAAAATAATAATGCTGAGGGAAAATCAGACTTTATTGCAGGCAAGCAGTGGGCGATGGAATGCACACAGTGTGCAAATTGATAGAGGAATTAGCCATGATCAACAAGGAAAAGGAGAAAGATCAGATTGTGCAAAAGTAAGGTAAACCCCATCTTTTCCCTTCCATTTTTTCCTGTTTCTTTCTTCCAATCATCTATCGATTGCTCTCTTTTCTTTCTCCCAAGGTTTACCTCTAGCTCTAATTCTAGTTTTTATTGTAGGACAGAAATATATTTCATTACAATTTGAACTCATTAAATAGGCCAGGGAACATAAATGATGATATAAATTTTAACACCCACCCAACCCGCAAAAAATACAGTTAATTTGTCTCTCATCCAGAAATACTTAACACCTGAGGATTGTTCTAGCTTAAATTCTGATATTGAAGAGAAACTAATCTGGGAGCCCTTGATACTACCCTAATTCAGCTTAATTTAAGTAAAACCTGTTAACTTTTATGAGCATTAACCTTTGACTCTGTTAACATAATTAATTGAAATATGAATGCATGGATAAATCTCTGCGGAATAACACTTTTTGAAAAATTAAAGAGAGATATTTAACCTTCTCTGATACACCAAGAAAATGTCTAGATTATGTTGCCCCTACGTGATCTCTGAATTTCCTAGGAGCGAGGACATCCTTTGTGGCTCATTGTCATGGCAAGTGAAAGGATGACCACTCCATGCTGGACCAGATTCCACACATCAAACTTCTCCTTCCCTGTGAATATTTTCATAAAACCAGACACTCTGGCCTCTCAGTTAGAATGACACTTGTGTATGACAGAGAAAGAACAAAATAGGTAATTATTTATTAAGATAACAGGATTGGATTAAAAAGTTGACTATGAAATTTGATAGAATCCTTGTGAAGAACTGGGAAATCTTGCTGGAGAAGGTTCTCTCCACATGTGTCCCCTGCTTATACTGACTTTCTAAAAATCAGCAGCTGACTCCACTGGAGATTAGATTGACTGCATCCTCAGCCTTCCCCAGAATTCCTGGTATTACTCTAACTTTAAGACAGTTTGTGTCCCTTGATTATCTGAGGAACATGTCAGGGCTAGAAGTTTGAGTAGAGAAGAACAGACTCTCCAGACTGTCACAGCCACAGGAAAAGGGAATTGCTTTTCAATCTTGTCTCAGATGTGCATATGAAAAGTGTTGAGACCCAGAGCAAGTCTGAGGCAATATTTAGACAGACTTCCCCATTTATTTAAGAGTGGGGGGCCTGGAACTTCACTGCTACAGCTCCATTTTAACCTGTACCTTGGACTCTTCTCCTAATAGGAGAAATATTCTACTAAAAATGTGTGTTTGGGAGGAGGGGAACTGAAAACCTCCCTGGATTTTGCCATCCACTCTTGAGGTGAATGCCCTCCTCACTCCTCCATGAAGGATGGAGAGGTGGTATAAAATCATATTGCTAAGTTTCAGTCTATAGTTGCTCTTTAGATACCTGCCTTGCTTTTGGAAACATTTTACACAGAGTTTATGAGGTGTTATTACTAATATTTTTCTTATCTCTCTGTCTGTAATATCAGCTTCCCTTACAGCCTTGGCAACTGTACACAGTTCCAGGAAAGAAAAATGTTAACCAATAACTTTTAGAAAACACTAAAAGCTGCCTCATTTTCGTCTCTGCATGTCTAAACAACCTTAAAACAAACTGAGTAGCAATAGAATCAGGGAGTGTTGGATCTGCTTTTTTCTAATTCCTTTTAAATGTTTTTCTTCATCGCCTGTCCTTTTTTCTTTTCTTTTCAATCTCATTCTTGCTTTTTTTTCTTTTTAAACTCTGAGATTGCATTCATTAGCTTTGTAAGCTAATTTAGGACATTTGTCCAAAAATTGTTGTGTAGAATATGATGGCCTTTTTCTACGGTCTTGGTGTGCACAGAATTTCATTACATGCTTTATAGACATAACATTCCAGACAATTTCAAATCCAAGGCCCATTCCAAACCTTTTGTCATTTACGATCTTTTTAGGAAACGGCGTGAAGTTTGATTGAAAATGACAAGGGCACAAAACTTTGATCAAAGGGTTTTATTTTTCATTCTTTTAGCCATGAGAAAATAAGGTTTTAAATAGATTACATCTCCCAGTCCAAAGTTCTGATTTAATCAGTGTCTTTTTCCTGTTTGTGATGGCTACTTTTGTGTGTTTTCCTTGGCTGTTTTCTCTCACTGTCTAATCCCTCAGGCTGGCTCTTGGCAGGAACACAAAAACCCCAGATACAACTTCCTTACAGGTGCTCACAGATAATCAGTGTGTCAAGCTGAACAAAAGACAGGAGTGTCAGATGGATCCGTGCAGACCTGCTGGGCAGGGAGAATGAGGGTGTTATGAAAATCAGAAAAGTAGGAAATATTCAACATGGAGCTCTCTGCTGATGGGAAAGTGGCTCTAAGGGATCAGACATCCTCCAGGGAGGGACTGTCCCCAGCTCAATCAAGGTTTGTGTAAATGACTGCAGAGAAGTGTCCTTGTCTCTGGTGGGGCTAATTTCCTGAAGGTGAAGGTGAGATAATAACAGTAAAACTTTTCATTTCACCTGGCCGTGTTTGTTTGAGTGTCTTTAATTACTAAACTGGGCTGCAGTTTCTCTGGGAAGGAGCAGTGAGATTCTTCTGTGTTGCCACAACAGTGACATGTAATAATGAGTTATTTTAGTCAAAGGTACAGTAAATTTGATCTCCTCTTGGAGGACTTCTTACAAAATTCTGTTGGGAAAGCCAAGAGGAACTGATTTTAAGCTGAAAGAAGGTAAGTTAGATTGGACATAAGGAAGAAATTTTTTTTTTTTTTGGCGAGGTTTGGTAAGATGCTGGCACAGGTTGCCCAGAGATGTGGATAACCATCCCTGGAAGTGTTCAAGGTGAGATTGGAGAAGGATTGGAGCAACCTGATGTAATAGAAATTGTCCCTGCTCATGGCAGTGGGGTTGGACTGGGTGATTTTCACATCCAAAGAGGAGCAATGAAGCTGGTGAAGCACTGAGAGAAAAAGGAAGGAGCTGGGGGTGTTTATCCTGGAGAAAAGGAGGCTCAGGGAAGACCTTCAGGAAGACTTTTCTCTACAAATACCTGAAAAGTTGTAGCCAGGTGGGAATTGGGCTCTTCTCCCAAGTAACAATCAACAGGACAAGAGGAAATGGTCCTAAGTTGCACCAGGAGAGATTTGGATTGGATTTTAGGAAATTTTTTCGTTGAAAGGCACTTTAATTAGTTTTAATTAAGCATTAAAACAGGCTGCCCAGGGCAGTGGTGGAGTAATTCTATGACTGAATAAATTACAGTCTCTTCCAGCCTAAACCATTCTATGATTCTACAATTCTGTGACATCTCCTTAATGTTTGTTTTCTAGAAAATTACAACAAAATCTATGTGAGATCTCTCTTATTCTGCTTTGTTTGCTGGTCTAAATCTCAGGCTAGCATTGAGGCAGGATTTCTTCTTGTTTCAGTCCTTTCTCTCTTTTTTTACCTTGCAAATTTATCACCTCATTTCCTGGGTTGCTGCAATGATTAAAGCCAGTTTGAGGAACATAGGATCATGAATCTGTGGAAGAATGAAAGAGTCAGGACGAGGCCACAAAAAAAGAGGTCCTAGTTCCTGGCAAGGAAATAGAAGGATTATTTTTAATATGTGGAGGTAACCAGTGGGAATTACTCCTTGCCATTCTCAGAAGCTCCAAACATACACAGAAAAGGGACACAGCAGAAATTAAAAATTAAGATGAAAAGTCTTTGGTGATGGTGTGGTGAGAGAGAATTCTGGGCAGAGGAAGGTAACCAAATTTTCTGCCCCATGAAGCCTGTGTTTCAATGAATGTAAAGCTCCAAGACCAAATTACCAGTACCTGTACCAGGGTATGTATGGAAAAGCCATTTCCAGGGGAGTGGTTTTTAAGCTGATTGAGATCTGCATAATTCCAGTGAAATCGGGATGGTAGGACACTTAAGACTGAGCATGCAGCCTTAACCTTCCCTAACAAAAACCAGAATAATTAAGGTTGAAAAAGATCTCTGAGATCATCAAATGCAACTCCTAATCCAGTGGTGCAAAACTGAAACCAGCCTTTATTTCTTTCTGCAAAAACTGCAAATGTTGGGATGCATCAACGTGGTTAGGCACCCACTGGACCTGCTGTGATGTTTGGAGACAGAATATCCTGCAGAAGCAGAGAAATCAGAGTTAGGTGGGGGAGCAGAGGCAGAGCCCTTTGTCTAACAGGCAGCCTGGGGCCCCACAGGTTGGGATTTCAGAAAAAGGGAAAAGTCAGTTTAACTCTAAATCTGTGTCCCTTACTTACAAACAGACCTTTAGAGAGGGAGGAGAGAATGGAAGTGCTGCCTTCTTCCCCTCCAGTAAAAAATTTATCTGTAAATGAGAAGAGAGAGGATGGAGAGCCTCTGTCAGCTCTTCTTCCCTCTCAGAATCATGCTGACAAAAATTCACTTTTAAAGATACCGATTAAATCATTAATATTTCCCACTGGCTTAACTTCCTTTTAATATCTTTCTTCTTCTGATGTGCTCCCTAATTCCTGAGCTTCCAGGAATATGTGTTGTAGTATCAAATGTCATGTTCAAATGTCTGGAACACAGGATTTTCCATACTGGATCAGGCCATGAAGTCACACCAGTCCATAGCCTGCCCGACTGCGTGGCCATTATCTCAATAATTCAGAGGAGGCAGTAACCAGGCAGAAAGTCTAAATGCTGAATTTCCTTCTTGCCTGAAAATACCATGGACTTGCCTCTGGGCTTTAGAGGTGGAAAATATCCAAAGATATTTTGCTTGCCACTGCTTTTGAATTTCATTATTACCAATCTTCTTCAATTTCATTATTGACAATTTAGGAAAATGAATTTAAAATAGAAATTTTAAACTCTGTTTTAATGCTCTGAAAGTGGAAAATATCCAGTGATATTTTGCTCATGACTGCTTTTGAATTTTCATTATTACCATCTTCTTCAGTAAAAAATTTATACTTGAGTGCAAAATTCAGAGCTTATTATACTCATATACATACATACATATATATATATATGTTAGATAACTGTCCCACTGATGTTTCAGTAGCCTCCTATTTCTTTGAGTAAATTCTATGTTGGACCCTGGGCTATAAACATTTAAAATTGCCATAAATATATAGTTAAATATGAAAATGTGTATGTGTATAGGTGCCTATGATATCACTACAAAATCTAAAGCTGTGTTTCCCAGTTTTAAAGGAATATGGAATACTCTGGATAAAATGTATTTCTTTTCAAAGACATAACACAGGGATTTTGCTCTTCTAGTCACTGTGTTTGAAGAATGTAAACATTTACTTACAAGCTGTGGAGCTTGAACAGCAAGAAATAATTTAAATTCTCTGTCGAGTAAGTTGGGATCCTGATTCGATGTCATAAATGTGAGCAGGCTTAACAAGAAAATTAATGAACTTATACGAGATTAAGACATTATAGTGTTTACTTGTCAAAATCTTCCTCTCTCTTTCAAAAGTTTTTTATCAACAAATCAAGGAAAAATATCCCCACATCCCTTTGCCTGTGGTAACCATTCACAAGGAGAGCAAGTTCTGGCAGGGAGCAGTGAGAAAAAGGAAAATGTTCCTTTGCAAATGTAAGAAAAATGAAGATGTTCCTTTGTAAATATGATCCAGGAAACTTTCTTAACTACATAAAACCTCAGTGTACAAACCATTCCTGCATAGTTGTGTTTGACCCAGATACAGCTGAGTGAGGAGGGTTTGAAGAGTCAGCACTTGTCAGCTTAGCTGCTGTCACTGCCCACATGCACATCCTTAGCATCCAGCAAGTACGAAATAAAGCACATTAGTTTGATTCTCAGGGAGAGAGAGTCAAACACAATGAGTCATGACACTTTTTACAAGGAGCAAGGAGTGTCCTTAGTCAGTTATCCAGGCTCAGCTAACATTCAGAAACTTGTTGAGCTGTGGTTGTTTATTTGAAATATTATTATAATTCAAATCCAAGTGCTCCAGAATTTTAGAAAAAAGTGATATGGATATAAGAAACCCTTTTTTTCCCCAATGAAGACAATTAAGCAGAGGAACAGGATACCCAAAGAGGTTTTGCAGTCTCTGTTGCAGATTTTCACTGCTCAAAGCCCAGATCAGCCCAGTCTGGTCTCATCACTGACAGGGTGTGAGTGAGACCTGTTTATTCATACAGGGGCTTTTTGTTATTGGATTTAATCTTTGCAAGGCACTGAAAAAGGCACTGACAGAAATGGTATGAATCTGCAAAGTTACCCTAAAGTCAGTAGAGAGGAATCAGTTTGCACAAATTGAAATTCTTGCCCCCTATTTTAATTTCTATATGCACTTAGGAAGTTTTGTGCATGTCTATTGTGTTGTTATATTTTTAATTATTTTTTGGAAAAAAAAAATGCCTGGTGTGTTTTCGTTAAAATCCAATATTCTGCTTCTGTCAATATTAGTTTTTCAAAAGCTTATTGATATTTAAAGTTACTGTCTTTCTTTTCTCTTTTTAATTGACTCAGTTTAGAAAAATGAATTTAAAAAATAGGAGTTTCTAACTCTCTTTCTTCAGAAGAAAATTGTAGTGCACAGGATATTTATTTGGTGAGATACTGCCCTCAGCTAAAGCTGCTACTGAGAAGAGGTGGCCGCATCTACTTTGGAAATTTCTTCCCTGATGGATGTGACCTTTGTTGCAATTTTGTTTAAGTCAAGAGAAATAATTCTTGACTGTTTAGAACACCAGTGGCCAGAGGTTGGCATTAATGACCCACGATGGAGCAGCACTGGAGAGCACCTTGCTGTACAAACGGGACAGAACTGCTGAATTACCTGTCTTTAACCAGGTTCTGCTCAAAGTCCCCCCTAATACCCATCAGAGTTTGCTGTGTGGGTTTGAATCCAGCCCTCATCTCCACTTCCAAAAGAGACTTACTCGATTCTTTCCTTTAAAAACTGCCCTGATTTTAAATTCACAATTAAAAACCCAGCTCATGCTCCAAACCTGAAAGGTGTCTTCCACAGTTCTGCCTTCTCCACCCCAATGTTGACTTAACAAATAAATCCTGCCCAAATTCTTCTTGTCAGATGCACTTTGACAGTCTGGCATAGCCTGATCAACTCTCACCTTCCCTGCAAAGATCTCCAAAAGAATCCTCTCTCTGTCTTCCTTGTTGCACTCCTGTCCCTCTCAGGATAAGTTCTGTGATTCTATGGACAATCTTACTCACTGCAATCAAGTGGCGTTAGGTACCCCAAGTCTTGTGGTTTAAAGTAGAATGAAATGCAATCAAATGCAATGCAACGAAATGCAATGCAATGAAATGCAATGAAATGCAATGAAATTAATAAAATAAAATAAAATTTTAAAAATAAAATAAAATAAGATAAAATAAAATAAAATAAAATAAAATAAAATAAAATAAAATAAATATGTGTATTCAGCTGCATACTGGGAACGGGTTAGGTTAGTCCAGAATGGTCAAGTTCCATTGCTGACGATTTTCTCTGAAAAAACTGGGTTTTTTTCCCTTATGACTACTACAACATGGTATAATGAAGATCTCCACACTTTTACTATTTATTCCATCCATGACTCCTGAGAGCTTTTGTTCCTACTGCTACTTCTCCCAGTTACTTAAAGAAGTAACATCTCGTGGATTATGTTATTCAATACAAGAGATTACTCTTAATTTATAGGGTCTCACTTTCCAAACTCTTTCACATCTTTAGATGATATGAAGCTTCTTGAACACTCTGTCATCCCAAGACCTCCAAAAACAAGAAAGCCTTTTTCTGGTGAGTGGTTGTTTGAGAAGGTCCAGCAGTTCATCAAGAAGCAGTGCTAAAGGATTGATTCATTTCTGTTCTCCCATCTGCACCAAAAATACCAGTACCCAGGCAGGAGATGGGATATTTGATTACGTGAAGCTTGAAGGACTATTTCAGTATGAAAATTGCAACACAAATATATTATTATCTACCTCAAAATACACTGGAATAGTCAGTCCCACACTCATCACCACAGTATCTGAACACCTCAGGGATGATATAATAATGTAATTGATCTAAAAAAGGCAGTGTAATTATATGATTATACCTTTGCTGCTATATTTCACACATAGAGAATATTTATAATGAATACCCTTTTACTTACTTTTGAAAGGATCTATTTTCTTCAATGGGAGACAGTGGGATAATTTATAGATAGGAAAGCTCTTTGACTGGGGAAAGCATTAAACCTTAAATGAGAAGCTCAGTGTTTGCATTTGAGCAGTTGATTGCCTCCTTGCACCTCAGGGCTCCTCAACAAGAAAAGATAACAAGGCTTCTTTTCACCCCCATGTGTCTTCTCTGGTTGGATGCTCAAGAGAAGTACTCATTTTTTGGGGAATTGTACCCAAATTTAGCAGCTAAAATGTAAGCTTTTAGTGAACATAGTCATCCTGCCACTTTTGCAGTTGGTAGGGAGAAACTGGAATTACTAAGAAGAATGATTTGTACCACCAAGGGTGTCTCGTGGGTGGGACAACAGACCATGTGTGGAATTCCTTAACAATCAATGGAACCATGGAATCATAGAGTCACAGAGGAGCCCCAGCTGGAAGGCATCCGCAGGGATCTTCCAAGTCCAGTCCTGGCTCTGCACAGAACAATCCTGGGAATCACACTAGGTGCCTAAATAATCTGAGAAACCAATTCCGGCTGGTTCCTCGATGAACACAAGCACTTCCCTACATTTGTGAAGTTGGGCTATCCTGCATTAGGGCACAGCTTTTCCCTTCAGCACGCATTTTTTCCTACTGTATATGAAGCCCAAAATACCTACAGAAGGCACAATTTTATACCATATATTTCCTTTTATATAAATATTTATTGATCCATGTTATAGTCACTGATTACAAAAATAAAGCAATACTACAGCACACAAACTGGTCTGGCATTGCAGTGCTGAAGGGAGCACAACAAAACCTCTGCATCTTAAGCAGCAGAAAAGAGAAACCTGAATTCCTTAACACATAAATATGTGCCTGCTTCTGCTGCTTACCTGAGAAATGTTTCTTAAAATTAAGGAAAAAATATTCAGTACAAGCTTAAATCTTTGTTCAGGGAAGTATTGAATGGAGGAATTTTTTTATGCATATATTTGAGTCTTGCTGCCTTTAGGAGGACTGAGAAACATGCTAAAGTTAAGTAAATGTCATCATGGTAAAATAATGCATCTCTTTAAATTGGGAAATGTGAAAGGATGGCTGTAATTGATTGGACTCCTCTCAAAGGTCAAATGCTGCCAAGACTTGGTATTTGAGTTTTTTTCTATTGTTGTTTTTTCAAATCATTTTCCTTTCTGTAATACAACTGTTAAAAATTTCATTGCAACATTTTAATTCACAAATTTAATTATAGTTCAAACACCTGCAAGCAGTTATTAAAATTTCCCTTTAACCATATTCTCTTATATGATCTTCACACGCACACAAGACCCTAATTAAATTTTGTTTGTTTTCATGCCCAATTTGCAATTTCTGATTTCCCCTTTCTTCATTAATTAGATAAGGAAAAAGTGATAGAGTTTTAATTAATCCAGATATGTGTGAACACATCTTCATTTTCAATTAAAGGTGAGATAGGGTGTTTGAAGAGAAATTAACTAACACAGTAATTTTTTTATTATTATCCTGACAGAAAACGTATATATCGTGAGATGCTATCGGCAGGCCTGTTTACACTTCTTGGGAACCTCTTGAGTATGTCGTAAATGGAAAGAAATTCAATTATAGGAGGAAGAAATAAAGGTCTAAATCTCCAACAAAACCACTGAGTGCAGCACCTCTGACTTTTTTTAGCAGGATCATTCCCAGTTAGCCATAGTCTAATTTCTCTAGAGGATTTTACTGGAGCAGTGTGGCACTTGGTGTACAACCCCTCCAGTGAAGAAAATTCTGATTTCAGGGAGTTCAAAGACAGATTTAAAACATACTGGTAGTCCACCTGCCTAATTTTATGAGCAAAATATGCATATGAATTGCTCTTAAATGATCTTCCTAAAGGGAAGGAAAAGTCAGTGGGATGATAAATGCCAGTGAGTAGGGAATAAATACACTGGGAAAGACCACAGGCAGATCCATACCTTGCTGCTCATGCTCAGTGCTAAAGAATGACTTGGGTGGACATCTAACACACCTTTGATAAGGACAGCTCCTCAATCACCAGGTATCATCTGCAGAGTCTCCTAACTCCCCCTGGGGCCCTGAAGAGCTGCAGCCAGGCAATGTGTCTGGTCGTACAGCAACTGCTCTGAGTCATTTGTCAGGAACAACAATGCCTCTGCCTTGTCTTCTCGTCCTCTTATCCCGAGTGCTCTGCAAAGCCCTTCAAACCTGTCATTTGTTCTCTGCTCTGAATAATGTAGAAAGGGATGTCTGAAACAAAGTTGTCAGAAACATTTAGGGATAAATAAACTACAGCATAAAGGAAACTATTTGTGTATGCTGTGGATTAGCTTAACCTGGTTTTAGGAAATTGCAGATGCATCCAGGACATTAAATATGTTTTCTTCCTTATAAATTATGCAAAGAAAGTAATACTGACTTTAATGGAGACATCTCTCCAAAATGAAGTGAACTCAAATCATCAACACCGAGCATGTCCTATTGGTTCCTGTGATTTCAGCACATTGCGGCATTGGACTGAGAGTCAGCTTCAAAATTATATGTGCTAAATCACAGAACCACAGAGCCAAAGAATCACAGATGTTGGGAAAGCCCTTGAAGATCATCGAGTCCAAACATTAACCCAGCACCTCCACGTGCATGAGCAAACCATGTCCCCAAGTACCACCTCTACACATCTTTTAAATCCCTCCAGGGACAGTGACTCCACCACTGCCCTGGGCAGCCTGTGCCAGTGTTTGATAATGCTTCCAGTGAAGATTTTTTGCCTTATATCCAATCAAAACCTGGTGCACCTTGAGGTTGCTTCTTTTTGTCAGATTACTTGTTACCTGGGAGAAGAGGCCAGCCCCCACCTGGCTACAACTTCCCTTCGGGTGCTTGTAGAGAGTGGGAAGGTCCCCCTGAACCTCCTTTTCTCCAGGCTGAGCTCCCCCAGCTCCCTCAGCTGCTCCTCACGGGACTTGTTCTCCACTGAGGGGACAGGCTGAAGGACCTCAAAACAAATACCACAGACATAATTATGAACTTGTCACAGCTTTGAGCAATCCAAGGGCCTCTGCTGTGTAGAGAAGTCATTGTTCTACAGCTATGGGGGCTCTGGATATTGCCTCAATCCTTCTAAAATGTAGTTGAACTTTAAAACTGCTTTTAATTGTAACTTTTAGCTAAAGGCAGCCCTGTTGCCTGTGCAATGCTCAAAAACCTTCTAACATTTGGAACAGCTAAGACATAGAAATTTATAACCAGTAACACATTTCTTAGCTTTCTATTGTCACTGTCATGTAAAAAGATTTAGGATCTATAAAGTCTTAAGGACAACACTGGTCAGGGCACAAAGGCTGTGTAAATTTAGCAGTGTTTGGGCACAGACCCAAGAAGGAGAAGTGCACCACTGACACTGTTGATCTCAATAGTCCTTATCAAACTTTGGGTCTCATGTATCCTAGAATCTTCTAAATAACAGCAAGGCACACCTCCAGAATTAGCCCAGTCCAGGGACTAATTGGAAGCTTGGAAGTGGCCATCCTGTTGAAGGCTTGGAGAGTTTAATAGGGTGCATATGGTAAGGTTATTTGAGTGGATACCAGCTGGAGGCCAGGCTGTGGGAAGCCCTGAGCTGAGGTGTAACTGAGGCAATGACAAACACTTCATCCTATCTACGCTGGACACTTGCCTTGGATCACAGAATCACAGAGTGGTCTGGGTTGGATGGGATTGTAAAGGTTGTCAAGTTCCAACCCCCGTGCCTTGGGCAGGGACAACCAGACCAGGTTGCTCCAAGCCCTGTCCAACCCAGCCTTGAACACTTCCAGGGATGGATGGGAGTTCCCCACTTTGAGGAGCACTTGGCACTGTCAGCTTGTCAGAGGTGGTTTGCTCAGGCTTGCCAGATACCCTGAAGGCTAAGGATAAAGGCGGCAAATAATACCACTTGTAGGATTCCTTGGGTCATCTTGCATAAATTCTTTAGACATTGTGTCATACATTTTCCCCACTCAATGGAAAGGGAGAATATCTGGCAGACTTTGCAAATGTCTGGATTAAAAGGGTTGTAAAATGGGGCTTTGCTGTGTCTGTCATTGCTGCTTTTTTAAAATTGTTTGGGTTTTTAAAGCTCTAAATTCCGGTAAAGATAATTAAAACTTTTCAATCTAGTTCAATAGAACTGTGCTACGAGTCCTAAAGGCTGTTTTTTCAATGAGGAGAGTATTTTGCCCAAATTTCCTTCAATAGTTCTGAAATCTCTAAACAGTCACCTAAAATACGTGTCCTGGTTCTGAAAGGACTGGGCATTCACCACTGCTGTTTAAATGAACTGCTGAATCCTCACTGCCATGGGAAATGAGATCATTTGTTTGTCAGGAATTACTTTGGCTTTGAAGTACCAATGAACCCAGGCTTTCTGGAAGACGTGAGAGGTTTTGTGCGCCTGGATTTGTAAGGTGGGGGATTCAGACACAGACATGACCAAGGATTTTGAATTGTGGAAGGTACCACACCACAGCCCTAAGAAAATCAGACCTTTTTAACGTGTTCCAAGCTAGGCATGCAAAATGAAAGGTCGCATTTAAAAATCACCAAAGATACCCGCAGGCAATTATTGTATTCAGAATTCTCTGGCTTTAATTAGCAGAGAATGAATCATTCCATGGCGTTGAGTCAAGCAAAGAAAAAGATATGCAGGGTGGGAGTGGTGGGGGAAGTGAAACTACATTTCAGCAAAAGACAAATAGTAGTTCAGGTCCAGGAAATAATTGTTTGAAATCAGACCCAAAGTGGATGATAATGACACAATAGAAGTTGTTTTTCTATAATGATTTTCAAACTTTACATAATCAAAAGNTTTTCTTTTTTTTTTTTTTTTTTTTTTTTTTTTTTTTAACAAAGCAAATACATGAACTGCATGCCTAACTATCATTGACTGTTGTAAAAAATATGTATGGATTTATTTGGCAGTTAACAACACGGCCTATGGCAATTAATACCTTTTATTTACAGAACTCAGTGCTGATAATGGACAACTGATAGGCATGTTTAATTGGCTTTTAACTACCGGTGTCTTTTTATAGGATTTTCTTCTTTGCCCAATGGCAGCAACATTCCTGAGGATCTCAATGTGAGTTTAATATGTTGCTGATTTTTAATTACATTTTTATTGCTTATGCAAATGCATGCTCATTTGTATGGCAAGCCAGGCGTTGGTAACAAGGACAGTTTTGCCACGTTTCTCTATTCAGGGGCTGCACTCAACAGCATTGCAGCTTCTTCCTGTTCAGTTTTCCAAAATGTGGGTGAATCGGCCCCTTCTCCAACTCCTTGCAGGAGAGTTCATGTCAGGAGTGCAGGTATCCTGACTGGTGGATGGTGATCCAAGCTTTTACTGAATTATCACTCCAAAAATTGTTCTCTTTGAGGGCAGCAGCCCTAAAGGAAATCTGGCATCACCTGGGTTTACCAGCTTGTTTATGAACTTTCCTCACTCTTGCTGGCAGATGTGGACTCCCCATCCCTGGAAGAGTCCAAGGCCAGGTTGGATGGGGTTTGGAACAACCTGGGATAGTGGAAGATGTCCCTACCCACGGCAGGGTTGTTGGAACAACACGATCTTTAAGGTCCCTTCTTCCCAAACCATTCTGTGGTTCTGTGAAAAATATCGGCCAGACAGAGGCAGAAACTCTGTGGAGGTTGTACATTCTGGCCTCAGAGCTGGAGGAACTGGCACCATTATTTGGGAGCTTATTTCTCTCTCCTTTTTCCTTGCTTTCTGGAAAATAGAAATAACACTGGAAAGGACATAACCCAAACAACAAACTGTGCAGTTTCATAAAATCATGGAATCATTAAAACTGGAAAAAACCTGCAAGATGAACAAGTCCAGTCTTCTACTGAACACCTCCATGGCCACTAAACCACATTGCAAAGTGCCACATCTAATCCCTTTTTTTAAAGTCAGTAGCCAGTGGAGGCTGATTTATGTCTCTAGAGCCTTTTGAAACAACTCAAAATCTTGGACACAGAGCCAGAAGGGAGAGAGAATTAAAGTTCATCGTGAAGAAGGACATGTTTGGGAAGCTGAGTCAGGAATCTCCATAGCTATGGGAAGATTCAAGTCAAAATTGTCTCCTGTCCCACTCTGCAGCACGTATTCTGTTCCTGGCAACAAGATAGTCAAAAATTCCTCTGAGGGGCTCATCAGCAATGATCCTAAATAATTGAAGGAGAAAATGACTTGTTCTGATGTCAGTAGATGGCACTGTTTCTATGAACTACTGACTCACACCCCCAGAAATGCAGCTGCATCTCTTTCGTATTTCTACAGAGAGAGAAATCTAAACAAAACCAACCAAACCAACTAAAAAAAAACCTAAACAAAAACCACGCCCCCAGCAAAAAAAAAAAAAGAAAAAATATACCAAAATAACATTTTTTAAAGTGTAAGATTAGTACCCTGAAGTTCGAAAATGCCTGAATTAATGTTGCTCATTATATTTTATCTTATCCTTGCAGGCTTTATGCAGTGTGATATTGTCTTCACTCATATGCTCATGTTTTCCATTTCCAGAGGACTGCTGCCTTAGTTAATGCAAAGAATAGAGTTGATTTGAGGATAAGACATTTGTGTAGGATAAAGAAGAATATCATTTATGAAATTTTTGGCTTCAGTGCTCTTGTGTATTGAGGAATGGGTGGAGGCACAGCATTTGTGTCTGAGAAAGGAGGTGTGTGGATGGTCCCTGAGTTACACATGAAGAGAGAGACCCTACAGCATCTCCCAGTACCTAAATGGGATTTACAACAAGGATGGAGAGAGATTTTGACAAGGGCATCTAGTGATAGGACAAGGGGGAAAGGCTTTAAACTGATGGAGGGCAGATTTGGATGAGATATTAGAAAGAAATTATTTACTATGAGGAAGAAAAGACACTGGCACAGACTGTCCAGAGAAGTTGTGATCTCCCTATCCCTGGAAGTGTCCAAGGCCAGGTTGGATGGGGCTTGGAGCAGCCTGGGATAGTGGAAGATGTCCCTGGCCATGGCAGGAGTTGGAACTGGTTGATCTTTAAGGTCCTTTCCAACCCAAGCTGTTCCATGATTCCACGATGATTCTATGATTCTATGATGAGTGAATTTGTTGCACCCAAGGTGTGCTGGATGTGTTCACACAGTGACCATTCACCCGGCTATCCAGCCACACTGAAAATATCTCAAAATATTCAAATAACCAAATTCCTAAAATGCCCACTGGACAAAACCTCTGCACAGGACAAAACTAAAGATATATTGAAGGAGCGTGTTTTGATCTCATGGACATCCCTAACAGCAGCCGACAAGATCCATCTCATTAAGATACCTGTGGTATGGCCTTAGGGTATCTTATTTATAGTCATTTCATGTGTTTTTAAAATAGGATTTCCTTGTTTGTTTTTGAATCAATACAGAAATACAGAACAAACACATATTGAACATCTGTCATGCATCTCCCTGATCTTGGTGATGCTGCTATTTTTGTCAAATTCGTCAGTTGTCATTTTTGTCTTTTTTTTCTTAATTAGTCCTGATCTGTACTTCCTGGCTCAGTTCCTTGTCTCTGTCACATTGTCCGGCTAAATTAAATCCCTTTTTCCATATCAGTGTTTAACCTGTTTTTCCCTTCCCACTGAATTTTCTCAGTTTTTCACTTCCCTCCCTCACCCTGTTGTCTACCTGTCTTATGCTTATCTATTCTACCAGATGTTATTTCACCTGACACTGTAGTTCATGTTGAGCCTGTTATTTGCAACTTATCCTTCCCAAAACTGGTTTCACTTCCAGTCTGTCCCACCTTAATGTATCCACCCAGTCAACCACCCCATCAACCCCAGTCTGGTGTTCTTCAGTCCTCTGTATATCATCAAATTCTGTTTTAACCAGCTGTTGGGTGTATTCAGCTTTTTCTTAGTCCCAATCTTTCTCATGCTTGGTTTTTGGTTTGTTTGATTTGGTTTTTTTACTCTTGCATCACAGTTTTGTCTTTTCTGTGTCTGTTCCCTGCTATTTCTTGGAAGTGCAGGACAGATGTCAAGAGAACATGAGAAGCATGAGCATTGGTGTCTCTTGACACGTCCCTTTTTTCTGACGTGAAAAAGTGTCTCAGAAATACATGCACAGTTAGTTACAAATTTTCTAGGAGTATTAAAGGTAGATAAGTTGTAAGAAAAATGTTGGGCAAATGAGAAACCTAAAGTCAACAACCTAAAAGTGTAATTTTAAATGAAAAAAGGCTACCTTAATATAGGTAGAATGATAATTTTCTATGGGAAAAGGTAACTTCCCGAACTTTAAAAATCTTCCCAATTTCTTATAACAATTTGCTGTGCAAGGGAAGTAGCAAAATGGGGGATGCCACAAGGACAGATAGAAGGATGTTCTCCTGCCCTTCCCCAAACCAGTTGTTATCCTGCCTCCCGTAAGGAGCAAACTCAGCATTTCAACCTCTAAAGTGTCTCACTGGAAACCTCTTTGTTTTAACCTGTACAGTCAAAAGGAACTGGAGGGAAATTCATCACTTCACCTGCTGGTTCCCAGCCCTGACATTTAGGAGTTTCTCAGGGATAACATTTTTCTAAAGAATATATTTATCATGGCATCCCTTTTCTATTTTCTGGACTAGCTTTGAGGTGCTGGCAGCTCCTTGGGGAGGTGTTTCTCTGGAGAGCCACTATCACAGTCTGGAATGACCCCAACTGTTCCTGGCATTCCTGCAGTTACAGATCACCTTTGTAGGAGCCTCTGTGAAAGCTGTCACACCTCTGCTGTCAGCCTTTGTCCGACTGATTTAATGAAATCACATCAGAAAAAAGAAAGAAAAGACAAGGCTGAAGTCCTTTGATGTTAACTTTGAATGTGAATTCCCTTCTCTGCTGACAAAGCAGGTGCAGAACTAAAGTGACACCGCACAGGTTTGCACTGTCTGTACTGTCCAAAATCCTTCAGGCTCAGCAGATCCCTGGGAGATCCTGAATCCCAGCTGGATAATGTGTTCAGAAGCGACCACAGAAAACATTGAACTGAAGTTATCAACCTGTTTAATTTTCCTGGAAAAAGCACTTTTTGACTATAGCAGAGACTGAGCACAATCTGGGGAAATGACATTTGCCTGCTTTCACAAGAGGGTCAGTTCTGGTTTCCTCCACTAAACCCAGGGGAAGTTCTTACCTGTACTTAGATAAAAAATAAGCAATTAACCTGTGCTTATTACCAGTATTTATTAATCTGAACCCAAATATTGCTCCCCAAAAACCCCTGAGGCTCTATATATTGTACACACGATGCACAATACAATTGGGAAAATGTACTTCCGTAACATCTTACTTTAAATACTGTTTGAAAGTACCCTGGGGTTTAATAAGTTTTCCAGTAGTAGTGGAATATTTAAAAAAAAATTGAGACCATTGCATTTGAATATTGCAGTGGCCTTTTTTTTCACATTTTTTTAATGACAAGCTGAAAGAAGGAAATGCTCTGTATTTTCCTCAGTGCAATACACTTTGGAATCTACGGATTTACAGAGCTACTGTGGAGCTGAGTGTTGCTCTTATCACTGTGGATTGCTATCAGGGAAGATATCATGGAACCGATCTCTTTTTAATGATGTTGTACTCAATTACTACCCAGCCCACTCTTTCTCCTTCCTCTGTTTCTATTTCTGGATGTGTTCAAAAAGAAGGTGGGGGTCTAGGGAAAGGGAGAGGCATTTTTCCTGGTAAATCAATTAACTCCTCCAATCCAGCAAACTGTGAAAAAATACAATAACTCTCTTTAAATGTTCCATTAGGGTCCAGTAACAGCTCATTAGATTATACAAGGTATGTGTAATTGCCCAGAAAAGATGCACTACCTTCCTGCAATGCTTAATTTAATCTCCACTCTTTACATACAACTATAACCACCCACTAAACAAGATTCATGGCCTTGTGCCTGATGCTATGTGTGTACAAGTCCGTGTTGTAAACCTGAGAATGTGTTTAAAAGTCAAAACCAGCATGGCTTTATTTCCCCTTGCTTGCTATTATCTTACAAAACAAGGCTGTGGAGGTTGGGCATTGTCCTTACGGAACGTTTTCCACTTGGTTGGAAATACCTCACTGTGTTTTGTGTTTGCTGCATGGAGGGATTGTCCCCCTGTGGGGCCACACCTTGAATCCTGGGGTCAGTTTTGAGGCCATCATTACAAAAAGGACACTGAGGGTCTGGAGTGTGTCTGGAGAAGGGAACAGAGCTGGGATGGGTCTGGAGCACAAGTCTAGTGAGGAATAGCTGAGAGAGCTGGGGGGGCTCAGCCTGGAGAAAAAGAGGCTCAGGGAGGATCTTACTCTCTACAACTCCCTGACAGGAGGCTGTAGTGAGGAGGAAGTTGGTTTCTTCTCCCAGAAAGCAAATGGCAGGATGAGTGGAAAAGGCATCAAGTTTCACCACAGGAAGTTTAGATTGAATATTAGGGAAAATTTCTTTACTGTGAGCACTGCCAAACCCTGGAACAGGCTGCCCAGGGAAGCAGTGCAATCGCTGTCCCTAGAAGTTTTCAGGAGGTGTGTGGATGTGACATGACTTGTGGACATGGCTTAGTGGTGGACTTGGTAGTATTGGGTTGGACTCGATGATCTTAGAGATCTTCACCACTCTAAATGATTCTGTGATTCTCTGTGAGGTCCTGAAGTCACTGAGCTCTACTGGTAAAGCTGAATAAATCTGTGAAAATAACTGTTGAATGTATAATTCTACTGCTAGGTTTTTATGCTGTAGAGGTAATTTTTTCTTTCTCTTAGCTGTCATGGTAGAAGATGCAGAGGCTTGAATTTCTCCCACAAAGCCTTGACTTTTTCTGTGTGCTTCCCTTTAATATTAAAACATGAATTACTAAATATCCTTCCCTTCTCCTCCAGCACAGAAATGAGATCCCCATGAGCAGCTCTGCCTCTGTTCACCTCTGCAGCCTTCACAGCTGAGTGCTTGAGCACCCCGGAGTCCTGCCAGGGCCATTCACACTTCCATGCTTGAAAGTTACCACACTTCCTAACTTCTGATCCCTCAGGTTCTTCCAGGGGAGGTTTAGATTGAATATTAAGGAAAAAAAATTAATTGAAAAATTTTAAGCATTGCAACAGACTGCTCAGTGAAGTGGTGGAATCACCATCCCTGGGACTGCTCAAAAAACTTGTGGATACAGCACTTGAGGCCAAATTTTAGTGATGAATATGGCAGTAGTTCTGGGTTGATGGTTTTACCTAATGAATGTAAAGGTCTTTTCTAACCTTAACGATGTTATGATTCTATGATTCAGTCTGAAACCCGAATCAGTCTATGATTCTATGAAATCTCTCACAGGAAAATCTGTTTTCCTATGACCAATCAGATAAGAAAAGGAGAAACAGCTAAAGCTTTGGAAATCCTCTGTAACTGCAAGAGGTAGATATTGAACAATTTTTTTAGAGCAAATATATTTTGCTAAAAGAAAACACTTCCCACCCTTCTCATATTTGATGATAAATATAATTTTTTTTTTTTTTGGTAAAATCTCATTGGTAAAATTTTGAGTGGTCAGAGCTTCAAGCCAACAAAAGAAATTGGGAGGGATACAGAATTGTGTTCCCAGTCCCAGTTCTCTGAAAAGTGTCTCCTCTACTGCTCTGCTTCGTTCCATGTTTTACCCTTCCTGATAAAAGGCCATTTTTCTTCCTGTGCCAGCCTGTACAGCACATCAATCCTTATTTGTAGCTCCCATGATTTCCAGACTGTTGGTTTATAAGAAACAAATAGAGGTTTCAAGTTCTCCCCGATGCAACGCCGGCTGGACAGTCATTGATTTTGCTGGGATTAAGAATGTTAAAATGGCACTGGGGCAGAAAATACAGAGCTTTCCAAAGTGACATGGTAGGCACAGATCAGACACACGAGTGGGGATGGGAAATTAAAACAGACCAGAGAGCATTGTTTTACTCTCTGCAAAAATAATCCTATGGAAGCTTAAATTTGTCCTACAGTTTATCATGTAGTGATTTACTCTGGAGTTTTCACCATGGAAAGTTGCTTCTGGATGGTTGAGATTTTCTGAAACCAAGTGAAGCACCTGGACAGTAATACACACTCCAGTTGAATTGAGGCAAAATAGAGACTTCTTGCACGTGGAATAAAAATGAACACTTGCCCAGGCTCTAGCCATGAGTATTTCCAGATACCTCTGATATTTTAGTCTATATTAAGAGATAAGTCATAAGAAAAAGGCTGATTTATAGACCCTAGTTATTCTGCCTGGGCATCTCGAAAGTTTCAGATAGTTTAGTGAGTAAAAATGTTTTTAATCCTCCAGTCAATTTGAAAATATTGGAAAATGGGGAAATATATTGAAATAGCCCTGAAATGAAAAGGCTTTACTGTTAAATAGTCCTGCACAATGAGCTTCCTGGTTTCACAAAATATTTTTGTTTGACTGCAATAGAAGCATCTGGTTTTAGTGCTGTGTTGGAGTTGGAAAGTCTTTAAGCAAATTTCGGAAGGAAAAATCATTTCAGAAGTAAATTACTGAAGAACTTCATTATGAAAGTTCTTCCCTTCCTGCCTTCCTGTCTCCTTCTCTTCCTCCTCCTCCTCCCCTTCCTTTTATTTTTCCTCTTAATTTCTCTTTCACTTTATCTCTTTCCTTTGCTCTTTCTCTTAGTTACTACTAATTTGTAAGATCAACACAGAACTTTACAGCCAAACAAATATGCTACAGCAAAATGCTCTGTGTTATTATGTGGAAGATAATTTACAAACTCATGTGCTAAGCCAAAAAACAGAGTCAGTAAAATTCACAGAGGGAAAAGCAGAGACGCTCAGTTCTTCCCAGTTCCAGGTCTCTATTTTCCTGCTCCTCTTTCCACCATTTCCACACAGAACAATAGCAGCACGGAGACCTGCTCGTGAAGTGAGGTATAATTTTGGAAATCAGATTTTGCGTGTCTGTGGAGGTAAACTCCCTAAAAGCGCCCAAGAAGAGATAAATGACACTTAGAGATAGAAAGTGCTTCTGTATGAAGATGGTGAAGGGCACTGTTAAAAATAAAGCCAGATTAATTNAGCCATAGGCAGAGTGGCTGAGGGCTCTTGGTTTGCACAGCCTGGAGAAGAGGAGACTGAGGGGAGACTCACTGGGGTCTGCAGCTTCCTCAGGAGGGGAAGAGGAGGGGCAGGCACTGATCTCTTCTTTCTGGTGACCTGTACACAGGACCCAAGGGAACGGCCTAAATTTGGGTCAAGGAAGACTTAGGTTGGATATCAGGACAAGTTTCTTCCCCCAGAGGGTGGTTGGACGCTGACCAGGTTCCCAGGGCAGTGGTCACAGCCCCAAGCCTGACAGAGCTCAAAAAGCATTTGGGCAACGCTCTCAGGCACAGGGTGGGATTGCTGGAGCTGTCCTGTGCAGGGCCAGGAGCTGGACTTTGATGATCCTTGCTGGTCCCTTCCAACTCAGGAGATTCTATGAGTCAATGATTCTATGTAATTCTTTGCTACAACACCCTTCAGGAGCCACTTGAGACTGAAAAGTCCCCAGAGTGCCCCTTTACAGGGTTACGAGAGAATTTCCACTGGGACCATGTAGTGACCCCAGGTCTGCTGTAATGAAGTGTTCATGGATACCTGTGCTGTAAAATGCAGAGTTACAAAGAGATCTTACCTAGTAGGAGTTTGAAAATTCAAACATCATGCAGTGGGACATGGGAGAAGGTAGTTTTGCTCTTCCGAGGTGTTATGGCTTTACTGGGCTTAGTAACAGATATGCAGCTTCCCAGGAAATGGGTGAATCCCTCGCATTCTTGACCCTGGAGAAGAGAAGTAGAATCAATTCTTACTTCTTTGAAGAGTGGAGATATAAATGACTCATGGGAGCCTTCTTTTTCCAGTCCATGTTTAAGCACACTCTTTAAAACCAGCAGAATCAGGCAAATGTTTAATTGGCAATTAAGTGAGTGAATGTCATAAGAAATAACAGGATAATTTTTTTTTCTTAAAAATGAGTTATTATTAACACAATATTTTAAGTCTCCTTACTAAGGCATAGACATGACTCCACTGTGTAAACTGATCTAACTCCCACCTGACCTCTTTGAAAGGCTGAGGTTACTCTGTCTAGGCCAAGCTTTGGCAGTTTGACACTGGTTACAAAATCACTCTCAATTTAATCCTGGGTGAATGTCAATCTAATTCCCTGCAGTGGATGTTAGTGGTGTTGCTTCACTCCAGCCCAAGTCTCATCAGAAATAATCAAGCACAGCAACGGAGAGATTGTTCTCTATAAGACAAGTGACAAGCAATCTCTGAACAAAACTTATATTTCCATACTTGGTATAAAAACACTATGATGAAAAAGAAAGATAAACATTGGGAGCAGAGTGGTAGCAAATTGAACAACATTAGTAGTTAAATGGTGGTGAAAAATGGGAACTGACACAATTTAAATGAAACTTTAAATAGAGGTTTATTCACTGCAAGGGGTGTTGGGACATAAACCACTTCTTTCATCTTATTTGACAGCCCCCTCCCTCTGAAAATTTTTGAGAGTGCTAATTTCCACTTCTATGGAAGCATAAAAATGCAAAAGTAGGTGTGTGCAGGAGAAAAATTTACATCTGTGTTTAACCAAAGCGTTTTATAACACCTGAGCATCTTAATCATTCATCAAAGTGTGAACAAGTGGCATCTTCCTTTTTTTTCTTCTTTTTTTTTTCTTGGCAGGAAACAAAACCCATACATGCTGATGATTTGAAATATTATGTGACCTAGTCTGAATGGACAGATGAACAAAATATCTTACGGGAGCAGTTTCAACAATCACTGAAACTTGTAACAATTCTTCTTAATAAACCCTATCATCTACTACTAATAATACTAATACAAGCACTTATGGTAATAATATCCCAAATTTAATAAGAAGGCAGCAATTGTAGTTCGCTCTGTGTATGTATTCCAGCCACTTTACATACATTATAAAGTCATGGATCATTTGAGACTGCCTTGGGAAAAATAACGTGGTAAATGTATAAGTATTATCTCCAAGTGTTGGACCCATTTGCTACGAGCTGATGCTACTTTCAGCTCCAACTACAGCTTAACTGGTAAAAAAAAAAACAAGAACAAGGAACTTTAAGTGGAACTTGCATTACTCTGGCTGGGTGTGCATCTGCAACTTACACACATAATTAGAGCACAGGAATGCCACAAGTGACCCTTGTCTCATTAGGAATTCAGACATCTCCATGCTGAACATGAAGCCCTGGCAGTATTAGTCCCCAGTGAGCCAAGTGCACATATTTCAAATCTTACTAAAAAACATTGTTCCAAATGTAGGACACCTCTGAAACAATTAAATCACTATTTGTGATGAGAAGAAAAGAGAAAATCCAAGCTTGAAATCAAACATTTGAACTGGGACTTCTAGATCTGTTTTGTGTAGACAACTTGTTGCACAGATGGAGAGCTCAGGTACGTCAGAGAGGGCAGCAGCACTTCCAGGGCTGTGCTTGGGTGACAGTCCTGAAGGGAGATCTGCTGAGAACTCCCCGAGAAACAGAAAAGTCTCTTTTTAACATCAATGGAGAGCAGAGAGTTCATTTCAAACGTGCAGCCCAGGTGTCCTGGCCCTTCACTCAGTACACCATTCACAGGAACAGGGTACTTTAATCCGTCCAATTATTTCCATTGACATCCTTGAGCTTGATTAAGATCTGAATTATGACTTCATGTCTTGTCTGCTCAGTGGGGGAGCATTTAAACAACCAAGACTGGCCTTCAAGAACAAATGGATGATATTTTGAGAGTAGAGAGTACTTTGCAAGGCCTGGAGAGTGATTTGAACACTGAGTCTACAGTTCAGGAACCTCTGAGTGCTCTGTGAACTCCTCCAAAGAGGCAGGGACTCAAAGGGAGCAAAACAAAGCATTTCCCACCTTGGCCATAAGCTGTCCTTCTGGAGTGGGTGGGTTTTAAGTCCATGAACTAACAGGAGAATACAGACAGGAGCCTGGGGGAGAGCTCTAGCACAAAGCTGGTCCAGCAGCATGGATTTTGCATTTGAATGTGTTTTAAAAATAGAGTTCATCACTGAATTCCGGGAGGACCTGGTCCTTGTGTCTTGGTTGTGTTCTGAGTAATTCTGAGGTGCACAACTCCCATTTTGGATCTCACCTTTTCCTCCCCAGCTCATCTCAGGTCCCCTCACCAGGAGTTGGACTTGATGATCCTTGTGGATCCCTTCCCACTCAGCATATTCTGTGTTTCTGTGATCTCCATAAGTAATATTTCAGTTCACTTTCTAGTAAAATTGTTCGAACAAGAATTTTTCCTCTGGACTGAGGTGCTGAGTGTATTTGCATTCTTTCTCTGAGCAGTTTGCATCAAACTTTCCTTTTATTTTCTTCTTGAGTGTAGATGAGGGCACAGAGGGTAACCCAAACTTGTGAATGGAGTTGTGAATGGACTTGCTGACTGTTTCACATGCTCTTCACACTCTAATTTAACTAAACATTGCATTTTCTGAATGACTGCAAAGATGGTCTCTCTCCAATCTATCCATGTCTTACTGTAATACCTCAGCAAATTTAAATTTTGTTTGTTTGTTTGTTTGTTTGTTTGTTTGCTTGCTTTAGGATGTTTTGGGCTGGTTTTGTTCGGTTTCATTTTATGTTAACCTGAAGAGAATTCCTTGGAGGTATCTGAGGGTTCCAAAAAACTTCATCCATATCTGGGATGGAATTCAGGTGCCTACACAGAAATGTCTGGAGGCAATTTAAAAGCCCTTGGTATCAGCGAGTAGACAAGTGCATGAAAACTGCAGAGCTGTGTTGAGTTTGAGTTTGCAAATGGATGTCAGGCAGGATACACCAAGACGATTCAAATGGCACCAAAAATCAAAGCTGTGGCACTCAAATTACCTTCATGGAGGAACAGAGACACAGAATATAAATTTCTGGCTGCTTAAGGAAAAGTAGAAGTGAAATTAAAACATGGGAATTATTTCTGTGGCAGTGTGCTCTGTAAGAGTCACAGAGGAGATATATTTAATGAATCCTACAGCTTTGCTATTTGAGATGCTCATTTGAAAAGTAGTCAAAGTGATGGTGGGGAATGGCTTAATTCCCTGAGAACAAGTGACAGCTGGGAGGGTGACCAGAACTAGTTGCTCTGGGTTTATTTTGTCCACATAACCAAGTTTTCCCATCTTAGGGCAATTAAATAACCCATATTTGATTTCATTAAAGATATTTTGATGCAGATTCTGCCTCCAGAGCCTAGAATGCACCTTTTTGTGACCTGTGACCTCAGCTCTGCTCTCTAACTTACTGTGGGTTTGGGTTCAGGGTCATAAGCTGTAAACACTTGGTGATCATGGCCTTTTTTTACATCAAGTAGGAACAGTTCTACCAGGCAGTGAAATATTTATTTGTTGGTTAAAAGAAGGCAGTGATGAGAATAGAAGTGTTGGAGAGCAGAGTGGTTATCGAAGGAGGTTTTCCCATAGGATTTATTTGTTTCTTTGTTTGTTTACTGTTGCAGAAACCTTTTGTGAGACAAAGTGAAAGCAGATAGAAATGAAGAGCTGGAGCGGGGTGAGCATTCCTGGAAATGCCACAACCACTTAGGATGACAAGGTCAGTTTTTATGTGCTCCCTTTCTTCTGTTTGTGCTCTGATTCAATCAGCTGAATCTAGGCGAGGGGAAGGAAAACATCCCTGCCACAAACACTCAGTCTGCAAACTCCTCCATTTTCCCTCAGCCAACAGGGATGCTCTCTGAACTGATGGAGACTTTTCCAGATGCCAGGAGGCATTTTGTCATCGCAATGTTTTAGTTTTCTTTGGTTCCATTTTTGTGGGGAGAAAAAAAGAATGGCCAGAATGAATGGAAATAGGGTGCAGATATGGAGCCCTCAGTGCTTGACTGCAATCTTGCTTTCTGGAAGTCAGAAGATATTGAGATTTCTGCTCAGGTAGTGGTAAAATACATCTTGTTCCTATTTTCACCTTGGAAAGCAGAGCTTTTAGAGAGTCTCACGTTTAGCCATTAGAAGGAGCCTAGATTCGTGTGGTTTCATGGCTCAGTTCATGGAAATTTTGGACCATATTTTCCATACGGGGCCTCCCCAGAAAGGGAGGTTTAGATTAGATATAAGGAAAAAGTTACTCACTGAAAGGGTGGTCAGGCACTGGAACAAGCTGACCAGGGAAGTGATGGAATCATCACCCTTGAAAGTGTTCAAAGAACATGTGCATGTGTTGAACATGTCAGTGCTGGGTGAACTGTTGGACTTGATGACCTTTGAGGTCTTTTTCAAATGAAACAATTCCATGATTCTATACTCAGCAGAACTGGGGTTGCATTCTTTGCCTGCGGAGACCATGATGAACTCCTGACTCAATATTTCCTACCTTACGTTAGTCACAACTGGAATAAAATAAAGCTATAGTGGGTTGGACATGTAATTTACAACATTTAGCAGGAGTTCATTTGTATAAGGTCTATAGGTAAACAGGAGATGAATGCTCAGACATAATCCTCTTCTTCAGGCAAGCACTGATTGTGTCAACTCACATCCTTTCATGTCCTTTAATACCTCAGCATGCACCTGGGGGGCCCCACCTTTTGAACCACACCATTAACATCTTTTTTTGCATGTGGGGGGACACCCCAGTTTTTTGATTAACATGCTTCAAAAGTCCGAGTATAAATCCACACTTTCTTTGTTCCCCCTCAGGTCTTGGTCCCCATACCAGATACACAGTGTGAGTTCACTCCTGGGTTAATTTTGCAGTAGCCAAATTGTTCTCCACCAGAAGAGAAGCCTGCACTGGTTGTGAGAATGGGCAGCTCTCGGTACTCTTTTTATAAGCAGTGTGGTAAATATTGCACCAGTTCTAACACCTACAGATTTCTGCAATCCTCCAAAACTTATCCAACAAGCTGCGTGCCTGCCAAATACCCACCAGATGACTTCACACCCTGCTCTAAGGCAAGCGCCGTGTACTTTTTATGCCATGCTATAATAATGTCTCTCTGGTGGGTTGTGACATATTTGTACGCTGTTGCAGGCACTTCGAACAGGAAAACCACACACACAAAAATATTCCTTTACTTGAGTACCAGAGGTGTGCAACTACTTGATGCTCAGAGGAGACACTTGTCTGCGTGTTTAAGTCTTACTGCTTTAGAAGACAACCCAAAACCTTGCATTAAAAGGCCATATTGGACCATGAGTAAACTCACCTAAACAGGATAAACTAAGGGAAATTGATAATGCATCTCTGCAGAACACTCCTCTGGCATGCCATGAGTACTGCTTGTAAGGAATGAGCACGTCCAGCCCACGGGATCTTTGTGATTACAAACAATGACAGGCACAGAAACAGCCTGGTGAACAAGAGAATTCCACGTCCCAGGAAGACCCAGAAGCACGATCTGAATGTTGGAGCACCATCTAGTGAACACAGGAGCTCACCTTTGTTCTCTGTTGGTGTCTCACTTAGCAGAAGAGAAAAGTGTGTAGGCAGCAGCCCATACACCCTCGTTCTGTGCTGACTGCCCAGCTCATTACAAGCTGTAAATTTTCAAAAGAAATAATTACAAGCTGTAAATATTCAAAAGGAAGAGATTTTATTTTTAATGATTCTTCTGAATATTGGAATTTCTTAAAGAAATCCTCCCTTCTTGCCCTGTAGAAAATATCTGGGAAGGTTGTCTGCTCTCCGACGGTGGCGATGGCGAGACCTTTGGAAGAAAACTGATGGCAGACTAAATCTCAATGCAGAAGCCAATGTATGAATCCCAAACTAATTCTTGCTGAGGTATAAGGTACCTTTCTTCTCACGAAGAATTTCTCTGTAACTCTTAGATGACCAGATTGTGTAAGGTCCTGAGAAACCCTAATCTATAGGGTTTTCCCCTTTTCCCCCCTTACCTTAGAGATACAGAACTTCATTCCTTATCCTAGTTAGGTTGGAGAGAACCCCTGGAGGTGAACAAGGCTAACACCTTCTCAAAATATGAGCAACTCAAAATATGAGCAACATTGATCTGGATCTATCTAGTCAATCTTTTAAAAATACCTCCAAGCCAGTCTGTGCCTCAAGGAGAAAAATATACAGTTAATAACATCATGATTGTGGGTTCTGGATCTATGTGTCAGGATCTTCCACCTAGTGCAGGTTATGATGATGAGGTGACCAGAGTTAGTCATGGAGAGCAAAACTGAAAAATAGCAATAGAGAGTTGTTCTAGAGGAGCCTCCTTCTCACAATTAATTTATGAATACCTTTTCCTCTCCTACACAAACACCTTAATGAAAGGTGACAACACTGCTCCTAAACCACTGGAGCAGGAGGCAGGGCAGATGGCACTTTTGGAAGAAAATAAGAAGCAATTGAGTAGCAGAAACATGAGCTTTACAGCCTTTTCCAGAACAGGAGGATGTGAAAAAGTTTGTGCAGGTAAAGGTCACATAGCTACTATGTGATGCAAAAATTATCAGAAATTCTTAAGATGATAATGAAACAACTCTAGTACAAGACTGAGTGGGATTCAGCTCTTACTTCAGGGTTGGGATTCACCTGGTTCAATGAAGGCACTGATAGCACAGACTGGAATAGATCACCATGGACTCCCTTTGCAGTCCATAAGAGTCTTATCAATAGAATAAAGAGAGTTTAGGATATTATTTGTGTCACCTTACAGAGACATTTACACTCGGTCAGTTGAATCTTAAATAGCACAGATCCTGCCCCCGAGGGCAGGACTGGACAACCTGACACCCCAGAGTAGAGACAGACACTTATGTTGTGAATTAATAAAATATGTTCATTAAAGGAAAAATATTTAATTTAGACTATCAATGGATACATCAAGAAATTTCTTGAGCTGTATACAAGCTGTGCTCCCTTTCTGCACACGACAAAATTTTAAGATCCATGTACCGTACAAAAGATTTGCTAGATTTTTGCCAGTCTTCTTTCCTAAAATAAGCTCTTTTGGAACAACTGCTAACAACTTCCCTCTTGTTCATTGATCAAATTGCACTGAATCTTAAGATATTTTTGGATTCCTTTACTGGTTCAATTGTAACCTCCCAAAATCTTTACAGTTCAGCCTACCTCCTTCTTGTCACGTTTTGACTCATGTCCTCTTGCCATTGTCTGTCTGTCTTGTGCATTAAGATCATGTTATGCCAACCTTTCCCCCTTTTTTTTCTTATACTCCTCCATCATAAAACCATAGAATAGTTTGGGTTGGAAGGGACCTCAAAGATCATCCAGTTTCACCCCCCTGCCATGGGCAGGGACACCTTCCACTATCCCAGGTTTCTCCAAGCCCGGTCCAACCTGGCCTTGGACACTTCCAGGGCAGCCACATCTTCTCTGGGCAACCTGTGGCGAGGCTTCACCACCCTCACAGAAAAGAATTTCTTCCTAATAGCCAATCTAAACCTACTCTCTTCCAGTTTAAAGCCATTCTGCCTTGTCCTGCCACTCCAGGCTCTTGTAAATAGTCTCTCTCCCTCTTTCTTGTAGGCTGCCTTCAGGTATAGGAAGGACAAAATTAAGATACCACAAAATCTTCTCCAGGCTGAAGCATTCCAATTCTCTCAGTCTTTCCTCATAAGAGAGCTGCTCCATCCCTCTGATTATCTTGGTGGCCTCCTCTGGGCTCGTTCCAACATCTCCATGTCCTTCCTGTGCTGGGACCCCAGAACTGGATGCAGCTCTGCAGGTGGGGTCTCACCAGAGCAAGGCAGAGGGGCCGAATCCCATCCCTTGCTCTGCTGCCCACGGGGCTTTGGATGCAGCCCAGGGTGCAGGGGGCTCCTGGCCTCTGGGTGCACACTGACAGCTCATGTCCAGCCTCTCATCCTCCAGCACCACCAACTCCTTCTCCCCGGGGCTACTCTTGACCTGCTCATCCTGACGCTTAAAGATTTTTGCTTTTTATGTATTTTTCATATATTCATAGCTCTGTAGAAGACTATTAAATAGTTATGNTCCATCCCTCTGATTATCTTGGTGGCCTCCTCTGGGCTCGTTCCAACATCTCCATGTCCTTCCTGTGCTGGGACCCCAGAACTGGATGCAGCTCTGTAGGTGGGGTCTCACCAGAGCAAGGCAGAGGGGCCGAATCCCATCCCTTGCTCTGCTGCCCACGGGGCTTTGGATGCAGCCCAGGGTGCAGGGGGCTCCTGGCCTCTGGGTGCACACTGACAGCTCATGTCCAGCCTCTCATCCTCCAGCACCACCAACTCCTTCTCCCCGGGGCTACTCTTGACCTGCTCATCCTGACGCTTAAAGATTTTTGCTTTTTATGTATTTTTCATATATTCATAGCTCTGTAGAAGACTATTAAATAGTTATGTAGCTCCTAGTATTTTTCCTACCCTTTCTCTTAGATTTTAGAACAATAAGTTAACTTTCTAATACATTTCTGAAATAATGTTTCATCTTATTTTCAAGAAGAGAACCGAGAAGTACATTTTGTTCTCCAATCAGAATTGGAGAAGATATAACAAGAAAATGGGGCAAAGAAGCCTCTTATATATTTTAACTCTAATGGGGCAATAACTGGGGAAAAATTACCTAACCAACTACTCTTCTNCAGCCTCTCATCCTCCAGCACCACCAACTCCTTCTCCCCGGGGCTACTCTTGACCTGCTCATCCTGACGCTTAAAGATTTTTGCTTTTTATGTATTTTTCATATATTCATAGCTCTGTAGAAGACTATTAAATAGTTATGTAGCTCCTAGTATTTTTCCTACCCTTTCTCTTAGATTTTAGAACAATAAGTTAACTTTCTAATACATTTCTGAAATAATGTTTCATCTTATTTTCAAGAAGAGAACCGAGAAGTACATTTTGTTCTCCAATCAGAATTGGAGAAGATATAACAAGAAAATGGGGCAAAGAAGCCCTGAACTAACTAATGGGGCAATAACTGGGGAGAAATTACCTAACCAACTACTCTTCCAATTGGACAATATCTGTTAAATATGCTAATTTGTTAAACTTATAAAATTGTACAAATTCAATATGGAGTATACCCATGACCAGTGGGACACCTGGAAGCTTCCAAATAAAGGTCTGATTTTTATTTTACTGTTTTAACACTGTTGCAAGGCTTTTTCTCTTTTGATATCAGGCTACAATCCCCCCATCCTGGACTGACACCAGGGGTTGCCCTGACCCAGGTACAGCACCAGCACTTGGCCTTGTTAAACCTCATGAGGTTTCCATGGGCTCACTTCTCGAGCTTGTCGAGGTCTCCATGGATGGCATCCTGATCCCTCTGGATCATCCTCAATGACTTCTTTTCCATTTGACCTCAAGAAAAAGCTCCTAATCCTGAGCTCCTCGTCAGCTGAGAATCCTATAATACCACTGACCAGGAAAACTAAATACAACACAGGGAACCCTGTGAACCATTCTAAGTCATCACAAATATATCAGTTAAATTCATAGTTTTGATGTCTTCATGGCATTGTTGTCCAGATGATTCGTGGGATAAACAGGGCCATATTTTGAGCCCTTTGACATCATTAAAGAAACTGAAACGTAATTAGAAGAGAGTGAGTTATCAGCAATTCAGGCTGATGCTAACAACAAATGGCAATAAAAAGATGGTTTTGGTTGGATAGAGAAGAGAGGATCTATTTTACATGCATTATGTAAATGTTACCAGTAAAGATGAGAAGGAATAAGAAGGGAGACTTCCCTAAGGTCCCAGTTTATAGCAATTAAAAGGAAGAGACACACTCATGAGTCACATTTAGTGGAGCGGAGTGGAAAAGATCAGCATTTCCCGTGTCATTTGTGTATTTTCAGCTCTCCTTCACAATACTTAAGTTTTCTGCCTAAATAAATCATTTTGGAAGTCCCAGCAGCAGGAGAGTGATGAATGGGAAAGCAGAAGGAGAGTGAAAATGAGCTAATCTCCCCAATACATTAGAATAATAATTCTTTGTCAGGCCTAACATTCAATGAAAAATGACTCTTGCTAGCGCATTAGTCTGGAGAGGAGGCTTTGATAGTACAGTAGTGGAAAGCAAAGATTCATCTTTGAATCAAAGGAAAGTGAGGGGATTAGGGGATCACTCAGAATAATTCAGATGCAGAGAAACACGGTGCATGGCAAGAGAAGAACTAACACAATAGCCCCAATCAAATATGATTTAGGCACAGTTAGAAGTAGTACTCTAATTACTGGCAATTGATTTAACTAAAGAGCTTCCTGCAACTCTGTAAGAGGGAAAAAAGGGATTTATTTTGGGGTTTTTTTTACAATGAAACCCATGCTCTTTCAATGGTTTCTTGGTTCCAAGGAAGAGGACTAATAGTTCAACTGGGAAGTTTTTATGGAATAAATCAAAGATATTTTGCCATCAGTAAACCATCAGACATGGAAAAATGTTTCCTAGAAAGTGGCTTGGGATTGTATGTGAACAAGAGTGTCCTCAAATGCCAAATCAGTGTTACAAAGAAGATAAATGGGGTACCCTGGCTGTTCTTAGCCACTTTAAAGCTCTTTCTTTTAGGTAACACAAATTCATAAAACCAGGTCGAGTGCTGAGACAAGTTCCCGGAGGCTAAGTGACTGGAGTGTGGAGTTTGTCACTGCTGACTAAAAGTGCCCTGAGTTGTAGGAATTCCTCCAGGAAATATAAAATATCTACAGGGAGACAGGCAAGAAGATTGGAGGCCTAATTGTATAGATCTTAAACAAACACATCTTGCTTGATTTGTGGGAGCCAGGCTGATGCAGCTGTAGGTCCTCACCGTCAGTAAAACTGTGAGTGAGTCTTCCAGAAAAGGATCAGGTAGCAAAGAAATGTGACACTTTCACCTCCATCCTGTGTCAGCCCTAGTGTGGCCAGCAGGACCAGGGCAGTGATTGTCCCCCTGACTCGGCACTGGTGAGGCCATGCCCCAAATCCTGGGTTCAGTTTTGCATCCCTCACCACCAGAAAGACTTTGAGGTGTCCAGAGAATGGGAATGGAGCTGGGAAAGGTTCTGGAGCATGAGTCTGATGAGGAGAATGCGAATGGAGCTGGGAAAGGAGGTTCTGGAGCATGAGTCTGATGAGGAGAATGGGAATGGAGCTGGGAAAGGTTCTGGAGCATGAGTCTGATGAGGAGAATGGGAATGGAGCTGGGAGAGGTTCTGGAGCATGAGTCTGATGAGGAGAATGGGAATGGAGCTGGGAAAGGTTCTGGAGCATGAGTCTGATGAGGAGAATGGGAATGGAGCTGGGAAAGGTTCTGGAGCATGAGTCTGATGAGGAGAATGGGAATGGAGCTGGGAAAGGTTCTGGAGCATGAGTCTGATGAGGAGAATGGGAATGGAGCTGGGAAAGGTTCTGGAGCATGAGTCTGATGAGGAGAATGGGAATGGAGCTGGGAAAGGTTCTGGAGCATGAGTCTGATGAGGAGAATGGGAATGGAGCTGGGAAAGGTTCTGGAGCATGAGTCTGATGAGGAGAATGGGAATGGAGCTGGGAAAGGTTCTGGAGCATGAGTCTGATGAGGAGAATGGGAATGGAGCTGGGAAAGGTTCTGGAGCATGAGTCTGATGAGGAGAATGGGAATGGAGCTGGGAAAGGTTCTGGAGCATGAGTCTGATGAGGAGAATGGGAATGGAGCTGGGAAAGGTTCTGGAGCATGAGTCTGATGAGGAGAATGGGAATGGAGCTGGGAAAGGTTCTGGAGCATGAGTCTGATGAGGAGAATGGGAATGGAGCTGGGAAAGGTTCTGGAGCATGAGTCTGATGAAGAGAATGGGAATGGAGCTGGGAAAGGTTCTGGAGCATGAGTCTGATGAGGAGAAGCTGAGGGAGCTGAGGAGGCTCAGCCTGGAGGAAGGGAGGGTCAGGGAGGACCTTCTCACTCTCCACAACTCCCTGACAAGAGAGTGTAGCCAGGTGTGTCATTCTCTTTTCCCAGGTAACGAATGACAGGATGAGAGGAAATGGCCTCCTGCTGCACTGAGGAGGTTTAGATTGGGTATCAGGAGAAATTTTTCACTAAAAGGGTTGTCAAGGATTGGGAAAGACTGCCCAGGGAAGTGGTGGAATGGTCATCCCTGGAAGTGTTTGAATAACATACAAACGTGGTGCTTAAGGACAGAGTTTAGTGGTGGCCCAGCTGATGTAAATGTCTTGAAAGTACTTTGTCTGGAAGCAGAATTTTAAATGCTCATAGCATTATGAGCTGTGAAAACACAATAGTATTTCTACACAGGTATAAAATGGGTGAGAGGACAAGACGTGTACATCAGATCATGTACATGGATAACAGGATGTGTCACCCTGAACTCT
The DNA here is from genome assembly GCA_013397175.1 of Platysteira castanea. Taxonomy (NCBI): domain Eukaryota; kingdom Metazoa; phylum Chordata; class Aves; order Passeriformes; genus Platysteira; species Platysteira castanea. The sequence continues at coordinate 608,403 of VYXC01011101.1, read as the reverse complement.
GTTTTCACTGTTTTTTGCAAGTTCTATGAGTTTGGACAACTTCATCCTCGGGAAAGGCACTTTTAGCTCATCAACCTTCATTCCAGATTGGCTGTGGTTTTCGTCACTGGAAGTAATAACAGCCAATCTTCACTCAAACAGTTGCTTTGTCAAAGTTACCCCCCCAAATAATTCCACTGACAGAAGTCAGATAAAAATGGCACCATTTCAAGGCTTGTATTAACCTTAAGTGTTTCCTTTTAAGTAAGTAGGGAGGTAGCTAGAAGAGGTGGGCATCTTTAGTTTGAACACAAGATGAAGTAAAGACCAAGATAATTTCTAAATTGTTCTAATCTCATGCCTCAGTGCTTTAAAGGAGCCTTTTAGAGTCAATTGACTCTTTGATCATTGACTAAAATCTAATAACTTTGGCAGCAAGTGAGGTGTGAAATGCTGTCAAAATCACTTCAATAATACCTGTGTGGTACTAAACATTTTCATCCCTGTGGTAACAGTTTGTAAAAAAAGCCACAGTTTAATAATTGATGGCTCTAGAAACCAACATGCTTTTGCATTGAAAAATATTTTCAATATCCACCATGCCTTAGATTTCAAGTCCAAATCAAGGGAAACTCCTACATCGTGACAGAAACATTGATGGACTGTTGTCAACGTCCAGAATATTATAGGTAGACTGTAACGAAACCATTACAATGCTTTGTAAATGTAGTATTCTTTCTACTTAAGGACTTTCAGAGAGATTTTAAGAGTTGACATTAGCAGGTCAAAAGTTTTGCTTTATCTTTCATTTAAAGTAGATGTTTAAGTGTCTTTTTTCCAAAGGAGATACCAGGTAATGGTCTGTAAGTAGGAAATTCCAAGAGCCGGTTTCCAAGTTTTGCTCCATAGTAGAATTATCTCTCGGGGCTGCAGCAAACAGTGTGTGTGCAAGTCTGCCTGTAGTGTGGACGAAGATTGATTTTTGTATTCAGGAGTCCTGCATTCCTCCTTCGACATTTTCCTCAAATTTTATATGTGGCTTAGTGCATTCTCTGATATATTCAGTTTCCAAAATCTCTGAAACTGAAGAATAACAATATCTGACAATGTTCTTTTGTGAATGAATTGGATGATCGGTATAAATACAGATGGCTGCAGGCTTTCAAACAGGTAGTGTCTCAAAATTAAAATTTTTCTAAGTCCTTCAAGTTTAAAATTACTTTTTTCATACAAAACAAAGTCATACTTTTTATTTTCGTTTCCACTGAACTGAAATACTGTCTTCTTTCTGAAGAACCAAAATAAAATATGGTTTCAAATTTACTTCCTTTTCCACTCTTCTCTTCATTTTATATTTCCCCTCCTTTTATACAGGTCATTAATACTTTATACCTCGTTCTGAATTACTATGAGATCTTTGAATGTGAGGCACAATGTAAGCATGAAGTACTAGCTCATGTATATTACAATTACAGTTCCAGGCAGAACTCAATAAGCAGAGGGCATATCTGATAATGTCTCATATTCTGTCAGAATAAGGAAAAAGTACATGATAAAAAAAGCTTAGAGGTGACCCACAGGGAAAGTAATGACTTCTAACAAATCTAGCATTTTTCCCCAGTAGAAAAATAATGAAGTAAAGAGAAAAATGAAGTGAAATTAAAGAAAAAAGTTATGTCTTATAAAATATTTAGAGAGACAAGTTCAATTGATAGTAAAGAGGACAGGTACATTTAACAGGAGCAGAATTGTTCTCTTAGTCTCTGGTTTTTATTCAGATAAGACTTGGAATTACAGGATGAACAGAAACCATATTTCTCCATCTGTCAGCAAAGGCAACAAAACTTTGGTGCCTGAAATTGAAATATAGCTGGGGTTTTTTTTTCTCCTCTTCAGATCATCTCCATATCTGAATGAATTTAAACAGTAAGTTTTGGAAAACACTGAGCAGTGCATTTCTTTTTGTTTTGAACATGATCAAATGTCTATTCTTCATGTCCCAATCAAGATGATAGACAAATGGCACTGCTGTGCACACCAGCCACTCATTTTATGGGCTGTATTTCAGGCAATGGAGCTGAATTCATCCTCTTTTGCCAGTCCCACTCATACCACCTTCAAAGGGGGTTTCAGCATTTTTCATCCTTATTATTGGTGCATTTTGAGGTTGATTCAGCTCATGCTTTATTTTTGAGAAGCTGACAAGTCTATTACGTGGAGTTCTGGTTGCACAAGACGGAAAAGACTCTTTAGGTCAGGCTGTCGCCTCCTTGGAGCAGGGCCTCTCCTGTTTCAGTTTCCAAAGTGGTTACACTGCCACTGCTTCTCCAGTGAAGATGCTTTATAGTCCTCAGATCCCTGTCAGGAACAATTCTCAAAATTTAGGTGACATTTTCTCTGTTCCAGATTCTTATCTCTATTCCTAATTCTACTCCTATTCTTATTTCTAATATATGACTTCTTTTTTTTTAACATAGCAAAAATAATTTCTGTCTGTCTCTGGTGCATTCCCCTCTCAACTGAGTCGTTCTGAATGATTAATCCATTACACATGCTCTGGTTTTGATCTTGCTAAGCAGTTAAGCTACTGCTTGCATATGAGAACAAGAATAGTTGCCAGATCTTGGGATGTGAATACAGTTTGTTACAAACCCATGTAAATATATTTTTCTGAGGTGAGAACTACTCATTTCATTTTTTCTCAAAAAGATGAACTCTGTTCTAATAGCTTTTCTTTTACTTTTGTCTAAAGTCTCTTTATTTTGAATTTATGGGTTTTTTATTTTTCAGGCAGAGATCTCAGCCTGTTTCCTTTTCTGCAATCTGTTCAAAATTTCATAAAGTGGTCCTCCCCTGTGTCAGAACAAAATTAAAATCCAAAACAACATGAAAAATATCATGTGAGCTCATTCTAATGATGAAAGAAAGATCTTCTAACACCATCTGACTGCTGTATGACTCTTATTTTTGTTGCTGCCCTGGGGGGCTGTAAACTCTTGCATCTGCTCTTTGCTTTCCCTTCTTAACCTTTTGAATTCCTTGAATGGTGCATCTGTCCTGATGAAAACTGCGTGTTCACCTCTTGTATACTCATTGGTCAACAAAACTGTGCTGTTTGCTCTTCTACCCCTTCCTCATGAAGTGAAATAGAAAATAAATAAAACAGGAATAACAGAAATTTGTACACTGCTCAATAAATGCCTCCTCATAACCCGTCACACAGGATACTCGCCAGTGGGAATGTATTTTTGGCTATAAGGTGATAGTGAGACACTTTATTAAGCATGAAATAGGACTGCTTATCATGCTTCTCTCATGCAAGAACATACACCCAGCCAATCCTGTGTCTGAATAATTTATACCTCTCTCAAAGAGACATTTAGTCACCCAGCCATGCATTACTTGCCACTGTTCACATTTATCATGTGATGGTTGGTCTTTTCCTGAAGGTCTCCTCAAGAAAACCACCAGCCAAGGCACTGTTTTACTTTATTATGAGTTTATTTTTGCTCTACCTGAGTGCATTTCTCTGACTTTGTTTCAAAAAGAGATGCTGGAGATAAAACTTCCTTCAACCTATTGGATGACTGATCTCATTTTTTTACCATTACTGTGCTTTTGTAAACCTGTCTTCCACATCACAGCAAGAGTGAGGAGCTGTGCTGGGCTCTGCTTCCTTGGAAATGTAATTATTTTGTCTTTCCAGTTTCTCTAGCAAGGATTGCCTCTTTTGTTTTGAGATTAACTCTTGAAATAGAGATGTCTGCTGTTCCAGGTTGAGAATTATTGCCTGCAGAGTTACTGACATTGCTCCACAGGAGCTGTGGAAAGATCAGCACAGTGCCTGGAAAAAGGGTGGATGTTAAGTAGAGTGTCAATTAGCAATTTTAATTATATTCCTGCTGGTTTAACTATCTCGTTCATCTTGGAGAACCTCATCAGAGTCTACACCTTCCTCAAGTGGGGCAGTGGAGGGGAAGGTGCTGATCTCCTCTCTCTGGTGACCAAGAGGACCCATGGAATTGTTATGAAGCAGCATCAGGGGAAGTTAAAATTGGACATTAAGGAAAGATTCTTCACTGAGAGGGTGCTCAGTCCCTGGAACAGACTCCCCAGGAAAGTGGTTATGGCACCAGTGAGCTCCTGGCTGATGCTCTCAGTCACTGGGTTTAGTTTTAGGAAGTCCTGTGAGGTGCAGGGAGTTGAACTCTGTGATCCTTGTGGGTCCCTTCCAACTGGAGATATTCTATGATTTTGTTCTTGTTACTTTCTCTGTACATAAGCACTTTACCCACTTTATTATCTTCTCTTTCTAACTGGACTAATGATGATTCTTGAATTAGACTGTGAATTATTAGACTGTAAGTTAGATGTAAATCACACCAACAAATTCTTGGTTTTACTTAATCTATAGGTAAGGTGTGCTTCCTCCCTGCCCATAAACAAAACTTTGAGCTTAACAACCATGGCTGGTCCTTTGGATTTGAAGATCATGCCACAACTTCCAGGTGGCACATATAGATATGTGGCACATATAGATAGGTAGCTTGGATTTGGGCTATAAAACATCTCAGACACAATGTCATAAACCTCTGTCACAGCTTGGTATTTAGCAAAACATTTGTGTAGAGAGTAGAGGAGAGGTTTGACGTCATCACAGTAGTTTGTGTTGCTAAATGAGTGAGGATGGAATCAGGAGAGAAGTTTTGAGAAGGATCTCACAATAATTCTCATGTGTTTCATTTCGATTTCTGTCCCAGATCTTGGCAGACACCGAACTCAGCTCCATTTAGAAGGAATTAGAAGTCTTGGGCTCACCCAAACCAATCAAGCTGTAAATGTGCATTTAAACCATACCATTGGGTTAGATCCAGTATTAAGCCAAAAACTTGAGTTGTCTTTATTATGGATACATGGTCTTTGAAAACAACTCTTCAGTGCAGACCCACTGCTGCTGGTCTGAATTATTTCTAAAGTAGGAATAGCCTCTATTTCTGAGGAAAACCAGTGAGCTGAGAATCAGAATTTATTGGTCTGAGTTGGGACAGTGAAGATTTCCCCATGAGTCAAGCTGCAAAGTGACAATGGGGCATCTCTCACTAATGATTTGAGGTGATACTGGAGCCACTGAAAGAAGTGGTGCATCTTTCAAACCTTCAGCCATGCCAGGGAGTTCTAAAAGCCTCTCCATGTTCCCAGAAAGCTGGAAACTTTCAAAGTAACACAGCATGCTGGTCATGAATGTTGAGCTTGGAAAACAAACACCCGGGTTCCTGAGATGGCTCTAAGTGTTTCCAAAACAAAATCTGCACTGCGGCACTTTGCAGACGAGTGGAATGTTCCCCATGTAAACTTCTCATGAGAACATTCTACCAAATACTCTGTATTTGATCTGAGTTTTATCTGAAAGCATTTTTAAGCTGGAGGATTTTGGAAAGGGAAAATATCACTGTTATGACTTCAGTGATCTAAATTACTGTTTTGCCATGGGGATAAAGAAGAGAGGAACTATTTCTAAAGACACAATGGAAATAGGATGCAAACATTGCTGCTTTGCCAGTAATACTCAATCATTTTCAGAAAACGCTTGGAAAAAAAAGGAAGAAATGTCTTTGAAATAGAAAGAAAGAGAAATGAAAACTCCATAAAGCTTAATTTAATTTTCAACCTTGTAAAGATAAAAAAAGAAACAATGAGGAGGCATAATTATGTTAATTCCATCAAATTCAGTGGTAATAATCAGACCCCACAGATCTGGCCCTAGAAAGCAGTGCACATACATCTACCCTGAATATGCATTTGTTGAAAAACAAACAGCATTAGGACATGTTGTCACTTTGGATAATATTGCTTGCAAAGTACCTTGAAACTTCCTTTATCAATGAATGTTTATAAACTTTTCATAGTCCTCCACTCAGAAGAAATGTTTAAGCAATAAATGTTATATTTGCTATATTCATTTTGTAATGTGAAATATTAATGCTTGGGGTTTTTTCATACATAGATAAAAACAGTTGCTTACAAATATTTTCAGGCTTTGCATTCCAGTAGCTTTTCTGAATGTGTCAAAGTGGCCAAGAATTCTATTTGATACAGTTGTTTGCTTTAGCTGTCAGTTAAATTCTCTTAATCCAGCTAAATTGTTATATGAACAGAGAATGGGAAATTAAATTGTTGATACAGAAGAGCAAAGCAGAAGACACTAAATGTTTAATGCACTGGCAGAAGGACTTTGGTAACATTTCCTTCACTGAATGAACAAGCTGGCCCACCCCGTATGGAATCTCACATGCAATTATTTCTGAAAAATCTGGTGCAAACTTCTGATTATCTGCACAGCTCGTGGAAAGAGCTTCTGGCGAGGTCTTAGGCTAGAAGTGTCCAGCTTCATCCTCACGTCTGGAAGAAACCCCTGTGCTCATGAGGATAATGATGATCAAAAAGACTTCTTAAGAACAGTCCCCAGTCCAGCTTCTGTGAGCTGACGTTTGCCCTTCAGATTCCCCATGTCACATCAGCTGCACTGATGGACATTTTGGAACATTGGAACCCCACGTTTCCATTACCTGAGCTCAGTTATGAGCTCGATATGAATTCCATCCCCCCGAGACTCCCCACAACCCAAGGAGCACCGAGCTTGTTCCAGACTGAAATACTTTGGGTAAGACAACATTGTTCAAGCCCTGTGGCAGCCAGTCTCCACTGAGGTTAGATGCAAAATACTGAATTAGTTGTCTGATCCTCTGCACAGACCCAGATGGATCACATTTTGATCTCTATGTGGAAAACACACAAAAATTCCCTGCGGCTGATGTTTTACCATCTTGGCATCAAAGCAGCGATACAGGATCTCCTGGGAACTGTAATGCAGCTGCCTCATATTCTCCTTCTCCTCTGGATGATGACTGAACCATCCAGACTGCAATTTCTGCACTATTTTAAAGTTTTTTCCTGGGGTACTGTGTGAGAATCCAGTAGCTGCTGGAAGAGTTTTCTTTGCATTCTTTGAGTAGCTGCCAGCAGGATGCCAATTTCCAAGGTTGTGCAAGCACCTAAGTTGGGACCTTTTCAATCCTATGAGGTTTGATCTTTCTTTCTCTTACTGGTATTTATTATTCAATGAGTATGTGCATGTTAAGACATTTTGCATTCTCCTAGTACTATAATTTTCCCATAAATATACATTACTGGCCACTGCCAGAGGCAAGAACTCTGGGCTGGATTAATATTTCATCCAATCTTCGTACTTGTGCAGTTACAGCTGTGGAGTTTCACAAATCTGACAACTGCACCTCTCTTCAAAGGTGATGAAGTCACATCCTTATCGTGGCTCAGGTTCTGTATCTTCTCTGCACCTCTTCCTACAGCAGCAAGGAGTGAAAGGAGAATGTTTCCTTTTGTGTAGGCCTCCTTTGCACTAATTTTTGTTCTTTTATGAGTAAGAGAGAGAGGACAAAGAGAATTATGTTTTGTTTGGAGCAGAAAATGATGAGTTTCATGTGTGTTTTCTGTCACCAACATGTAACCCCGAAGAAATGTGCCATAATTATTGAGTCCCCATCAATTTGGATCTCGGGTAAAGAATAATAAAATAAATCCTCATGAAGAAGAGCCATATTAGTCCTGACTGTGGTAGTCTTTAATGATACCAAGAAAAAAAGGCAATATTTTCATTTAATTAGACCAAGAAATGTTGAATTACTTGGGTGAACATCTCATGGGTTGTGTTCCAATGAAGGCATTGGATAAAGTCTTCCCTACTGTTTCTGGAAGTGCTATAGGTATTCAGGATCAATGCCATTAAATAACTGGCAAATTGGGAACTAAACTTTCATTAGATATTCAGAGATGTGAGACTCGTACCCAAAACACCTGAATTGGGCATACAAAACTAGACAGGCATTGTGAAAACATCCAAACCAGTAATTCTAAACCACAGACTTGTGTAAATACTCTTATTTTGAAATCAATGCTTTTTAATTTTCATTTCCCTCTAAACTGTTTTCTAAATGACACAAACCAAGCTGAAAAAAAAATGTAATTTCCATACCAGAATAAAAGCAACTATTAACATAATTATCCTGCTTTCCTGAGAAACCAAGGCCTGAAAAGGAGCATGAAAACGTCCAAAAGACACAGAAAAAATATCAGCCATGGATTTGTGGGTATTAACGCTCTTTCTCCTTGCAAGCAGGTGAAAGTGCTGCTCTAAACAATAGCAGTGGATAGGCCTCAGAATAATTTGTATTCAAATTTTTTTTGTTCAAAGATTTCTTGTGTAGAGGATTATGCAAAGTAGATCTGTGCCTTTTCTTCACTGAGTAAATAGGTTATGTAAAATTTCAGTGATATTTCACTATGCATTCTGTTTTGCTGACCAATAAGGTGAATGCATGTGCATATTTCCTTGGCACAGACCTGAGCATAATGTCATCCAAAATAAACTCCTCTTTGCCAAGAAGAGACAGAGAAGAAACATTTTCTTCCTCAGCTGCGACCTAAACAGGGGGAAAAGGACCCCAGTAATTTGCATTGGTTCATCCAAAGAAGGGCAGTAAATGAACTTGACGTTTTTTGCTTTTCTTGCACTTTTTATCTACCTTTTTTATCTTGGAGGATAGAATTGGAACAAATCTTTCTGCACAGAACTTCACAATATGTTGATCCAATAGCTTGACATTTAAAACTTGGATTAAAACAGAATTTCTGGAAGTTTTGAAAACTAGTCTTTAGTTCTGGAGTTAAAACTGTATCCCACACACACTGCCAAGGTGTTAATATCAGGTTTGGGATCCCATTCCTGGAAAGAAGTGACATGAGGCAGGACTTGCTTTATTGTGTGATATTTTCAGTCTCCTGGCCTAGTGGAAGGTGTCCCTGCCCATGGTGGGGGGTTGGAATGAGATGATCTTGAAGGTCCCTTCCAATTCCAACCATTCTGATTCAGATACCTGGTTGAAGTGGCCACCCTCAGTGGCTAAAGTCTGATATTCCCCCTCCTCCTCGAGTCTGGGACATCACCCTTGTACTGGGAGCTGTGGGCCTGCACCAGCACACCAACACCAGGGCAACGAAGAGCCCAGAATTTGGAGCACAGTGAATAAACAAACCTCAGATCAAGTTTCCTCAGTTTAGATGGATACACCTTGTTTTTTCATGCTGTGTGCAGGAGCATTGGAAAGCCTATGAACAAGCATTGAACCAATACTTGAAATGATCTGAGAAAACTTATTTGGGATTCTGAGCTGTGACTGCAGCTCCTGACCCTGCCACAGACAATTCAGAGACCTTGGGCAAAGCTCTCTGTACTCTGCAGCTTAAAATGAAAGTATTGAAACTTCATTTCCTAGTTGTTTGTCTCCTTTTCCTCCACAGAACAGGAAGATTTTTTATGATTCTGCTCCACAATATCTAAAAAGGAGATTAAGGTCTTTCATGGAGTTGCCTGTCTGTTGTGAACCGCAAATAATAAATACCCAATTCTGTTCTGTGAAACAACAAGCTTTATCTTCCATATTACATTGCTGTTCAAAAAGTCCTATTGCTATTTCAGCTGGAAAAAGCAAGCATCAATTTTCTCTCACTAGTGGGACAGAAAAATTTTTCTGCATTCTGAAAAAAATAAGGGGGATATGTGGCACCCCAAAGCCACCTGCATATTTTGATTAATGGATGATTTGAGATGTGCATTGACAATTTCTGAAATACTCTTCTACCTGCTAGCTTAACTACGTGCAAGAAGGCCATAAATGCTGAGGTTTAGATAAATCCATGACATTTCCAGCTTAATGGCAGTGTTCAGCTTGCTGTTCCCACTGCCAGCAGTACTTCTGGATTTAATTGTTGAAGTGCTTCTGCTACTGAATAACTGTTGTCAAGTGACCCTTAAAATAAGAACTTTGCAGATGGGGAAGGTTTCATTTTTTATTTATTTCCTCACCCACAATAAGACTATTCTAATGAATGTGGTACCAAAATTAAAGAACTGTGAAATCACCCCCAGGATTTTCCAGCTGGACAAGATGACCACAGGATACACAACTCTTAGAGGACACACCTCTGCAATTCTACACCTGGAGTCCTCTCCCTCCCTCCCCCTGCACACACGTGGCATCAGCTCATGCTTCCCTTCACACTCTCTCCTCCCCAACTCTGCAATTTAAAGACTCAGAAGTTTAACTGAAAGTTGCTCTAAAGCTTTTTCTTCTTAAACCATCAATTTTGTCCAGACCTGAGCCTAGACAGAGGCATTTGGAATCACAGGGCTGTGCTGGGCTGGAGTGCTGTCACAGTCAGAGCTGAGCTCAGCAGGAGAGCAGGGGAGCAATCCAAAGCTGTCACTTTGGCCATACTGAGCTCACTGAAGAATTATATATTTTATATGCCTCACCCAGCAGCTCCCAGGCTGAGTTCCTCTGCGCAAGCTTGATAACAAACTCCCTAGAAATTTCCATGGTAACACTCGGAGATATCTCAGTGAAGTCAGCAGCCACCTCTGCTTGACTTTGTTTCTAACAGAGGGAGCCTCCCTTTGCACTGGTGTTTGCTGTCCCTGAGCATCCCCGATCAGCACAGGGTGAGGTGGGAGTGGGATATTCTCCATGCTGCAATCAGGAGGAACTGGGCATTGCTCTTGGTTCTGCCACTGGTTTCTGGGGTAACTGGGACCAAATCTGTTTGAAGGTAGAATCATTAGGGTTGAAAAAGACCTCCAAGATCATCAAGTCCAATCTTTGGAACACCACCTCGTCAATTAGACCACGGCTCCAAGTGCCATGTCCAGGCATTTCCTGAACATTTCTGGGGATGATGACTCCACCACCTGCCTGGCCAGCCTTTTCCAATACTTAACCAACTTTTCAGTGAAGAAATCTTTCCTGATATCCAACCCAAGCCTCCCCTGGCACAGCTTGAGGCCACACCGTCTTGTCCTGTCACTTGTTAACTGGGAGAAGAGACCCACCCCCACCTTGCTACAAGCTGATATCAGGGAGTTGTAGAGAGGAATAAAGTCCTCCCTGACCCTCTTCTCCAGGCTGAAACATAATAAAAATTATTTTATGCTATTAGTGTAAATTTATGTTCATTTAATTTATAAATTAATGAGCTACTCTAACATATTGTTTCAAATTAATTCCTGACAAAGTACTTGGAGAAACCTGAAGTTCTCTAGGGCATGGCTCCCAGTTCCAAAAATACATTCACATCCTACAGGACCTTTGTCAGATCTGCCAAACCTCTGTGAATGTCTCAAATACCTCGGGGGATCTCCAATCCCACTGGGTGCATCGTTAGGCGAATGAGCTGAGCTCTGCATCTCTGTTTTCCCTGCTGGCTCCAGCCTGATCTGCAGAATGCCAAGAACTACAAAATGCTGCTGCAATGCACATAATAAGGGAAGGATCAAATAAATTTCTTCAGGAAAAGTTGTATGCATCAAGCCATCAGTTCAGCCTCGCTTCCATCCATCCAGGATTAATTATTCTCATTTGTGTACTTGTCATTGTTGCACACAGGACTATTTTCCTTTAAAATGGGACCACATAACCACCTTGCCTCATCCCTTCTCCTCTTAATGAAAGCCTTCCCATCCCCTAAAGCTCCAGAAGAGAAAGTAATGACACAACATCTGGATTTTATTGGTAGGACTGATAGGATGCTCCAATCTTTCTTTACAGTCAATTGCTCCCTGACAATGCAAAAACCCCCAGAATTTCTTCAGCAAATAGGCAGTTTGAATGTGAGGCAAAAAGCACTCGTGAGAGAACAAGCTCACCTGGATGATTGTCTCTTTTCCAAGAAAGGATGCAATCAGGGCAAAGAGAGCAGGATTCCTTTCCAAAATGAATCAGAGGCAGAACCAAGGCTGAACTCATACAGTTGAACACAGGAGGGTTTGTGCATTTGTGGCACTTTTTGAATGTTTTAGAGAGAAGCAAGGTTTGTTTTCCTGTGCCCCGTTCCACATGACTAGAGAAATTTGTGGGGTTTTATTCCCCAAAAGCCACATCCCTCAAAAACAAGCAAAGTTTTGTTTAAATGGATCCATTTCAACCACACTAGCACAAATCTTTCCTATCAAAGTAGTAAAACATATTCAAAGAAGGCAAATATACAAAAGGAGAGGAGTGAGGACATCAGCAAGACTGCTTTAGAGACAAATCACCAGGATCAATTTCCATTACCAGGGTCAACTTCATTTATTCAAAATCAGTGATTGGCATTGTTAGTGATGGCTTGACTTCCAGCCTGTCTTCCAAATGCTGTTTGTCCATTTTCTAGGCAAAAATTCACCATGGTGGAGGCAGTGGGAGCAGCTTATTAAATTACTGGATGTGTGCTCAGATCCAAAATGTTCACTGGTGACTCTGCCTAGGAGAGGGCCAGGAGCCCACATCTCTCATGGGCTGGGGAGTAATTGTTGAAATATTAAATACAGGCAGAGAAGCAATATCAGCTCCTCCCTCAGTGTTCTTTTCATAATGTCCCTGGCCATGGCAGGGGGTTGGAACTCTGGATAATCTCTGTGGTCCTTGCAGCCCAAACTATTCCATGATTCTGAGTTCCTGAAGTTGTTTACTCTGAAGAAAACTCAGATTTTGGGATCTAAAAACTACAGGCAGAAAGGAAAGGCTCATCTTGAGGCAACTTGAGGAAATTTAAAGCTCCCAGCATTCAGGTAATTCCAGCCTCGTACAGACATTGCAGACCCACAGGAGGAACCTGAAACCTGGGTGAAGTCTGTCTGTTTTGCTTAACCTCAGATATCTCAGGTGATCCTGCTGCCCCTGGGCAACAAAAAGGGCTTTGTCATTAAGCAGTTCTAGACAGGACTCCTCATCGTTAGAACTTTGAGGTAATTAAAATTAAACAGAGAGATTAAATGTGCTTCTCCATTCACCACAAAACCAACTTGGGCAAGCAGTTCAGGTGCAGAACTCCTGTTCAGTGCATCTCTTATCTGAGAGAAGATGTGCCCAATTCCTCTTGGTTTTGAAAGCTTCAAAAGCTTTCAGGGTTACTCAGTGGCAAATAACCACTGAGACTCTTGATTCCACTTTCAGTTATGCTGAAATAGTAGTTTGGCAGCAGACAGTCTCCCAGGTCCTTTCATGTACCCAACTCTTAGTCTTTCAAAGCTTAAGTCTTAGAATTATAAAAATAATATCCAATATTATCCAGGACCAGAAAGATGCTGTGAAAGGTAATTACAGTCAAAATTGAAGGTGATTCTGTGCTACAGAAATGAAATCATGCCTTGCGTGCTTTAGATCATCAGTAAACAGTTTGTTCTTCAAAAACATTTCTATGATGTCCTGGAAAATCCTTGTGGACATCTAAAACACAACTTTGCTCTTTTCCCTCTGGCTCTCAGTCTTTTTTAAAGACCACATGTGCTCTGCTTCTTCACTGCTGATCACTGAACTAATTTATTCCAGCCTGCCAGTTCCATCATCATGCCAGTTCGTTTCTCATCCCAACTCCCTTAATTATTTTATGCAAACTGGGGTTGCCCAGTGGAAATACTTTATTGAATCAGGCCACCTAGACATGTCTTCTGCTTTGAATGTGCTTTGTCAGGAAGTAAAGAGAGAAAACTGGAGGCAGAATTAGGGAAAAAAGAGAGAAAATGAAAAGCATTCATATTGCATCTGGTTGATTTTGCAATAATGCAAATGAGAAGAAATTAAAAGGGCTTTTTACTGGTAAAGAAGAGAATGTGAGAGAAGGTCGTGTGCTGTTTCAAGAGTTCCTGTTTGTCATTAGCACTGCACTAATTTCTTTTCTCTCTTTTAACTTTGTGTTAGCTCTTTGCTACTCCCTCAGCTCCTCAGGCTGCAGCAGTGGATTTTGGACACGTTTCCCATTTAGTCATGAAAGACCTGTGTCTATCTCCCATTAGATTAATGTTTTTAAATCATATTGCATAAAGTAATAACCATCAGCCTGCTGGTAGCTTTTACACATTTTAAGTAATTTTTCTCCTTTGACAAGACATCAGATTAACATTGTAAAGGAGAAAGTTAATGCCCATGCAGTATTTAGACAGACAAAGAGAGAAATTACATCTAATCAGGCCTGGTGTGAGTGATTTCATTAATTCCTGTTCTAGCAGCTCCAGATATTTTATGTTGTCAATCATTTATTATCTTTTCTGTTAATAAACAAGTTAATTTGTTCTGGTTTTTCCCCTCTTCCAGGATCACTGAAATCTTCAAAAACCTACTCTCTCTGAAAAAAACCCCCAAAATCTGCTTGAATGAATCACCTGTGATTTTTAGAACTTATTCCAGACAGAATGTTCAATAGAGAATGCAAACCACTGCAAATTCCTGGAATCACAGGGTGGTTTGGGTTGGATGGGGCCCTAGAGACCATCTTATTCCACCTCCCCAGCCACGGGCAGGGACACCTTTCCCTAACCCAGGTTTCTCCAAGCCCCATCCAAACTGGCCAGAACAAACTGGTAAATCCCTGCTTTAATACATATTAATATAAAGTTACCTTTTCTAATAACATATAAATAGTGTTGATGGAAGTTTACAGTTGTGTGGCACAATTTGGCCAAAGCAATTTAGGAAATTTGACTGTTCCCAGCTGTCTAAGACATTGCTCCTGTATCTTAATGAGGTTTGGGAATCACAGAATCACAAAATCACGGAAAAGATCTCTGAGATCACTGAATCCATCCTTTGAAGATGAAAACAAAAGTGTAAAACTGTCCTTTAAAAAGGACATTTGAAAACAACATCTGAAGCGATCTGCTGGATGCTCCAGAATTCATTATTCATTGTGTCTCAAGGTAATAAATTCTTTTGCAGGGGCAGTTGGAGTTTTCATTTTTCTCCTTGCACTGTTCTTCAGTTGTCCATTTCTTCCCCTGAGTCATTTCTTTGTTTTCCCCATTCTTTCCAAGGTCACCTGAAGGTTTTCCCAGTTGATGCAATAAATTAATTCACTTTGTTTTATTCGTTCCCTCAAAAATAACCAGACCAAGTCTACTACATCCAGCAATCAACTTGTCCCTTCCTTTACCCAGACTGAGAAGCAGAGTTGCTCAACAAATAGCTCCAATTTATGTCCATCATTCACAGTGTAAGGTAGTTGTCAGTGTGGGAGAAGATGATATAATACAGCTCTGCCTGCTCTGGTTCCCCAGCTCCAGGGGCCTTTTTGTGGTGCTATTGACCTTGGCAGAGCTGAGAAGTTTTATTTAGTGTTGCTGTTTCCTTCACTGAAGTTTACATATTTTAGCTGGCTCGGGAGATGTGTGTGTGTGCTTCAGACAATGGATGACCTCAGGCATTCTGATTCTCTCCATCAGTGACATCTATCCCCCCTGCTCTGAAAGCATTTCACATTTTATAGTGAAACAGCTGAAGATGTTATATGCTGGTTGCACTACTGAAAATGCATATTATTTCAAATTTTTTATTTTATTTTGTGAAAACAACTTCATCATTTTGTCGATGATTTGAAAGTCCTGCTTTGTACCCAGGTGAGATTACGTTTACTCAGTGCACAAGTTTAATTCTTAGAGTTAATATGCTGAAATTTATTTTAGCAGCAGAGGTTTGTAATATTAAGTGCTTAACCTATAAATATTTTTCAAATGTTAGATAAAATTTAAAAAAATAAATACAGAAAAAGGAGTGGTTGTGTGAAAATCATCCCTAAAATGACAAACTACTGAATGCTGGAGGTGAATGGTGTGGCCACCTCCAAGAAAATTCCTTTAAGATTCACCCAAAAAACACTGTGTGGCATCAGTCTATAATAACACTTTAAGGCTTTAAAAATCTGAATATAAAGAGAGATGGATATACATAAAAAATAAGTAATTCCCTAAGTAAATAAATGAAAAATAGCTGCAATATTTGATTATCATGTCTGGAAAGAAATATCCCAGTCTGAGAAAAACATGAGATAGTTATCTTTAGATCTTGGATGTCTTTTGATAAAACTTGTTGTGTTCTTAGGTGTCAGATCAGAGATTTACCAAGGACTGAACACAGCAGATCTGGAATGACTTTGGGTAAGATGTTTTTGGACAGAACAGGAATATCACTGAATTAACATTTCTGAATGAGGAAAGGCTTTTGTGGCTGATTTCCCCAGAGCTGTGGACAAATTATAAACTCCCAAGCTGTTTTCAGACTATGAAATGGACAAGGAAAACAATCAGGAAATGGATAAAAATAAAAAAAAATATTTCCTTTTGTTTGTTCATGATTTTTCTCAGACCAGCGTTTGGTGCATTCAGGTGTGAGCCAATAAAAGACCAAATAGACATAAGCATTTAAGCATTATTTTCTCCCAGTGCAAGCATGACTTTGGGTTGATTATAATGAGTTTATTAAAAATTGTTTGAAGTAAACATTTTGACCTTTTGTGACAGGTAGATTGGTCACAGCAGAATTGTCACCTTCCCTAAATTTTTCATCAGAATACTCAACTTTGGGGATCATTATTTCTGAAGAGGAAAGATGGTAGAGGTATTGACTGTTCTGACACTTCCTACCTCAGGTGCAATAGAGGTCCTTCTGTAGCTGTGAACAGAGGTGAGACAAGGTCGGGAGAAATAGGAAATATCTTTTATGATATCCTTTAAAAAAAAAGGAAACCCGCAGGTGCTTTAAACTCCTTTCTTCAAATCTCAGATAGAAACAGCAGCCTTCAAAATAAAATCCAGCTTGAAAACAGTTGCTCTGAATTTCCCTTGATCTTTCATTTCTCAGTGTCTCTGAGGCTTTCCTGTGTAATTGTACAACACACCTGGAGAGGGACATGACACTCAACAGGTTTTTACACCTTGGGGTGAAGATCTATTTTTCTTTTGAGACCCGGGGCAAATGGCTTGATGTTTCAGTGCTTGGATGTTTCTCCTACCTTCAGTTTTCTCTGTTTACTTGACATCTGAAAACACATCTTCCTTCACTTTCTATTTCTAGTGCATTGATGTTTCCATCAGAGCTGAGTCATCTCCTGGACAAAGCGGAAAGAATGGGACTTTTTGGCACAAGTCTTCTGACTTGGATGTTTGTTTTGGAATGAGGTGAGTCATGTTTGATGGGTCTTTTTCTCCATTATTTAGAGGGAGCTCAGAGGAATATATCAGATATAGGTCTCAAGATGGAAACAATTATGACTACCATCCTGGGCTACTTATCCATCCCTTCACATTTAGGGTACTGAATTCGTTCAGTGATCACACCAGAGGACTCAAGAAGTCATAATGCTCAAGCTTCACTTTCAGGAGTTGGGAGAAAATACAATTTTGTTTTTTATTCTGGAGATTTTAATTGTTACTATAGAACATATGATAAATGTTATTCACTGTCTACTTAAAATAAACTACTCATAGTATCATAGAATAGTTTGGGTTGGAAGGGACCTTCAAGATCGCTTCATTCAACCCCCCTGCCATGGGCAGGGACACCTTCCACTATCCCAGGCTGCTCCAAGCCACATCCAACCTGGCCTTGGACACTTCCAGGGATCCAAAGGCAGCCACAGCTTCTCTGGGCAACCTGTGCCAGGGCCTCACCACCCTCACAGGAAAATATTTTATCCTAATATCTAATCCAAACCTCCCATCCTTCCAGTAACCAGAAGTTTTGCTAATGGCAGGTGCAAGGCAGATCCCATTCAAAATGTGCCACAATGTGCTCAGCTCCATCTGTGAGCCAAGGAATCTTTGGAGATGTTTCCTAATTAATTTCACCAATATGTGGATCGTCCAAACTCTTCAGATAACACGAATCATGGTGCAGCTGAAGGAGTTTTCAATGCTGTCAAAAGTTTTTCCTCTGTCTTTCTCCTGTTGCAGATGTTTCTTCATGACTATTGCCTCCCTTGTCCCTTATATCCCACGGCAAAGTTCTGGATCCAGAGGTCGGATGGGCTCCCGTGCAGTACAAATGATTAAATTTGCAATTCAAAAGGAACTATTATGACACCAACTGTTGTTAAAAATCAGGCCAAGGTTTAGAGTCCTCCAGGATGAGCCACAATAGCGGGAACAAGATCCCTGCTGGGTAACTTGTATATCTTTTACCTCTATTCCCAAGCCTTTATTTCCTTAAGACCTTGAGATAATGTTACTTCTCAGCTTTTTATCAGACTGTTTGTGAGCACTAGAGGAAATATCTTGCTATTAAGGCAGCATCTGATGCTTAAACACTTTCAATCTCTCCCAGGGAAAGAAGAGGGGAACAGATGTTAACATCTGCTTCGTTGAATCTGGCCTACATTTTCTTGTTGCCCACCCACTCTTCTCCTCCCCACAGTGTGTTGCAGTAGCATCCTGCCAGACAAAACCCATAAAATTTCATTCTGCAGCTCTTGTGCTGAAATCAGAAACCTGTAATTTTAGCACAGTCTGTCTTTAGAATAGACAGAAAGCAACAACAACAAACCCCTCAACTCCAGATTTGTAAAGTTCAGGTGACAGAAAACTTTTCTTCAGGCATCTGTTCCTCTGGCTAACTTACTGCCACTGTTACCTTCCCAAAGAGAAAAATAATAAATAAATAAATAAATAAATAAATAAATATA
>VYXC01011101.1:514609-589845 GCA_013397175.1 Platysteira castanea | reverse complement strand
AAAAAAGGAAAAGAATGATTTTCATCTTGAATTTTGCTTGCTCTGACTTCCCACAGCCCAGTTTTGTACAGGAGCTGTCTGCTCAATAAAAAGCCCTGCAGCACCATTTCAGAGAATATCTTTCCTAAATCCAGGTTTTGCTGTAAATCTTTTAGAACTGTGCCCAGCAATGACATCCCAGCGTCATCCCAGATTTTAGCAGCCCACAATCTTGATGTCATGCTTTAATTGAACTGAAATTACATTTAGTCGGAGCTTGAAATTTCTGATTTGCTCAGATGCCATTGTTTTCACACATGAAGCTCTTGCTCTGTACTTTTTTCCCTTCACCCTTTCCCTCTTGAATTATTTAACATTTAGAAAGCTGAGCTTTGCCACTTTTATTTCCATCCCAGTTTTATTGCTATCTAAGTGATTTACAAATCAAGCCTTGCATCTAATGGCACTGTGTATTTCCATTTCCAGTGCTCTTCTTTACTGTCGGCTCTTGTTGGATGGGGCAAACCTCAGACACAAATAACTGAAATTAATGTCAAATTGCATCATGTGCAGCTTGAATTTCAATTATGGGATCTGAGTAAAAATGCATGTTTTCAGCAAACAGCAATAACGCTGCGACTCGCCTGGCCCCGGAACGCACATTACTAGAAAGCGTCACACGCAAGACAAAGATGCAGGATCTCAAAAGCTTAAAACAAATCTGCTTGGCATTTAGTTAAGACCAATAAACTGAGAGAATGAGCAGTCATTCAAGCCTTCAGCTTCTGTATCCCCTGCCCTTTGATATGTCTGTGCCTGTTTAGAGCCCGGAACTCAACCGTTTTCTTCCTAATAGGAAGTGAGCAGGGATTAATCTACCCTCCTAAGCTCTAGTACATCCTGAATGTATGGGGGTTTGTGGGCACGGGAAGTGACTCAGCCCACCTTCAATTCTGCATTCAGGGCCCTGGAGGTGCTGGCCTAGAGTGGCCGAACGTGAGCCGGGGTGTGCCAAGGAGGGCAAGGAGGACAGTGGCCTCCTGGCCTTCTGTGTCAGCAATCGTGTGGGCAGCAGGACCAGGGTGGGGATTGTCCCTCTGTGCGGGGCACTGATGAGGCCTCACCTTGAAGTCTTGGGTCAGTTTTGGGTGCCTCACCCAGAAAGGACATTGAGGTGCTAGGGTGAGGCCAGAGAAGGGAACAGAACTGGGGCAGAGTCTGGAGCACAAGGCTGATGAGGAGCAACTGCGGGAGCTGGGGGGGCTCAGCCTGGAGTAAAGGAAGCTCAGGGGGGACCTTATTGCTCTCTGTCTTTTACAGGAGGATAGAGCCAGGTGGGGTTCATTTTTTTCTGCCATGTCTCAAGTGAAAGGACGAGACGAAATGACCTTAAATTGCACCAGGGGAGGTTCAGATTACATATTATTAAAAAAAAATCCACTGAAAATATGGCTAGGCATTGAATTGTCACCCAGGGAGGTGCTGGAGTCACCACCCCTGGAAGTTTCCAAGGGGTGTCTGGATGTGGCACTGGGGGATATGGTTTAGGGGTGATTTTGGTGGTGCTGGTTTGATGGCTGTACTGGGTGGTTTTGAAGGTCTCTTCCAACCTTGGTGATTCTGTGACTCACTGTAATGCCCAGTGGGTGTGAAGGCTCAATGGGAAGACGATTTTCTCTCCTGGTTATTTTGAGTCCCTCTGGTGACACAAAGAAGCCAAATTGGATTGGTTTTCTGAAATAGCTGGAGGAAAGATTTGGGAGAATCGAGGACAGATACATCTTATAGTCATGCAGATGTCGAAGTGGGTCAGAGGAATCACATTCTCCCCTGCCCTTTCCTCTCCACTGTCTGCAAAGGATGTTGAGGCACAAGGTTATATTTAGTCTACAAAGTGCAGTGCCCTGTCACTGCTGAAGTTTATGTGGCTTCAAAAGCTTCAGCCAACAGAATGACCTACATATCCCCTCCAAACAGGGGCATTGCAATGCAGCTGCACATTTTGCCTCTTCAGCTTGCTGAAGAAAATACATTCCTTCCATTAGAGAGTGACTGCAGCATTTGGATATTCTACCCAGGAGTAAAGAAATCATCATATTGCACCACTGTTGCTTTGCAAGCACTGCTCCCAAAGAAAGAAAAAATAACCTTCTATTAGCATAAAAAAATATGATTTTTTTTTTAATGCTACAGCCCAAGTAAAGCTCATGAATGTGCCCAGATGGCACTTGAAAAAGCCAGATAGATCCCACTTAACTTATTTGTGCTAAAACAATCCAGAAACATGTCCTGGTTAAAATGACAGCAAGTTGGAGTATCGGAAAGCTACTTTTTATAATCTGGTGCAGGTCTTGCTGTCACAATCAGCTCTAAACAGAAACTGAAGAACTACCCAGCACATTATTAATCAGGTGAACTTTAAAAGAGTTATGACTTTTAAATACAAAGAGCTTGTAAGGACATTTTTATAGGGGACTCGGATGTGGGCTTGTGTTAGATTCTCAGTGATTAAATCTTCCCTTTTTCTGCCTAAGAGAAAGAGCAAAGATGGATTTCTATAATTATTTCTCTGAACATGTATTTTAAGCAGGGAAGAGATAGCAAGTTATCTTTCACTCTTTCTGCTGCTTCCCAGCTCGGGGTGTTGGCTTTGGTCAGACACTCAGATCTGAACTGAGGCCACAAACCCATTTTTATGCCCCAGCAAATGCTCACACAACCGGATTTTCAGTGGGGCTTTTAGAACTGAAAGGGACAAGCCAAGCCCAGTCCTTCTATCCCTGTAGGTACCACATCACCTGCGATGATGCTTCTGACCACCTTATGAGTTCCCAAATGCAAAATATCTGCACCCCCACTCCCTGACAGGGCACTGAAATTGCTTTGGATGAACCTGGGTAAGATGCAGCTGCTCCTGTTAGGGCTGTGTTTCAGGAAACAGATTGTTTTTCATTTACTCTATCTGCCCCAAAGTAATGTGCTTAGTCTAAGCTGATGATTTAGGCTCCCTTTGTAGCTGCTGGACTGACAGATTCAGCACCAGAAGGTGCTTCATCCTATTCTGAGGAAGAGCTGTGATGTCTCTAATAAATATAAAGGAAGTTTAGACATCTGGCTCAGATTAAGCATTCAGCTTTTAGATAAGTTAAGTTAGGTGAAAGCAAATTCAGGCTCACTATGGGCCTGCAAAGTTGCTGACAACCAAGACTGGGCATGTCAAACTCAAAACACACAACTTTAGCAAAGATCTTATTTTGGAAGTGTTCCTGCAGAAAAAAAAATACAAGATACAGTCCTTTGTAGGGGAAGATAGAGGGGGAAAAGCAATATTTTTTGCCATGGGCAAATAAAACCCAGTGTCAAAGGTAAAACAAACCATTTATATTTCTGTCAGCTTCCCGGGTTTATTGTGTGCAAAAGCTTTTGGAAGTGAACAGAAAGGTCAACCAGCAGGGTGGAAATTTAAAAAAAATATTTAGACTGGCTTTTATTGCCAAATGTAAATGGAAACCAATTAGATAATCAAACTAAAATTAGGCAAAGGAATGGCATTAACACTCCCAGAATGTAATGGTCATTATTAAGGACGGGTTTTGTCCAGTTACTTGCCTTTGGTGGTGGTGACGGCAGGGGAAAATCAATTATGTTTCACCTTTTAACTGCCTTTTAAAGCCTTGCAAAATTGATTTCATACAGCATCGAAGATCCTGCAATAAAACAAGGAAAAAGTGGATAATAGAGAAAGGATGATGTAAACGACCTGTAAATGCTGGTCTGCAAAAAACCCCCAAAACCCACAAAAAACCAGTCCACCTTTCTACCTGGGAAAATGGGTTAAATTGGTACTGCTCCACTGGAGCCGTGAGTGCAGAACAAATCTACTGCGGCAAAGCCTTGTATCCATGGGGTAAGGGCTGTGATTCCTTCAGCACAGTCCCCCATCGAAGACGTGGCATTTGAGTTTGTAACAAAAAAGCAATGAGCATCTTCAGCTTGGGACCACACAAGTGCAAGTCCCAGCAGTCAGGCCATCACAAGGTTGTGACTGAATCACTGGCTCACAGAATGGTTTGGGTTGGAAGGAACTTTAGGTCATCCAGGTCCAACCCCCTGCCATGGGCAGGAGCACCTTCCACTAGACCAGGCTGCTCAAAAGCCCATCCAACCTGGCCTTGGACACTTCCAGGAATGGGGTGTCGAAAACTTCTCTCAGCAACCTGTTCAAGGGCATCACCACCCTCACAGAAATAATTTCTTCCTAATATCTAATCTAAACATTTTTCACATCAAAGACATGATACACGTGCAACAATGGTGTACTTTACGTTAACCCTCTGGGTATCCATCTTGCCTCCTGCATTTTGTGTACAGATAAAGGTGACCAAAATAAGTGGGATTCAGGACCAGGTAGGTTCCTGTCATCCAGCTGTGAGGTTGCTGTGACTGTGACCCCAGGTCCAGCAGCAGCAAAGTTGAACAGGTATCCCCAAAAAGTGCACACACAAATACACACGAACAGCCACAAAGACGAACACAGAGAGCACCCCATAAACACTCAGCAGTCACACAAACATGAACAGCACAGACACCACACTGCCTTCCTCCTCCCCAGCTAACTGGGGTTGAAGTTGCTACAGGAATATGCACAGTAGGGATTTTTCCAGCAGCTGGGCTTGGACAGCTTTTGGAGCATCTGGCCCCGAGGTCCCAGTCCTTGCCTGAGGCTTTTAGCAGGACTCTCAGACCCCTGTGGCATCAGTCTGGCACCAGATCTCCCACTCTGTTTGCAGCCAGCCTGGCTTGCAGCCCGTCACATTTATGTGCTGGCTCACAAAGTGAGCTCACTAGCACAGGAGAAAGTATCAGGATTTATGAATAAGATAGGATAGACTGTGGTGAAGGGCTCAGCCAGACAAACATCCTGCCCAGCAGACAGTTTGCCCATAACCCTTTTCCCTCTATTTTCCCACTTTTTTTCTTCCTGGTCCATCTTGATCCCTCCCTTCTGCTGCCTTTGCTCCTGCTAAACATTCCATGTTTGCACATTCCTGCACTCTTTCTGCTTCTGCATCCCATAGTAAGCCCTGATCCTTTTCAGACAAGAACCCCTCCAGTTTTCAGGGCATTCCTGAGAGGGTGGTTTTCTGGCTGACTCATCCACCTGGACTGGATTCACTGATTAGGGAGCTACAGGGATTCAGACTCATCCCTGGGTCTCTGAATTTGGAAAGAATGGCCCTTGATCACATAACCCACCAAAGAGCACATAACATTTCTTTCAGACCTCTCTTTCTGTACTTTATTTCTTCTTTTCACTTGCCCTTTGTTTCGTCCTCCATTCCCTGCCTTGTCTGCCAAATAATAACCAAATGTCAGCAGTTTCTGCAACAGGGAGAAAGTTTCCACACTGGTTAGTCCAGAGAGGGAACTTTCCCCCCATGCCATGGATCATTGTGACATCCAGTTTTGTCTCTTCAGCCCATGAAGGGATGCCATTAACCCATAATGCCATACTCTGTTGTGGCTTGGGAACCAAGGGAAATATGTTCTGGCTGTTGGAAGTGTGCCCTACAACAGTCACTCATTTAGCTGAAGAGACATCCGAATGAAATTGGAAAGTTGGAGAGAAGTTTGTGAAATGTCACAGGGTGGTTTGTGTGGATCAATGGGATTACTTTGGTCCCTAAACCCTGGCCTTATGAACTGCCAGCATATCAGCAAGGCAGCTTGGCTGGGCAAGACCCCAATTGCACTCCCAACTTTTCCTAAAGAACAGGAAGGGTAAGGAAAATGTCAATCTCTACTTTGTTGTGATTTGGAGCCTGGTCTGGCCTCCAGACTGGGGTAATCCGTTCCACTCCATTAAAGAAAATGGAAAATCCATTTCATCTCCAATAATACATTCCATCCCTTTTAAAAGAAATAGAAACTGGTTAAACAGGAGGATTTTTATCTCTGTCGGAAATCAAGTTCTTAGACAAGCTTGTTACTTTGGTCAGAGGCAGCACAATGAAAGGTGGGATCTGTTACGTTTCACACTCCTTTTTACCTCCTTCCCAGTGTTTCTGGGAATCCTTTAATTGTAACATCATGTAGTTAATGGCAGGAAAGGATATCGGGCAGGGTACCAGTAGTGCTCTAAATCATGAGAGCTCTGCTTAAGCAAATTCTTGTCTTCCATTCGTCAGAGTACACGTTCTGCCTGGTGAAAGGTCAAGGACAAACCTTTTAAACCAAAATAGAAAACAGGTTTAAAGACAGTGCAACCCTATTCCTGTGTTATTACCTTTGACTTGCTTTATAGGGGACATGAAGGTTGCAGGTCAGCTCTGCAATCTGAACGAGTCTTATCACGTCAGATTGTCTTTCAAACCCTTTCATTTGTGCAGAGTTATTCAATTTGGCTAAGAAATCCTGTAAAATATCCACAAGCCATAAGTTTCCTCCACATGAAAAGAGGGTCTGTCCCATCGTTTACATCCCATCCTTCATTCCTTCCTTTCTTGCTCAGGACTAACTGACCCTTCCCTGTGTTTCTCCTTGATGCTCACCCTAAATAGTAATAAATGTGATTATCTTTAGTGTTTAGGAACTTCACCGCTGCTGCTGGACTTTGCGTCTTATTCTTATCAGAAATTAGCTTGAAAACATCTCTCTTTTCTCATACCATTGCAAGTTGCATTCTTAACAAAACAGTCAGGATTCTCAGGGGCAATTAAAACACAAATGCTGAATATTTCCATGCATCCACTTTTATTTTCCTGGAGACAGTAAAACACAGCTACAGCCCAAAGGCTAAAGAGAATTCATTACTGTGCATATTGTTATCCTCTAATGTCACCATAAATTAGTTGGAAGACTCTCCTCCCAAAATAAGGATCAGAGAGATCCTTTGAGGTTAAAGTTTTGTTACAGCAAGAAGATGTCCTGAAAGCATCCTCATTTCAGAGACACCGCAGGCTTGGAAATACTCATACCTTGAAGGGCCCCATTTTGAGTCATGCACATTTCCTTAGGCAGTGGGGACAATTAAGAAATCATTAATACTGGAAATGTCCTTTCTCACCCTCTTTCTAAGTCTGTTCCTGTTGATGAGGATTTGGAGAGCCCACCTTTTTCTTTCTATGCTAAATACTCAGCTATTATAATGCTTTATAACAATTTAATAATTATAATAATAAAATGTTATAAAACACATTCTTATTGCACATTCCTAGGAATTGATGTAGTTTTCTATTTCACATCCCTTGCATTCTCTCTTTCACTCGATGTTATTTAACATTTTGGTTGTGTTCAGACACACAGATCCACCCAAGGAATGAAGTTTCGTAACAACAGAAAATTGTTTCTCTCAAAGGCAAATAATCTAAGAAGACAGAGGCTGGAAAAGGACGTTATGAGCACTTCCAAGAGCCAGAGAGTGTGGAAGACTCCCAGCTAACCTGGAGCTCTTTGGAGCATTCCAAACACCAGCCACAGCTCCAGAAAGGAGCAGCTCCCCTCGAGGATCCACTGTGATGTTTACAGACCCATGGAGACATCCTGGACAGCCTGGAGTACACCAGATACAATTGGGAAGGGGAATTTCCCCTACGGTGAGATGAAATTCCACTTTAATATCTTTAAATGTGAGTGCATAGGTGAAGTTACCTCCACCTGTGTGAGATCTGTCAGTGCAGTCAATACAGCATAAAGAATAATTCAGCTACAAACCTCTAGGTATTTATTTAATCACAAATGCAACTTTCCTTAGTCCTTATTGACTATTTTGTCTATTTTTTTCTTTCTCTGATCTTTATATCTTTTTTTTCCCCCCAAATCATTAATTCAATTCCTCATTAAATCCTCATTTAAGTCTGTGTCTAAAATACGGTTTTGGAGCTGGAAAAGTTTAAACCAATCATTTCAGTTGCACTACCTGGTATATCTTTGAGTAATTACGACACCCAAAAATATACTAATTTTTCAGGTGTTTTTCAGGTGTTATTAACAATCTATCAACTGGATGTGTGAAGGTCATGTTGAGGACTTTCAAAGGACTGATGATTTGTTTTGCTTCTGATTTTTTATTTTTTAATATATAATGTAAAGCAATTTAGAGAGATCTGATTTTCAGAAAGAGTGTGAAATCCATCCATCTCTTCAATTTTGATACCAGCATTATTATCTTGCTGGGATCTTTCAAGGGCCCAGCATATCAAAAAGGCACTGAAGGAGTTTCCCATGCTTCCCATTGGCTCAGGAAATATTGGCATTCACTTATTCTAAAGAGAGTTTCTGTTCTGAATGAAGATATTTGCATAGATATTCAGATAATATCTCCAACTAAAGATAATTTTTTATCCTAGAAAATGCCTTTAGGATTATAGTTTCAGATCAGGAGCAAATCTAGAGGATAATGTACTGAAAAAACAAAGATGAGTTTTCTGCAGCTGTATCAATCACACAGACAAGTAACTTCTTCTAGACTTCCACATTCAGGAATCAGAGAGGTTTTTTGGTTACATAAGGTTATGTTTCATTTTTTGCTGTTTTTGCTGCTGGTGGTGGCTTTTTTACCCTCCAAATTTGTGAGAAATGCAATATATTGTGATCAACTCCTACAGCAGTAATTTATTTATTTCTTCTGAAGTATTGATAGGGTAGGTGGTACAATTAACTCCCAGATGCTTCCAGAAATAATCGAGTGTTCCATGGCATCAGAGACCTTACCTATCTGTACAAAAATATGAGGGCAGAACACTTAATTCTAAAGGTAAAAATCAGGCAGATTTCTGTCATGGTTATTCTGCTCTTCACCACACTTGTGCTCTAATTAGGTGATTTTATTATCATGAGATTCATCCTAGTTAATGTTTCGGTGATGCCTTCTGGTTACTCAAGTGGTTTAAGGAAAATTAGTCTATCAATATTTTCTTATAACTGAATTCCCAAAGCAATTAATTTCATATTGTGTTCAATCTTTTCTTCTAAAAGAAAAGTGTTAGCCAATTATTTTTATACTCTGCATTTTTACTATTGTAATAAAAAAATCATTCTTCTTCTTCTTTTCCTTCTTCTTCTTCTTCCTCTTCTTCTTCTTCTTCTTCTTCTTCTTCTTCTTCTTCTTCTTCTTCTTCTTCTTCTTCTTCTTCTTCTTCTTCCTTCTCCTTCTTCTTCCTATGTTATTATTATTATTGTTGCTGTTGTTATGATGTAAGATCTCATTGCTATCACTTTATCATCATGTATAAATCCCTTGGTTCCCAAAATCCATGTTCAGGCACCAGAAATATAACTTTCAAGGTATCTGGCTACTGATGGTCTTGCTATTAATGCCCAAAGTTTGGATTTTTCCATGATGTTAGAAATAAATTATCAGAAGCCTTTCTATCTACTTTTCCTACAACGCCCTGGTGCTGTATTTGGAGAAACACCAACATCTCGGACAGAAACAGGGGATTTAACATGTTTCATATGCCTGGTAAGGAAAACATGGAGCTTCTATCTTTTTCCAGAATTCTCTGCTCTGTAGATTATTTCAACTCAGCATCTGCTGGATGTCTGAATCTATTATTGCCATATATACAAAATAAATCAACAGAATAAGTTATTAATAAGGCAAATTTACTTGTAAATTAAGAATGGGTTTTTTTCCTGCTTAAATACAACTGCATATTTCTGAGCTACAAACCCAGACTTATGCTCCTTTCCCAGAATCAAAGGAATCAACAGAAAGAAACAGACATTTCTGGGATGTGATATATCTGACATCTAAAATAGATCAGATGTGCCACGTCTGTTCCTATCCACTGGCTCCATAAAAGGAATGGAGCTGACTGCTCAGGCTCCTGCACTGCAGAATTTATTTCAACTAATTTTAGCAGTGTAATCCTTTTTGAGATGCAGTGAATTAGGGTCTACAGTGCCATGTCACAGTGAAACTGGGTGTGTAGGGTAAGGGAAAACCTTATATAAGAACACCAGATTGGGAAAGGACAAGACTTTCTGCATGTTCCCATTTTTAGGCTTGCAGCAGAAGCAGCAGACTCTGGGCTAAACAATAAATTGCTGTGACAACTTAATTCTGTTAATCAATTAGACAATTCAAGAGAAAAAAAAGGTGATTACTGAAAGCTGACAATGAGTTGCCTGCAGAGGAAGACATAAAAGCAAACAAACAATCCCGCCTGCCAATTTAGCCTGCAGGGAACACTCACATTCTCCTCTGACCCCAAATCTAAGCAGCAGCTGAACTTTGAGCACAGCAGCAAGTCCCATCAACCAGCTGTTTTCCATTCCACACAGGATTTCACTGTCCAGCCTACTGCCTCCAGCCCGAAAGATGTGAGGATGTGCCTCCAGCAGTCATTCATCAATTTTTCTACTCTGTTGCAGGGGTGCACAACAGGCTGGAGGTGTTTGGTTTTTTGGGTTTTTTTTATTCCATGGCTATCCAAAATAGAGAGAATGAATGAGCTTCGTTCAGCATCTGTCCTGCCAGAACACCAACCCGCCCCAGCGTTCTGAGGATGAGAGAAAGTTATAAAATAACAGATTTTGGCTGTTGTTCACCAGATAATAGAAGCCATCACGGAGGGAGGAAATTCCGAGTGGCACTTTCCTGACAGCTCGTCCCTGGCAAGCTGTCAGGTGCAGGCTGTGAGGAGCTCCCCCAGAGCAGGAGCAGAGCCCAGCACAGCTCGAGGAGCTGTTCAGAGCGAAAGCCTGACCTGCAGGGCAGGCTCCCATCGACCAGCCTGATGTGTGCTAATTGTGTACCAAAAAGATTAAATTAGCAAGGCAATCGTCTGCCATTTGCTTTTTCTCCTTCTCTCTCTCTCTCTCTCTCTCTGCTTCCTAATTTGCTTGAATCACGCACTCAAGAGGAATTTTTAGACTAGGAAGCTTGTTAGCTAAAATATACTTCTCCATTCACTTGATTTCATCTGCCAAAAGCCTCAAGCAAAAGTGCAAGTAAGGACAGATAAAAGGGTAGTAATTAGAGCATATCGTGATTAATTTTTTTTTAATCATTTATGTGATAACGACTGTGTTTTCGTTGCCACTTATCTTTCATTATGGAAATTAGTGAGGAATGATTCCATAACTTCTGACCTCAGGTGTATGGAGACTGCAGATCTTTCTCCTTGGTGCATTTCTCCTTGTAATGTTAATGAAATAATTTTACTGTCAACTTTTCTTTCAATTGTTGTAGAACAGAGCTCCAGCAGTGAGACAAGATTTGCTGTGGATTCGGGGAAAGTTTTGGAGCCTCGTCCATCTTTTCTAGAATAAAATCAGATCAGAGACACACCAGTATTACATTATGGTGCATATACAGCAGATTTTGAATATATATCATACAGAAGTTTGCATATCTATCTGAAGTTTCCAGTTACTATCTTAATTGTGTTGTCTTTCTTATTCTAAAAATGCCAGATGAATATGGATTCTTCCACAGATAAATGAAATACAGTGGAACAAGAACATTAACTTAAAGCAAAACAAGTATCTAGACTTCAACATCAAAAAGGAAGAGGAGGAAGCCCTAAACTGCATGTATGTGAATAGACCTCACACCCCTGGATTCACAGGCTCTATTCACAGTCTCCTACCTATGGGTAAAGAGTGATGCTGAAATGTTCTATTTTTCCCTCTAAGAAAAGTATGAGGTGAATCAGAAGGAAAGAATCATTCTACTGATATTTTAGCTATTTTGTCTATCTCAAATTAGATGAGAGACTCTCAATAAGCAGAGTCTGGTACACTTGAAGCACAAAGAATTTCATTTCTGTAGAAAACAGCTGTGAAACACAGACAGCTGTCTGGACTGGAAGAGCCTTGTCTCAGACACTGGCATGCTGCTCCCTGCATTCCACCAGGGGTTTTTCACACATCCAGCATCTGACAGAGAGGCAGTTTAGCACTGGGAGAACCACACAGGGAGTTTCTGGGTGGTGTTGGTCAGAGTTTAATTTATACAAATGCCAGAGGGGCCAATCAGGGGTGATGCTGTCCTTGAGCTGCGAAGAGTTGCTGGCAAATGTGGCCACAGCAGTGAAGATGAGATGATGGAGTTGATGGAGTGGAAGGCTGGGAAGGCAAGCAAAAGAGGCAAGAGAGGATTTAGGAGAGCAGATTATGATTCCTGGCAGAATTCCCTAAGAAACTTCAAGAGGAAAAGGACAAGAGAGTCAGAAGATTTGCAGAGAAAGCTGAGGAACAAGTGTCCCATCATGTAGGAAGTTTGGGAATTTCAACAGAAGACACTTGTGGCTAAGCCAGGCATTTCTCAATGACCAGAACCCATCCCTGATGGTTTTCAAGTCTTGGCCAGAAAATATCATTCTATCTCTGCCTAGTGCTGGGAGTATTCCAGCTTCCAGTGAGCTGCTGGACAAGAGACATCCACAGGTCCACAGCCAGAAATTTCTAAGGAAACAGAATCACAGAATCATTTAGGTTGGAAAAGACCTTTAAGATCATCAAGCCCAAATGACAAGTCCACCACTAAACCATGTCCCTTAGTGTCACATCTGCTTTTCTTTTAAAAACCTCCAGGGATGGTGACTCCACCACTTCCCCGGGCAGCCTGTTCTGATGCTTGACAGCCTTTTCAAGGAATAAATTCTTCCTAATATCCAATCTAAACCTTCTCTGGTGCAACTTGGGGCACTTTCCCTTGCACTATCACTTGTTACCTGGGAGAGTAGTCTGATATTCACTTTCGCTGAACCTTCTTTTCCCCAGGCTGAGCCCCCACAGTTTCCTCAGCTGCTCCTCACCACCCTTGTGCTCCAGACCATTCCCCAGCTCACTTCCCTTCTCTGGACATTTTCCAGCACCTCAATATTTTTCTTGTAGTGACAGGCCCAGAACTGGATCCAGAATTAGAGGTGCAGCCTCAGCAGTGCCAAGGACAAATAGGAGATTCTTTTCATTTTTCAAGTGTTGGTGTTAATGACAGCACCAATTCAATATTGGAAAAGCAGGAAGGCATCCAGAAAATATCATCTACATTGTCATGCTTCTATAGGAACACTAGATTGATAACTGTGTTGCTTAATATGTAAGAAAAGTAGATCTTTAAGCATTTCATACAGATAAAAGTGCACATCCACCCTTTTTTTTTTTGCAAACTGTCCTGTAGTGGAACCGTGGTGTAATCCCGAAAATCCAGGGCACAGCTCAGGACAGAGGATGTTCGGCCAAGTTTCTCTCCATCTGCATAACAAAGAGTGTCACTGTGCCTGGAATCCTGGTTGCCTTTCAGCAGGCAATTATTTGGTTCAAGGAATGCTCCTTGGGTTGAACATCGGGGGAAAACCCTTCAGCCATGCAGGGGAGTCACCCCTGCACTCTGCTTTTGTGAGCATGAAATCTCCTTCTGCCCTTGCTGCGAGTTTTGAGAATGGGAGTCAATCACATGTCAGGAATGATTTAGATAAAGTTTGAACCTGCCTTAGCTCAGAAACGTGGAAGAGATGCTCTTTTGAGTTCTCCTCCAGAGAGCTGCATCCACGAATCTCAGTTTCTACTGTTGGATTCTTATGATTTTCTATGAATATTAAACTGCTGTCGAGGTCCAAGGCATATTGAGATAAAAAATGACATTCCTGGAGGGTGATTCAGTCCATCCTAAACAAAGGTGAGCATTTTTCCAGAGGAAGTGGGTGAGGGGGAATAGATCTGAAAAAGATTCCCCAGAAAATTGATTTCTCAGTTCATCTTCTTAGCAGGAAGCCATGAAGATGGATTGAATCATTGAGATAAGTTGGGGGTTTTTTTGCCATCTCAAGTCTTTTTATGTATTGGAGATAAAAAAGGAGCCTTGTGACTGAGAAACTTTTCCCAAAACAATGAATTCTCAGGCAGCAAGAAGGGTTGGAGCACCACAAAGAAAAAATAAATCAGTGTTTGGCATCTTCAAAATAATGAAATAGTGGGTTTATGATATTAAAATTATGTATTAGTTTGGATTTGTCAGAAACAAATGTTTTATACCTCAAGTTTTAACAATCTTCCTAGTAATTGGTTATAGATGTCCACCGTAATTCTACATTTGAGTTAGCTATTCACCTAGAAATTCTTCTTTTTAGCTTTTTTGAATGTCTCNAAATACAACAAAATACTGATTGCAAGAGTGAAGTGGTAACATACATCCTTGGTATCTCTGAGGTAGCTGGAAAAAACCTACTGAAATAAGGCATATCATTTGGTAGATTTTGAAATTATGTACCTTTAACTTATGCAAGCACGAATTTTATGAATTGTATGTATATCATACCTCAAATTTTAACAATTTTCCTGGTAATTGGTTATATATGTCCACCATAATTCTACATTTGAGTTAGCTATTCACCTAGAAATTCTTCTTTTTAGCTTTTTTGAATGTCTCAAATAATTTAATTCATTCAGTGATGATTAAAAGGAAACAAAAAGGTGACACACACACATAGAGTTGCATGCCCCAGTGTTTATTGGTTAGATTTTCTTTAACAACAAAGAAGAAAGTCACATTTGACACCATAAGAGGGAGGTTTATGCCAGAGTAGGAAAAGTGCCACCAGTGTCTTTATCAAATACAGGACTCATATAAAAGGTTATTTAAATTTCTTTGATGATTTTTACTCTCTTCAGCAATGGAAGATTTGCATTGCTTTAAAAAGCATTATATTGTCAGAATATTCTCCTCCCAGACTGAAATCTTACATTAATTTGTGAAAAAGCAATTTTCAAATAAGCCAGTCCATGATTTTAGGGTGCACAACACTAATCTGAATTGCAACCTGTCCCACTGATTGTGTAAGAAAAATTGCAATTTCTAACAAGTTGCAAAGGCCTCATAAGAATTTTACCTTGCAAATCCAGCTGCTGCCAATCCAGGTGCCATACAGATGAATTTTGTGGTGCAGCAAACAAGATAATAATAATTTCTGGAAACATAAGTAATGATCAGTTGCATCTCAAAAATCTATGGATAATTTTTTAATGGATGTGGATGTCAAAAGAGAAATATTTTTCAC
The DNA here is from genome assembly GCA_013397175.1 of Platysteira castanea. Classification (NCBI taxonomy): domain Eukaryota; kingdom Metazoa; phylum Chordata; class Aves; order Passeriformes; genus Platysteira; species Platysteira castanea. Next base: position 574,858 of record VYXC01011101.1, on the reverse strand, counting down.
CAGCTGCCTCTATCTGAATTTCGCTGCTTGGTCTATGGGAAATTGTGTCAGACTCTCCCTGCAGTCAGAGCAGACATAAAGGAACTTCCAAAATTGAATATTCCATTTACCAAAAAGCTGCTGACAAAGATGTGGTGAGGAATTGACCTAAAAGTCAAGGCAAAGGTAATTTAGAGGAACTCCAGCTTTGCCCCCAGTTCCATTTTGTAGCCACTGAGGCATCAGATGAAACTGGGAGCAGCTGGGTGGGAATATCTGCAGAGGGAAATGTCCCATCTGTGTGTGAACTTCAGGCTCCTTGAGCTCTGGGACTTGTAAACACATTGGAAATAAATTCCTGTCTTAGACACTAATCCCTGGCATTATTTCTCTTGTATTATCTTGTCTAGAGTGTAAAACTCAATCCTTGATTTTTTTTCTCCCCACTTGGAGAATATCATTAATGCTAATTGTGAACTTGGCTGTGATTGCATATTGCTTAGTGTGATGCTAATGAATTTGAATAGTAATTTGTACTATATTGAATTAGCATCATGTCTCAGAGACCATGGAGAATTGAACCCTAAAGCTTTCATCATCCCTTTCTTCTCCTTTTACCAGCCAGGCCTCGTGGCTTTTCTGCTTTTTGAAAATCATTTAACAGGCTGCTCACTGCCCAGCTGAGATGAGATCAGCACTGCTGACAAGAGCACTCTAATACCTTATTACTAGCTAAATATAGGCTGGTTTGAAATCAGAGTGAGTTACAGTTTGTGCTATCCTTTGAAATTTATAATTGTTGTTGTTATAATCAATTAATTAGTTAAAGTATTTATTCATTTATTTATTTTTATGTTCACAGACTCACAGAACGGGTCAGGGTGGAAGGGACCACAGAGGGGTCATCTGGTGCCACCTCCCTGCCCCAGCAGGGCCATCCCAGAGCTCAGGCACAGGATTGTGTCCAGACAGTGCTGGAATATCTCCAGCCAGGGAGACTCCACACCTCCTCTGGGCAATCTGCTCCAGTGTTAAAATATAGATCATGTACAGAACTCAAAAACCTCCCACGTCCTCTGGGCTGACTGAAGAAAAAGCCAAGTTAAGTGCATAAAACATAAGAACAAAATCAGTGCAAAGACATTTTCCAGTGAAGGAATGAGACCTCCATGCACACATTCAGTAGTAACAAAAATTCCATGCTTTGGCTGGAATTTTTAGAAGCATAAGGAAAATAAATAAAAGTTGTTCGGTAAATTAAAGATTTTGCGCTTTTATTTTAAACTTAACTATCTACATGAGAATAAAATCTTAGTCATTGGGATCAGTGACCCCCTACAGGTTTAGGTGAAGAGGAAAATTAGACAAAGATGAGAATATACAGAGATCAATTATAATCAGCTGTAATTAAACAAATACAATAAATTTCAATATAAATTTCAGTATTTCTGCAAGTTCTTGGCAACAGAAAACCTAAGCAACCACAGCTTCCAAGCTTCTAAGGAAGTAGAGTTAATTATTTGCAAATAAATATGTTCACAAGATCATAAATACTTTGTCAGAAGATCTTATGTTTATGTCACAGTAACAAAATGTAGCTATATTTGAATTTTCACAAATGAAAATAAGCTTTGATTACAAATTTAAATGTCAGAATAAGATTTTAAATATTTGGGGGGTTTTTGTTTTTTTCCATGAATTAAAAATATAATTCATTTTACACACATTTATACACTTAGTAATGTAATATCTAAAATATTTTCTACAAAAATCAAAATATTTTATTATCTTGCTATTTAATGGGTTTCCCCCCCAAACCATTCTCTGATCCCATGATGGTTTCTTTGGGTCTCGCAGTCCTACTGGAGATTTATCTGCTCCTCACTGCCTTTGCATTCAAGGACATGAATATTTTTGAATCACTCCTTCCTCACTGTTTTCTCAGATTTTTGGGATATTTCATACATGTACATTCAGAGGTTGTTCTGATCTTTTCTGTGACACAGAGGGGCTTGGAAATAGGATAAAGGAAATTTACTGAAGGGGTTAAAGCCATTTTTGGATCATGTGTGTAAGTTTTTACGCGGTTTTTTCTACTGATTAGAAAATAAAGAAACCTGTGGGCATTGTGTAGATCTGTGCTCATTCCTTTCTAAAAGGGAGATTTATTACAGAATCAGAGCATTCTCCAGCTTAACCTACTTTACATGGAACCCACCCTGATATTCACTCTGCATTCCCCCGCTATGACTCCTCCATCTGACTCTTTGTTTTATGACCTTGAACCAGTCTAAACAATCTCTGACAAGCTCATCAGTGATTTGTGATTATCCCAACAGAAGGATAAACAGTAGCTGGGTGAAAAAGCTGAATTAAATAAGTAATCTATGCAATACTTTTCCAAGCTTGAATCACAGTCTCAGGCTGGAAAAATGGCACTTTTTTTTTTTTAGATCACCTACAGAATTCCTGAATTAAAGAGTAAAATTCAATATGACCAAATTACCAGTGATGTTACTGTAAATTGTTTCTGCCTCAAATCATGTAACTCATTAAACTAAACCTCCAAAGGATGAAAACTGAATTGTACTGCCTGAGAATCTTACTTACATACCCCATGTGAGTTCAAACATCCCCATGAACAGCATTTGGCTGTTTCAATCACAAATATTTGATTCTGGTACTGTAAGTCTGAAAACTGACTAGGACCACTTCAGGGAAGGGAGTGGAGTTCAGGGAAGAAAGGGTCCAAAACCAAGAGAGGAATGGGTTCCTCCAAGGTCTGATATCACGGAGATGTCCCCAGGCCATTCTGTCAGAGCGGGGTCTGCAGGTGTTACCTGTGGGCTCAGTGAACAAAATTCTGATTGATGAGTGACTTGGGGACCTGGAAACCCCCACAAGAAAAATGAATTTGCAGTGCAGCAACTCCCTGATGAGGGCTGGGAGGTGGGAAGTGCTTTGATCCCTTCAAGCTCTACTTGTCCTCCTTGTGGGGTTTCAGACCACCCTTTTAGCTAAATGTAAACTCATTTATGGAGATGTTCTGAACTGCCTGTTCCCATTTACCCCAATTATAACATCATTCTCTCTTATTCCATGGTGCAAAGGGGTTTTTCGAAGTTTCTGTGGTGGAAAGTGGGGTGATGTGTGCCCAGGTCCAGCCCTAACACAAATTCCCAGTTTGCCTGACAGAGAAAGCAGAGAGGACATCCTGAATTCCACAGTTTAGGAATATTTTCATGCGGTTGACAGTAGAATACGTTCCTACTCTGATCAGCCTTGCTCTCCCTTTCCTGATTCGATAGCACTGTGAAATGAGTCTGAGACACATGTCCCAATTCCCCACAACAGACTTGCCTGAGTCTTTTATATTAAATTTTCCAACATGATTCTCTTACCTACTTAAATGCCTTTCAAGGATTAGGATTTTTTTTTTTTTTTTACTTTGCTTGTGTCTCAGTTCTCTCTCAGTTAAAATGGGTGATAGTATTGCTTTGCTTTGCAGGACTGTCATGAAGATTTTCTAAGCTGAAGCATGTGAAGACATATTTAATGTATCATAAATGTGTTCAGAGCTCGGGCTAATTTAGGATTGGGGAGATAAACCTGAAGTGCAGAGCACATCTGCTTTGCCCTGATCTCCAGTCAGCACAGTTCACCAAGTCAGACTGCAATATGGTGATAAATATAATCACTGGGGATGTCAAACAGCAAACAGCTATTAGCAATACAAAGATAATGTGAAAGCACTTCTGAAATCCACACTGAAGAAAAAATTAGACTACTAGAAAGGGCTTGGAAAACAGTAATTCAGCTTCCTTAGAGTGTGGAGCTCATTGAATATGTTGAAGAGGAGATTACAAGGAACTTAATTAAGGTCTGTATGTGTGTGCTAAGATTTTTCCACTGTTAAGAGAACAGATTATTGATAGGTGACAGCTTGGTACCATGCACAACTCAGTGAAATACTCAAATGTAGGAGCTGTTATTTGAAACAAGATAAATTCAGATTATAAATAAAACCCAAATATTCAACAGGGAGAACAATTTACCACATGCAGAGACGCAATCAACTCACCTTTATATGAAGAGACCAGTAATGCACACTCTCAGGAACAGAATGAGGGGGTAAGTGCTCTGGCTTGTGTTATACAAGAAAACAACTTGGATCAAAATGATCCTGTCTGCCTCATAAACATAAATATGCATTGCCTGTCAGGAGCATTTCTTGTCACCTGGAGCAGGGAGCAGTGCCGAAATCCTGTTCAGAGTCGGGGTCCCTTCCTCCCAGGCCAGCACCAAACCCCTGGCAGTGCTGCTGCCACCCAGGAACTTCCCTCTGGAGTAACATCTTTAAACCCAAGCGGCATCTTTCTGCTGCGGATCTCCCGCCTGGAAGAGCAAGAAGTTCTTCTCTGATGTGTTTCAGACCCAAACATGAGATTAATCTCAGCTGAGTCTCCGTCTGCAGGCGAATTTCAGCGATTTGACCGTATATGCCTTTTGTCAAATACATTTGTCATAAGGTGGTATTTTCCACAAACCTTCCAGAATAAATATATTTTGTTTACAGAAATAGCCTTAGGTTTAAAGTGAGAAGAAAAAATACCCTGATACTTTCTGTTTTAAATGTAATTTTAAAAAAGAACATTTTAAAATATTGGAATTTTCTATAAAACCAGCATTATAAAAGAAAAGTGACAAAGAAACCTTTTTAACTGTGCTTTGACATTATGATGCTTAAAAAATATTTAGAAATCCAAGCCATGAAGAAGTGTTTTTTCTTAATTATCATCCCAGTTAGAATGTAATTCTGTCCACACACTAATAAAACTCCAAGTTATTGTATATAATGAAAAGAATAATAAGCATAATTAAAAGATATAGATAATTTTTAAAGGTAATTAAAGAAATGGAACATGTCTGCAAAAATAAGTTGTTCAGAATCAAGGTCAAAATTTCATCTGGGTCTGCATGGACTAAACCAATAAAATGTGTCATTTTCCACACCAAGGAGGGGGTGGGACCATCTCCTTCAACTTCCCAGGGAGCCACCTGGGGATGCAAACTCTGTGTCTGGGCCTTGATGCAAAGCTTAAACCCCTGTTTCCACATTTCAGCAGAGGTGTCTGAAAGCCTCTTCAGGTACATCCTCTACTTTCAACATGGGTGTAAAATCACTGAGAAAACTCTGTATTTGCATCCATTTATCTCACACCCTTACTCAGTGATCCACCTGCCATTGTCAATATAAGATAAAAGAAAAAAAAACAAACTCTTTGAAATTAAAATGAAAATTATTCTCTACTTTTTAAATTTTTTTTCCGCCCCTGGGTAATGTGGCCAGACATGAAAGCACCATGTACTCTCAATTATTAAACTATAGCTGACTGCAGCTTTCCATAACTGTAAGACATTGAAATTGCCCCTTAGGAACACCCAGTTGCCATTTGTCAGTCTGTGGCTAAGTCATGTATCATCACAGAAATGGATGTGCAGCGTTATCTGTGCTCAGTAGATGTCCAGAATTTCAGGTGTTCCCTCCTGTGCTGTGGACTCTGTTATGATGGTAAAGCATTTATCAACAACAACCAAAATAAAAAATCACTTTCAAGTGGACTTCAAGGCTGGGTATTCATGAGCAAAGAAACAGCTCATAAATCATCTTTAAAAATATTACCATTCTTCTGTGAAATAATTTCTTTTCTTGACGTATCCAGGGAAGTTGTTGACTTCCTTTCGCAGAGTTGCAGGAGAAATATTACACACTCCTTTGTCAAAGTGAGAGTTTTTATTGGAGTGAGTTTCACGGGAGACACTTGAAGCCAGGGTGGTGATTTGTTTCTAACTAAAGATATTGGGACCACATAAAATACTCCTCAAAAGACCCATCCCATCCAGTGATGCCCTGATGCAAATCAGTAGTGCAGCTTCCATGAGTCAGATCTTTCAACTGGTAAAATCAAGACAGAAACTATTTCTATAAAGAGAGGGGGCTGTACTGAACCAGTGGGAATGATTAAAGGACTGCAAAAGCACTTGCATACTGGAAGTGAAGGAAAAAAATAAAATATCACAATATAACAAATTTTTTTTTAAAAAGCTGAATGCAGTAGAAATTCAGGAAAATAATTAATGGCTTAGGGAAGGCAGATGTGGTGTTCTGTTCTCATCTTAGAGTGAAAAAAAAAAAGGCAGCAGAGCAATATAAAAATAACAGTTTGTTCTTTTCTTCTTATCTCAGATGCTCCTACAAGTTAAGTCCATTCATCCCCTGATTCTGCTGTGGAACTCTGCTAAGTAACTCCTCAGGGACAGAAAGTTACAGGATTAGACATGCAATTGTAATTTGTAAAACAAATAGCTTCAGCTAATTAATGGTACTAATTCTCCATTGCTGCAGCCAAAAAGCTCAGGAGACGATCTGGGTTGGTATTTTAATACACTGGATTCTCTCTGTTTGGCACTGTTGTGTTGCTGAAGAGACAGGGCTTCTTTTTATGTTAATGCAATTTCCTTACCAATAAATTTAGTACTGTGAGAATAAGGAATATTCCAACTTTTTTAACCGTGCTTTTCCAAATGCTGTTTCTGCACTGCCACACATGTCTGTCCTACTCTGAGCTCAGAAAGTCTCAGCCATATTTATCCAAAAACATGCACAAAATTAAACAACATCATGATGGATTTAATGGTCTATTATTTTCTCTACTGAATGGAGCAACCTGGTGAAACTTCTCAGTATTGGCTAAAGCATCTCTTTCTCACCCCCACTTCATTTTGCTGTTTTTCCCCCTCTTGGCCTGTCTCTCGTCTGATTTTCCTGCAGGTTCACTACTGGAATTTTCTAGCTCTGTATGTCATTGCCTTAGGAAATTCATGCGACGCAGTAAAAATAATTCTTGCAATTAAAAGGTGCCACTGCTTCCTATGAGTCAAATGGAAAGGTGTCACAGGTATCCTAGGGGTAAAGGTGCAATCATAGATTCCCAGAATCATGGAATGGTTTGGGTTGGCAGGGACCTTAAAGATCATCTCATTCCAACCCCTGCCATGGGCAGGGTCACCTTTCACTAGACCAGGCTGCGCAGAGCTCCGTCCAACCCGGCCTTGAACATTTCCAGGAATGGGGAGCCCACAATGTCTCTGGGCAAGGAATTGGCAGGAAAATCAAATTCCTGGCTCTATTTTCCAACTTTGTCCTGTATGTCAACATACAAACAGGTCCTGGCTGGCAGAACATGGAGCTGAGTTCAGACACTACATTTCCTCATCCAAAATCAATGAGGATAATTAGCAGATGAAAGATCCGCTGGAAACGGCTAATTTTCCACATCAGCAGGTAGATAAGGAGTCAATGAGACAGCCTTGTTCCTCTCATTTCAGTGAATTTGTTTCCATTAAAGGATGTAACATGTCTAATGCAAAACATGTGTGTTTGTTTGGGACACTCGTATCTGTCTCCTAGGCAAAAACACACAGGATAAAATATATGGAACAAATAGGTCAGCTTCCTGGGTATAAATGCCCGCTTTTCCAACTATTCCAGACCAGGAGTTCACTACTCAAAGATTCACTACTCTCAGGCACATCCAGCTGCCTTAAAACAGACTAAAAATTGAGGAATGTCCTTGTTTATTCAGCAAAATCCAGTAGAAGTAGAGGTAGCTCCAGACTGGAGCCACAAAGACTCAGTCTGAACTCACAACTAGATACCTAAAAGAAAAATCCCCCCAGCTATCCAAAAAATATTCATTAATCCTCTTCTCTGGAAAGCTGCGATGAAATGGCCATGGGTTGGCAAATCAGCTTGGCTGAGCTTCAGAGGAAGCTTATCAACAGCAGATCTGAGAGACTCAGTGAACCCAGTGAGCCCGGTGACTGTGGACAGCTGAGCACCTGCAGCAGGGACAGGGAGAGGCAGGAGTAAAGGAGCTGGAGATCTCGGTGTGGGATGAGCAGCGATTCATCCCTAAAAGTCAGGGATGGGGTAAATTGTGAGTGTGGCATAAACAGGATGAACTGGGGCACTGCTCCTCTTCCCTGGTCAGCCCGGCCAGGACATGGTTCCCATTCTTCAACCTCCTGCCCTCTGTCACTGCTTTGGCACTTCCTCTCTTCCTTCTCCACCCCTTCTCAATCCTCTCCTTTACCCGACAGAAATGTTTACATAAGAAGTTTAATGTATATTAATCCACGCACTCTGCATTTCCAATCATTAAATTAGGCCTGGAAACAAAGCTGCTCAACTAAATTTAGAAGGTTTTGCGTCTTTTTATGTCTGCAATTCCATTTGAAGCATGAACTTTGTTAGCTAACAGTAAGAGAAGGTCTTATCTCCCTGCATCAGTGCTCTAAATGTAGTTCTCTTTCATTGATCATAAAAGACTCAACTTATAGATATAGTATACAAATAATTTAAACAACGGAAAATGTTTTGTTTTTACAGTTAGCCTTTCCCTTTGCAAATATGTTTCTTGGCTATTTAGTCTAATTTTTTTTCCCCCAAGGCAACACATAAATACCTAAGTAAATGCACATGCTTATTAAACTGCTACTAAAATCAGATTTTTAAAAAAGAACAATTTTGCAGTTGGTTCACAAGTTTTTAGAAAGGTCACAGGAAACATAACTTATTATTATGATTTATTTATTTTTTTTTCTCTGTATTATTGCTACTGCCAGAAGAACAGAGAGCTTAATTACAATTGTCATGATTATGAGCAGCAAATTTAAGCATGCATATGCAATGAATTTAAATTTACATAAATTGTTTATTAAAAGAAATGGAAAGTCTGAGTATCAGGTCTCATTTTTTCAAAGTAAGCCCTGCCTTACTATTCTTCAGCAAAGACTTTGCAAATAATTATGAACCACTATTTATAACAAGTCTGGGTTCACAATTCCCTTCCCAAACCTTCCCAAACCTTCCCTTCCCAAACCTCCTCTCCTCTCCTCTCCTCTTCTCTTCTCTTCTCTTCTCTTCTCTTCTCTTCTCTTCTCTTCTCTTCTCTTCTCTTCTCTTCTCTTCTCTTCTCTTCTCTTCTCTTCTCTTCTCTTCTCTTCTCTTCTCTTCTCTCCTGCAGTGCTTCATCCAGCTCTGGAGTTCTCAGCACAGGAAAGACCTGAACCTGCTGGAGAAGGTCCAAAGGAGGCCACAAAGATGGGGACTGAGCACCTCCCTTGTGATGACTGGCTGAGAGAGCTGGGGTTGTTCAGTCTGGAGAAGAGAAGGCTCCAGGCAGACCTAATTGTAAACTTCCAGTGCTTGAAAGGGGATTATAAAACAGACTGGGACAGATTTTCCGTAGGGCCTGTTGCAATAGCACAGCAAACAGCATTGTTAAACTAAAACAAGGGAGATTTAGACTAGATAAAAAGAAGATTTTTTTTTACAATGAAGTTGTGAAGCACTGGACCAGGTTGCCCAGAGAGGTGATGGATGCCCCACCATGGAAACACCCAAGGTCAGGTTGGACAGGGCTTGGAGGAACCTGATCCTGTAGAAGATGCTGGGAGGTTTGGACTAGAAGACTTTAAAAGGTCCCTTTCCCAAACTATTCAATGATCCTATGATACATCTGACAGGCTGTTCTCATTATCCATGGTACCAGACACCTTCTTATTCCAACTATAATCTGTTAAACCTTAAAGCAGCCCATAAATCTCATGTATTTAGCAGTGCATCTCTCCATGTGGATACCAGGACCCCTAACATTCATTTACCAGGGATGAATTCTTGCCTTTTCCATGATTTTTTTTCATCAATCAGGAAAATTCTTGCTCGCTTCATTAATGTCATTTGGTGTGATCTGGAAAGGGCCAAAAGAGAAGAAATAAAAAGGTCATGACTGCAAAATGACTTTTTTTTAATCACAAACACACAGCATGGGTAATGTTGGTCAATACAATTTTGTTATGGTCTAGAAGAGAAAATGTATATGGACAAAAAGATTATATTATTTAGTTAAATTGAACAGGGTAGGGGGGTTTTGTTTGGTTGGTTGATTTTTGTTTCGGTTTGGGTTTTTTGTTTTGGTTTTGATTTTTTTTTTTTGTTTTGTTTCTATTTGTTTGGTTCTGTTTTGTTTGGTTCTGTTTGTGCTGTTTTTTCCCCTTGAGACTTGATTTGGAATTGTATTTTAACTTCTGATGACCTTCTCAGAAAAACCCATCATACTAAATAAAATACATGGTGACCAACCAACAGGCCTGTAAACAGAAGTGGAAAATGGGGCTGCTTTGTCATAGTGGTGGATGAACCACAGGAGCAGGAACTTTGTGTGTTTGTCAGGAGCAAAACGGGCCTGAAATGTTGGCTACAAATATCTCTGCAGGACATTCTTCCATATAAGTGCCAGTCCAAGAGTTCCTGTCCCTCCCAGTAAGGCACTGGGCAGCAGCTGAGATTGATGCTGGGCTCCATCCAGCATTGGATCCACTGGGTCCTTATATCCAGAACAGTTATTTCACATTCCAGAAATGGTAATGACTATTGAAACAAATCTATTGACTTTTAATCAAGGCACAATCTGATGGCAGTCCTGAATAGTCATGTTTTAATTTTTTTTAATGTGATTCAGAACCCGGTGAGTGATTTCTCAACTCTAAATGAAACACGTATTCAATATGCTTAATTTAAAATTGTTCATGCAGTTGTTTGTTCTCCCCCTGCTGGATTTTGCCCTTTGACTGGGAGTATGAGCTGTGTTTTCTTCTTAAGAGTTGGTAAATTCTGGCTGAGTGGGAGAGATTCTGCATTTCTGATAAGTATTATGAGTCCCAAAGTGGCTCTGACAAGGTGCTCTTAATGCAGGGATCCAAACTAATCTAAACTGAGCCTTTGACATTAACTTCGGTGCAGACTAATGGCTAAAAAATGGTTTCTGCAAAATTAAATTTTAATTGGAAAATTCAGCAAATCAGATCAACCTGCGTGTTTCTATTCAAGGCAGACCAATGAATAAGGGTAATTTAGATGGTTCTCTCAGCCTTGGCAACCCAATACTGCAGTGTCGAGGTCTGAGGACCAGAAAGTGAAACTGGACACGAAACAAACCCTACACTAACTAGATTGTGTCTTGTTTAAAACTTCAATGTGAAAATGAGAAACTGGAATAGATGAAAAACAATTAGAATTACCAGAGTATTTATTTTCTAACAGCTTCAGTATTTCAGTGCACTGCCTTGTTGTCCATGAGAACATACAGCTGTACATGTAGATACAGAGCAGAGAGAGAAAACCTCTTCTAACCACTGAGTGAAGCCTGCTGGGTTTCACTTCTCTGCTTATAGCAGCTCTCACCCTTCACAACTGCAGACACATTTGTCTCCATCTTCCTCCCATCAGCTCAGGTTGTCAAATCTGAGTTTCAGGCTGTGGTGCTTGGCACTTTCTGTGCAAGCACACACATTCCACTGCTTTGTGCTTCCCGTCCTTTACTCCCTTCCACATTTATGTCAAGAACTCAAAAATATGTCGCTGGAGTTGTCAGTCAATATCCTGAAAAATTCCCGGTTTGTTCCTATACTTGTAGTGAGTTGCTGGGTGGAAAGGACAAAAAGTTGTCACAGGAGCCCCTGCAGCAACAGCAGCGTTTCACCAGAAACTCTTTGGGCACTGTCTGGGCTCTGCAGAAAGTATCCAAGCTGTGCTGAGCCCTGTCTCCCTGTGAGGGAGGCATCTGGAGACCTGGGAAATGCCTGTAAGTTCCTCAGACCGGGAAAAGACTTTCCTAATATGATGTTTGCTGCCCAAAAGGTCTGACAAGATGCAGTGGCAGGTCTGTGCAGGTTGTCAGATAGCATTTCCATGGCTTGCTTGCCTTTTACAAGGAATATTCTTATTCTTACAGCACAGACGTTCCCCCAGAATCCTCTTTGAGCTTCTGGGCTTTTTGCTGATAAGTGCGGCACAAAGGAGCAAAAAAAGAAAAAGGAAAAGAAAGAAAGAGATTGTGCCCGGAGCTGGTTCAATGCAAACAGACAGGCACAGATGGTGGATGAGACAAGGCTGACACCGCGGCTCAGCCCAGCTCACACAGCTGAGCAGCAGCAGGGCTGAGAACAGACCTGCCTTCAGAGCACCCCTTCACTGTCCCACCCTGGGCACACCAGGGCGTCTCCTTCACCTCCAGCCAGCCCCATCCCCTGATATCTCAGCCCCCCGGGTGGCCTCAGCCCAACTCCTGGCACACCAGCTCTGCGCTGGGGAGCAATAATTGCCATTTTACTCGTGTGAGGGTCGGTGGGGACTGTGCTGTTCTGCTGCACCTCAGCCACAGGTGTTAGCAGATGTCCCAAGGCAACAAGGGGCAGCTGTGCAATGTGTTATGTTTGTATTGTGGGTAAATAAAGACTCCTCCCTCTGGAGTTTCTTTGGTCTTAGTGCTGGTTTTTTTTGTTTTTTGTTTTTTGTTTTTTAAAAAAAAAGAAAGGAAGAAAAGTAAAGGAGGGCACCGTAAATACCTGAGAGATTTGCTGCATTTCCACCATCAGCTCTGATATTCAGACAAGGTTTGCTAAAACAGCTCTTGGTCCACATCCATGGTCACAAATGAACATTTCTTTTCTGAGAGAAACCATAGACCTGGTGACTGACATAATTTGTTTCATTTATTTTGGGTTTAGCAAGCAGCAGCAACAAAAATGTCACAGTGAAGTGAGCAGAGACTGCTTGGATTTCTAATTCCCTCCTGGCTGAATGAAGGGAAGGGAAGGGAAGGGAAGGGAAAATGGAAGGGAAAATAGAAGGGAAGGAAGAAAGGAAAGGAAGGAAAAATGAACGGAAAAATAGAAGAAAACCAGTAGAAGAAAACCAACCCCAGACAACAGGTTTCATTTTTAATAATATTCTCCCAGGTTGTGATTACCATCAAACTTTGGATAGAACTCTTCCTGAATTATTCAGGGCAATTTGTACTGTAATCACATGCTTGTTAATACAGCTCCTTGCGACTTTAATTCAAAGGAGTTTTGCTTCTGTGCCCCGGAGCTGCTGCCATTAAGGTTAGAGATAGTCTCTGTTTAACAATCTGCTTCTCAGCGCTGTGCAGAAAACTGCAGGATGCTCTGGAACTTGCTGTTCAGAAAAAGATCAGTAAAACACCTAACAAGATATGGGCAAATATCAAGAAGTTCCTTTCCCACGTTCAGGAATGTTGGGACATTTGTCATATTGGATCACTGTGAATTTTAATTTTAAGGGAAGACCCTTGGTTTGTAATCAAAGAGAGGGGGTACAGCTTGGTTTAATACTTCCCACACTGGCAGGGATGAAGGTTTTACTCTTGGCTCCCTCAGTCACTGGAAATGTAACCCCTCTGTTACACCCTCACAAACTCTTCTACACCTTTCCCCCTCGGCAGAGTCAAGCAGAAGTTGACCCAAGGCTGCTCAAAGCTTCATTCTGTCCTTGTCCTTATTGCTTGTCCATCTTCAGGACAGGAACCGTGGTGAAACAGCCTCTAGCTCAGAAGATTGATAAAAAACATCCCATTATTTAGGGTACCTTTACCAGTTACTTGAGAAGTCCTTTCTCTCCGTGGCAGCAGATCTGCATCCTCATCCTCACAAAATCCACAGGATACGTGAGGAAACATCACAAACATTTTCAGTGTTGGAAGAAAGGGCAACCTTCTTTTTCTTTTTTTCTGATCAGAGGCATAAATGACAATTTAATTCTATTCACTTGAAGACTGATAAAATATAGAGCCCTACAGCAACATTTGGCCATTCACTTTACCCCATATTTTCTGCTGCTGTAATCCACCAGTGGTTGACACAGCCAAGCTTATAAAGCCCTGCATGATATTTTGCAAATCTAAATTGTTGAGCCACACAGGGAGCAAAGCTCCCATTGAAATGTCAGCACACTGAAATTACAATTTAATGAGTAGCTTTCCAGCAGCAGCTCTCACGTATCAGTTGTGCCTCACAGCAATAACAGAGAGTAGGGGAAAAAATATATATTAAAAAATCTGTGTCTGTTTGAGGTAAAGGTCAACTGCCAGGTGACACTGAGTGATGCCTCCTAATCAGGTTTGGTTCCAGGCACTGTGGTTGTTATTGTTCCTCTCACTATTTTACTGTTTCTGTTCCAGAAGTTGTTAAACATTCTACCTGAGATTAGGGATCCATTTCTTCATGATTTGGTACAAATTCTTAAAAAAATCAGCTCTGATCCCAAGAATTTACAGTCTAAGGAGATTAACAAGCAGAAGCAGAGAAGATGAAGTGGTATCTCCCAAACCTCTGCACCATTCCAAGAAAGAAGTTGTGTAACTAATGGAATATCTGGCTTGGTGGACAAAATGGAGAAAAATCCACCCAAACCCACCAATCCTCCACATTCTCCCGGTGTACAAATAAAAATAAGTAAATTTGGGTCCAATTTTTTAAAGTTCAGAACACATATTTCTTGATGAAACCAACTAACACAATGAAAAAAAATTTAAAAATGTTTTAAAAAACCAAAGTTCATCACATTGGTTAGGCTATTTATTTATTTTTAAAAAACTTAGTTTGTGCTCACTTCAAAGAAGAAGAATCATTCAATAATGAAATGTTTTGAGGGTTTTTTCCGGAAAAAAAACAAAAAAAACCCCTCTTATTTTATTTCTCACTAGTTTTTTTCAAACACTCTTCCTTGTGTGACCCCCATAATTTCCACATTTCACAAACCACATGTCTTGTACCCTTCCAAATACAATTTTAGTAGTCTATGACATCTTTGGAACTCTGATTACTTTTGATGAAAATGGTCATTGAAAACACTTTTAAAGTTTGACATATTTACTTAATACCTCAGAAATCCCAAACAGAGCCTTGCCTTTGCAAAACTTCCACAACAAAAATAGCAAATAAAGAAATTTGCTGTTGTTTCAGGAGAGCAAAATCCTGTGCTGTGTTTGAGTTTTATGTGATCATAAAGGTACAAATAGATAAAAGAGGGTTGAGCTGGCTCAGACTTACAGTCTCTAAATGCATTAGAAATATTGTAAGGTACTGTTCCACATTTGAACACACTCCGAGTTATCAAATTAACTGGTTTGTTGTCCCAATATCAACAGATACTCATGGGTTATATTAAATATTGAAAGCTTTCTCATGGATGATTACACTATTGCTGGTTTTAAGGTGATTTATCAGCATGGGCAGAGTACACAGGCCTGCTAAAATGTTTTTTTTTTCTGTCTTTTGGTGTATATTTTGGTATAAACAGAATGGTTTGGGTTAAAAGTGGCCTCAAAAATCATCTTATTCCAGCCCCTGCCATGGGCAGGGACACCTCCCACTATCCCAGGTTGTTCCAAGCCTCATCCAACCTGGCCTTGGACACGTCCAGGGATGGGGCAGCCACAGCTTCTCTGGGCAACCTGTGCCAGGGCCTCCCCACCCTCACAGTAAACATTTTCTTCCTGATATCCAACCTAAATCTCCCCTGCTTCAGTTTAAAGCCATATATATGGTACTTATTTTTTCCCCTCCCTGTATCTTTCTCATGCTGTAGATTACATGATCTGTTTTGTCCATGGCAGTCAAAGGACACAATAAATTACTGAGTAAATGAACCATTTTTCTTCCTTCTTGTGTATAAGTTATACACAAGAGAGGGTCAAACCTCGAACTAGTGTAATAATGGCTGAAGATATGTTTATTCTCATTGATAAAATGAAGAGGGGTGGGTATTTTCATTTTCCTTGAAAAAAGAAATAGGTAAATGAACAAACCTAAAATTACCCCCTAGCTTCCCCCTCAGAAAACAAAAAAACAAAAACAAAAACAAACAAACAAAAAATAATAAAAGAAAAACCAAACTAAAAAACACCTGTGAGAGATTTGCAGATTTTTCAAAAAAAAAAAAAAAACCTAGTAAGAAGGAACAAGAAGCTGCTGCATTGTTTTTGGCAGGGGAAGATCCTCTCTGTGTGCAGCAGTCACTTACAGGCTGAGACACTGGTGGGGCAGTGAGATTCTGTTTAAAATGCCTGGTGTGTAGGAGCTCCCACATTTGCACACGCCTTTTAGATTTCCTGGGTCTGTTTCCTGGGCGAGGAGCAGCCAAGGCAGTGAAACCTGCAGGGGCAGCAGCCATGAAGCACTGGGTGTCTCCAGGAATCTCAGAGGGCTTCAGCCCTCCCTTCAGCAGCTCATCAAATATCCAGAACAAAGGCCAAATCAGTCTGGTGAGGATGAACCAGGGTTTAGGATGTTCCAGCTTCCTCCACAGTTCTAGTGTGAGCCATCCATCACTTTCTGGTCTTTACACCACAACAGAAAAGTCCCTGTGTTGTTTTAAATTTGTTGTTTGCCACCAGTCCCCGGGTACCTGGGTGCCATCCACGGTGAGAAGCACGAGAGATGGGACTCAGGGAAATTTCTACTCTTTCTCTGCAAGTTCTTTGACTTTTCTTCTGTGCCATGAGAAGTCAAAACAGATGTTTGAAAGTGTTCTGAAATCTTAGAGCATCCTGTAAAAAGAAAATCAGGATGTAGGAAAAATCCAACACTTCTACACAAGAAATTAGAGTTATAACGAAAGGAATAAGTTATATTAAAAGTGAGAAGCTGCTTCTCTGAAAGTGTTCAAGGCCAGGCTGGGTGGGATTTTGAGTAATTTGGTTTGAGGGAAGATTCCCTGCCCATGAGAGGGGGATGGAGTGAGAAGATGGAAATCCACAACTTCTCCAGATAAGCTGTTCCAGGGCCTCACCAGCCTTACAGTAAAGAATTTCCTCCTAATATTTAATCTAAATCTAGCATCCTTCAGCTTAAAAAACCCCAGTCTCCAAATTTCCAACCTTTTTATTTTACATTTATTTTTTTCTTTTCCATTGAAATAATGTGACCAGAAATTAAAAGAGCAGGCTTTCAGGGGTGGTCAGCATAGAAAGATCTTCAAAGGTGCAGAACCATACAAGTGTTCAATAGGTAATTTATAAATCTGATTACTATTAAGTATTATTAATTTTAATGGCTTGATTATTCAGATAGGAATTGTCAGCTTAAGGGTGCTTGAACTCTCTGCCTTTGAACTTTGGCTCATGGGTCAGAAATAGTCTTGTCTTATTTTAGGGAAGGATTGTCTGCCTCTGCCCTGGCAGAGCAAAGTCACCCAGGTCCTTTTTTCTGCTCTCCAAATCGTGATGTGTAACAGAGATCTTTCACTGAAGGGCAGGGAGGACAAATGCACACAGACAGCAAAACATGTTTTATTCATGGCACTTCCCAACAGATAAACTCCATTATTTGGCATTTTATCTGCCTCTTAAGGCATTCCTACAGGCAGCAGGGTGAATTGCATTTCCCCCTGCTCAGCCCATCAGTTACCTCAAAAGTAAAAGGGGAGAGAGAGTACGTGGGATTTATCAGCAGGAATTCTTGGCTCAGGTATCTCTCCTGGTGAGGCTTGTCTGTGTAGGAAGGTTGTGGAGCACCATCTGTGATGGGAGAATCTGATGAGGCTGCAGTGTTAGATCTTGGTGTCTGTTCTTGCACATTTACTCTGGTTTAATGTCTGCCTGGCAGTTCATGGCTTCTACGGTTCAGTAATTTCTTCTCCTCTTTAGCAAATCACGAAATCATCTTGCCCTGTGCTGCCACATTATTCTTGTCAATCAGAGCTCTCTGAAGGCTGGAGGTTTCCTCTTGCTGCGTGAAACCGAGTCTGCATTAAGCACGGGAATTACAGAACGATTTTCCAATTTTAGTGCCAGCTAAAATGTGAACTTAGGAATCGGGGTGTGCTGGATACTGGAGCAAATGGTGCTGGGAGGACTTTGTAGCAGCCAAAGGCTGCATCCCACAGGTCATTTATGGCCTGCCAGATTTATCAGATCTGCTTCTGAGCCTTGCCGTCGCAGTCTGTGACTGAAAGTACATTTTTTCCAAAGATATTGACTCCAAGTGAAGTGGTAACTGTGACAGAATGAGATGCTTTGCACATCCTGTCTTGTTAGGGCTGTCTCAGGTCAGGTTACTGGAGGTCTAGAGGAGCTACAAACCCTTAAATTCAAGGACTCACTTGACTTTGTAAGATGAAGTGATTTCTCCTCCAAGAAAAAGACTGGGGACTTGAACTTATTGCACCAGCAGGATTTTTTTTTTCCCACTGGTGAAACTGTGGGTTTATTTTTCAGTGAAAAGAAAGAGGAAAATATTATGTTGGAAAGTGAGACCACTGCCCTTTGCCAGCAATGTGCCCACCTTCAGTGGCAGTTCAAATGCCACAGTCTGGGGAGGTAGATGCTCAAAAACCCTCCCTGAATTCTCTGCACCATTCCTATGCTGATCTGTGTCCTTTGCAACCACTGGATGCAAGCTACAACTTTTGTTGGAAAACTTGTCATTAGCAATTAAGCATAAACAAGTCTGATTGATTTGTCAATTTACCTGATATTCTCAGTTGCTTCTTCTTTCTCTCACTCAGCCAAAGAGGCATCAGAAGAAAATTTTAAGTCCCAGATGACTACTCAGTTATATCCTCAAGTCTTTTATTCTGTTTTTGATCTGCAGCAGAATCTCTGTGTACATAAAAGTTCCATAACTTTCAAATTTCAAGGTCGACCTCCACCTATCCAAAGAGCTGAACGTTTCAGTCAGGCTTATTGATGGATAGTGTTTCTTTTGTTCTGCCACATGTACATCTATACTTACATCTGATACTCAGGTAGGTGATCTTTTCTTCCACAAATAAATATACTGCCCTAGGCTCCCATTTGCAGTACTCTGGAGGGAGAAGAAAATTTTCCTGGCACACTGAACTCACAATGCTGCATAATGTTATTTGAAATTGAGACATACTTGTCTGGAACCTTGCACTAAAGTACACCATAATATTTGCTTTTTGATTACACATTTCCTTCTCCCGTGTCATGGTTTAGTCACTGTTGGCAGCTGAGCCACAGAGGGGCTCTCATTCACTCCCATCTTCCTGGGATGGGGCAACGAAGAAAATAGGAGGGTAAAAGTGAGAAAACTTGTGGGTTGAGATAGAGACAGTTTAATAGGGAGAAGACAAGCTGCACCCACAAGCAGAGGAAAACAAGGAATTCATCGCCCACTTCCCATGGGTGGGCAGGTGTTCAGCCACCCCCAGGGAAGCAGAGCTCCACCATGTGTGACAGTGACTCGGTGAGACAAATGCCATCCCTGGGAACATCCCTCCCTTCCTTCTTCTTCCCCCAGCTTTATCTCCTGAGCATGTCAGGGCATGTCTGGAATATCCCTTTGGTCAGTGGGGTCAGCTGTCAGCTGGATGTGCCCAGTCAGATTTTTTCGTGCCCCTCCATGGAGAAGCAGAAGAGGCTTTGATGCTGTGAAAGCACCAAAGCAGCTTTCACCACAAATCCAAATTATAACCCCATACCAGCTATTGCGAAGAAATTTAACTCTATCCCAGCTAAATCCAGTGAATTCCATCATCCTGCTTGATTAATGCTCAGATTCATCCAGTAAGTACTTCCTAATAAACACATCTGAGGAGCCAGTTTGCCTGCATAAAACATTGATGGTGAAAGCAGATGAGCTTCCCAGGATGGTGACTGATTTCCCAGGAAAACCAGATCACATTTTAAGAATTGGGTGTAATTAGTGCAGGCAAACACAATCTGACTGGAGCAGAAAGGGTATTTGGGGACTGCAATGTGTGACAAGCAAGGGTTTGAGTACTTGGAGGTAATTTTGGGCATGTCATGAACTTGCCACACAAAGAAGGCCAAGAGATTGCAGAGACAAAGAGGAAGAAAAGAGTGAAACATTGACACTTCCAGTGACAATAATTGATGTCGTTCTTTTCCAATTCGTGGCGCTTGAGCTCCTGAAGGTTGAGCCTTTTTCTTATGGAAGAAAGGCACAAGATTAGAAAGACAACAGCAGTGGCAAATTAAAACCAGAAGACCCAAGGGTCAGAGAAGAGGTTCTCTGCAAATAACTCAAGCCAAGGAAATGCCAAATGTAATTTAGATGGATTTTATTGCTTTTTCCAGCAAAATTCCTGTTGCTGAGGTTTGTTTCCAGGCGCTTTGGGCTTCTGTCCTCTCTCTCTGCTTTGGGTGTTACTTTTCAAAGGTACAAAAACCCCCATTTCTCTCCACATGCTGACACACATTTCTTACCAGAGGTACAATGGCAATGACAAACCACTTTTCTATGCTGAGCAATTAGCTGGAGATAAGTCAAAGCAGTTTGAGAGGCTGCTCAGTGGGACAATCTTGCCCAGGAATTTCTCCTGACTTGGCTTGTCTGCTGCTAAAGGACACAGAGTCCCTTTGTGAGGGCTGGTGTGACTGCACTGTCAGCTCCTGGTAAATTCATATATATTTAAGTGCATTAAACATCTGCTGAATTAGTTCTGGGAGGGCTGCTCTGCTAGAGGAGCCCTCCTGCCCTTGAGAAGCAGATCACGAGGCAGCTCGCGCTGAGCGCTGACGTTGCGTGCGACCAGAGGCAGCATCGCCCTCCCGAGAAAGGGTGGAGGAGACTCCATCCTCGGGTACAAACTGCTGACATTCCCTGTCCCAGGCAATATAATGAAGGCTTAACCTTGCAAAGCTTCTTCCCCTGTGATCAGAAATATATCCAATTCGACCCAGCTACGCACTCCCTTCTGGAAAAAGTACTCCTGAGCTAAGCATTTCTCTTTCCTTAAATTCCAGGTGGAAGTGAGCTGCAGAGGATAATGCTGGCAAGGTGTTTCACTGCCTGGGAGCACTTGAATGGCCCTGGAGATGCATTCAATGCTCCAAGTTTGTTTAAACCTACAAGGCTGATATGTGAATTGCCAGGACACAGCCTGCTTGAGACTGGCTGAGAGAGTTGGGGCTGTTCAGTCTGGAGAAGAGAAGGCCCCAGGGAGACCTTGGAGCCCTTTCCAGTTCCTAAAGGGGCTCCAAGGGAGCTGGAGAGGGACTTTGGACAAGGGCATGGAGTGACAGGATGGGGGGAATGGCTTCAAACTGAAAGACAGTAGATTTAGATTAAATATTAGGAAAAAAATCTTCCCTATGAGGGTGGTGAAGGCCTGGCATAGAGAAGCTGTGGTTGCCCCATCCCTGGAAATGTCCAAGGCCAGGTTGGAGGGGCCTTGGAGAAATCTGGGATAGTGGAAGGTGTCCCTGCCCATGGCAGGGGGATGGAACTGGATAATCCTTGTGGTCCCTTCCAACCCAAACCATTCTGTGATCCTGTGATTCTATGATTCCATGATACTGTTCTTAATTTCTGACTTGATAGTCCCCAAGAGTGATGCTGGATAGATATTTTCAGAATTTTCCATGTTTATTTCTGTGGTTCATGAGACACAAAGTTCTCCTGGAAGTGTTCACAGACACGCTGGGGCTGCAGCTGGCAGAGAAGAGGCACCAGTTAGAGACAGACCAGGCAGGACAGAGGAGGGCAAATTGTTTACACTGTACTGAGGGGAACATGACAATCCTAAAGAGTTATTTTGCACCTGTATCCTATCACAGCAAAAGTATGAGTTGTGCAGGGTAAAAAATTAACAGCTGGTTGAGTTTTCTGTAAGCATGAGGGCAGTGGCTTGCCAGCTGTTTCCAACATCTGCACATTCTTTAACGGCTGGCAATTCAAAGCCTTTTCTTTAAACTTAGTATTTCCAAAAATAAATAGTAGAATTAGTGCTCGTTTTTCTTTTTTTTTTCCTGTGAAAAAGTTAATTTTAAGCTCTATTCAGGACAGCCCGTAAGTGCATATGAATATTCTGCTGGCAACTCCTTGCAAAATTCATCTTCACACCCACAAAAGACCCACAGAGGAGCAAATGAGGGTAGGTGACCCAAAAAACCCCCTGCCCTGGCTGCACCCAGACTTATCACTGGGAAATCTTCCCACACACAGAGGAGGCAGGAGGAAAAAGGGCAGCAGGGGAGCCCTCAGTGATGGGTCTGAGCCAGCCCCAGCCCCACGGGTGTGGGGGCACCTCCTCAGGTCAGGGGGCAGGGTCCACACACACTGAGAGGGGTCACCTCCTTGGGGGGATGAGAAATACCATGGGATGCAGGAAAAGAGCATTTTGTGATTCCACAAGGATTATTATTGGATATGGAAGTGAAAAAGGAGTGTCAGGGAAAGGAATAAGTCTAGGTGATTTGAGAAGGAACAAGAATTGTGACACAGAGGGATCAGGGGTTAGAAAGATGTGTCTGTGTTAGCACAGTTCACACTCTGGGTGTGTTTTTGTTGTATCAGACTGTGGCCTCAAGGATTCATCTCTCCCCGTGCCAGAAACTGGGAAGGCCATGACCCAGGGGAGTTGGATCTACACTGTACATATACATATAGACTTTATTTTTATATTTATGTATAGGTGCATACACATTTATCTTATTAAATGAATAAATAAATATCCCTCCTATTAATGACTTTGATCCTGGGCTGCCAAACAAGGGCAGCAGGCCAAGGCTGCGAGTGAGAATGTGTCTCTGTCTGTATCAGTGTGACCACCATGTATATATGGATTTATGAGCTGTGTATGTGCCTGCTGGGAATAGCTGCTCAGTTTCACCCCTGGCTGGGCTTTTTTTTTGGGCTACTGTATTTGCCAACCTCCTAAAAAGTACTTAGGGTGGCTTCCAAATTTCTCTAAGAAAGATTACTAACGATCTGTCTCAAATTATTCAGTGCATTTTCCTGTCATGTCTTCAGTCTATTATGTCTGAAAAGAGAAAGCCCAGACTGGCTCAGTATTTAAGATAAGTTTCAACAGTGCTTAACAAACCAGCAAGTCATCTTCACGTTCTGGTTATTTTCACATATACCAATAAAATGCTTGCCTTTTTTTTTTTTTTTTTTTTTTTTTTTTTTTTTTATTGTGGAAATTTTTTTTTTTGAATGGGAAATATTTGTCTTGCATTTGGCCTAAGACCTACTATAATCCCTAGATCCTTTGCAGAACAACTCCCACTTTTCCAACTGTTCCTCAGCTTCCATTGTGGCAAATTGTTTTACCAAAACTGAAGGTTTATGCCAGTCTAGAAAAATATGCAGCTGCAGTTTTCAGCCTCTCACATTTGCCAAGACTTACCACTGTCTTCTGCAAAATATGAATAGACCTCAAAAACTTGATATTAATAAACCTAATCCCAGTTCCACCACTGGGGATATAAACTGAGCTCTACCCAGCAGAGATGTCTCAAAAACCTTCAACCCTTCCCTTGTCAGCAGAACTTCGTTATGTTCTCTGGACAGAAGTTATTGTCAGGTTTGCCTTCCCTCAGAGTAACTTTGTTTAGCTACTGTTTATCTCACTGGTGGGATTGTCGTGTCCTGCAGTGACAGAGCGTCACTGCAGACAAGGATTGAAGGCTTTTCCCCCTCGACAATGCTCCGCAATGTTTATTTGTGTCTGAGGAGACACAATAAAGAGGCTCTGACACCTGCCAGGTTCAGCAGAAAGAAGCAAATGACGTCGATTTATTGACACTACATTATTCTTATACACATCCCAACTCCACAAGGGATTGGAGAGCATGTCACTTCCTTCTCCATCTTTACTGGAGAAGAAAGGTGCCCATCCAAGTGGTCATATCACAAAAGGAATGAAAAACAGAAAATACCGTTAAGTAAACATCGTCTCTATTTACATAAAACTGTGTGAAAAAATATCTGACTCCAAGGTTAAAAACAGAAGGCTTATAGTAAACAAGGCGACATTTATTATCTTGCCATACAAGGAAATTGCATTGGGTTGTTTTTGACAAATCCATTCCCTTGTCGTCCTGTTTGTTTAGATGTTGTCTGCTTGGTTGTTCACTTCGACGTTTGCTAGGGACTGAATCTTTATGCTATATTTTTTCTTTTCCATTATAAATACAATGTTAGTGTTTTTTTCTTTTCCAGTCTCCTTTTCTTCCACAAGGTCTTGAAAGTCTGAGATAGCATTAGTCAATTGAACACATTACCCAGGATGAAATTAATTGGAAGAGGGTATATTTTAGTTGATGACTATTTAATGTTCTTTTCCTATTATTATCTGCGAGTTTGTTTTGTCATACTGGTATTTATTGGACCTGTTACTTCTCGTTGTAACTTTTTATGAACACTGATAACACATGAGAAGATTCACTCTAAATTTTCTGATAATTTTTCTGTGCCACAGAGTGAATTGACCCCACTGAATTTTTCCCTTTTTCTTACTAATTATGCACTCACACGGGGTTTCCTTTTTCCCCGGGATATTCTTTGGGAAATCAGCTCAATTTATCACTGGCCTTTCACATTTTACTCTCTATATACTCAAGTCACAAGGAGTCAGA
Source organism: Platysteira castanea (assembly GCA_013397175.1). NCBI lineage: Eukaryota > Metazoa > Chordata > Aves > Passeriformes > Platysteira > Platysteira castanea. The sequence continues at coordinate 550,601 of VYXC01011101.1, read as the reverse complement.
TTGCCAGAGTGGTGTCAATACTTTTTCTGTAATAGTTTTATTTCATTAATTTTCTCACAAAATTAGATTGTGTCTTCACTGTTCTTTCTGCTGTGCTTAGTAATGTATCCACAAGCTCATCTGGGCCTCCCTCAGTGGCATCATATCCCTTATAATTACTGGGTTATTCATCCAGGAATGGAGCAGCAGAATTATTCGCGGCAACTTTTTACTGACACTTTCTATTTCTATACTAGAGATCAAATATGAAGATGCACAGGGCAATAATATTTTGTGATGATGATAACTTTGCCTGAAAAATGGTCAGAGCTCCTTGCAAGGTGGGACAGATTTAATACAAAAGTATTGAATTTGCTCATCAATGCTGTCGTCCTCATGGACCATGCAAGAGTTCTGAGCCCATGGCCAGGGACGAACACACAAATATCTCTTTTACCTGTATTTCTGCTGGAATTAATTAAATTTATGGAGTGGCTTGGTAGAAAGGAAGGACTCTCTTTGGGGCTGAGCTGATGGGAAGATGGGATGTCATTCATCTAATCATGTCCCTGAAGAATGAATTTCACTGAGGAATGAATTCATTATCAAGCATCACAGAACACAGAACACATCACCAGAGCACAGATGCTTTTATTATTTGAGAGGCTTGATGCCCAAAACTCCAGTTTTTAATCATGACACGACCCTCCAAGTACTGCCTGTCTCTGCCTCTGACTCCAGTTATAGGGAAGGAAAACTGGTACTTGTGGGCTTTTAGTTTGGAAAGATCTTCCCAGGAAAGCACAATCCTTGGGATGCCATTCCTTTTAGTATTTATAATTCCTACAGCAAAAAGAACTGTAAAATCCTAGGTCATGGCCAGAGATCTGAGGTGTTATAATGAGAAAATAAAAATAGGGAAGCCAATTTATAATATGTAAGTTGGGCTTGAAAAGATACAACTAACAATGAAACTTAAGAGTGTGAAGAACATAAAACCAGATTGATTGATGATAAATAACCATCCAGTGTGGATGCTTAGAGGATGGCAAATATACTGTGATATGTCCTCAAATACCTCTCCCAAACTCCAGAAATTTCCAGCTCATGGATTCCCTAAGCCAGAGGTCATTTTTCTGTGTTTATTAGTCCTTGGTAAGTTATGATTTTATAAATAATTTGAGATATTATTATTGCTCTGCATTGTTGCAGGGCAGCAATATTATTTATTAATAATAAATGTTTATTCTTGACTCATCTACAGAGATTCTGAAAAACTATACAAATGGCTATGCATTATGAAAAATAATGTCCATGTAATCATTTCCATCACATTTTATTTCTTAGCAGGATTTGGACAAAGTGTCTATTCCATAGAGAGTTCAGAAAGAGACTGATATGTTTCCAGTCTTTTTAGCTTTTTCCTGTGGCACTCAGCACAGTGACATCCAATTCAGATTTTGTAATACTCCTGTGCTAAGAAATCATGGCCCACATCCCCTTCCCTCCATCAGAGACTCTTGCAAAGACCAATCACAAAAATAGATCCAAAAGCCATCTTTATTTCCCTCCACCCTGTAATCATTTGACAAAAGAGAACATTTCATGTTGATTCAAAATTGTCCTTAGAAATTCTATTTTGTCTGAGGAAAATCTGATGCATTTTCACATAAAACTGATTCTCTCCCTAAGAAAAAAGAAAACTCAATCATTGTTCATGTAAAAAGAGTTGACTATTTTCAGCTCTTCCATAAATGCCTCAGCTTATCTGGGAAGGGAACGGATTTTTATTTTTTCATTTACTTTTTTTGGGGTTGCAGAGGGTCTGAAGAACCTAAACTTTCATGTCCTTCCCCAGGACACATTGCAGGGCTGCAAGGGATGAGCTGTCCCCAAACACACAATACATAACACAGGTTCAATGTGAATAATGTGTGCAATGGGCACAGCAAAAGGATTAATTTGGTTTTAGCAGAACTACCCACCATCAAATAGGGCTAAAAGTCCTAGGAAAGCTCTCCTGAACCCCACTAGCAATTATAAACATAGAAAATCCCTGGAAGTGCTCCAGAACAGACTGGATGGGGCTCTGGACAACCTGGTCTAGTGGGAGGTGCTCCTGCCCATGGCAGGAGTTTGGAATCAGATCATCTCTAAGGTCCCTTCCAATCCAAACCGTTCTATAATTCTGTGGTTCCATGCAAATTCCATGGCTGATTTATCTCCTATACTGTCACACAATTCCAGCTCATCCTGCTATATTTACCTTCCTGGCTAAAGCTTTTTTAATTTCACATTCACTATTTTATAGGACAGAAGGACTGGGTTTTAGTCTGATGTTTTACTCCAGTTCTGATCTCTGGATGTTGTCTAGTTTTAAAATATTTCATAGACAGTGCACTCCAGTAGCTGATCCCAAAGGAATGTATTCCTGATGTATTTTTGAACATCTGATGCACTTCACAGCGAGTCAGTGAGAGCATGGCTTTAAAAGTCTCACAGACTTTTGCTTCTTCTGCTTAATTTTTTTCCCTTTCCCTCAGTTCATATTAAAATGAGTTGTTATTTTCAACAGTGAGCAGACAAGCAAGAGTAAAAGAGGACTGGAAGCAGAAAGCTGAGGAAGATCAGAAAGGGAAGGAATTAAGTAAGACTTGGTGACAGGCAGTAAGTGAGCATCAGACAGGAGTCATCCAAGAGGGAGAACTCATTTTGGAGTTTGCACCTTGTCTGCTGAGATGAGGGGTTGTCATTCCTCCTTCACAGAAAAGGTTGAAGACACCAACTACACAAAAAGCCTTAAAATCAGAAGAACTAGAAGGCTGTGTGTGTGTACTTCCACCATCCCACCAGCTTAGCACCATTCATTTTCTTGGGAATATCCTCTCTCCCATGTGGTGCTTCTGCTTCATTCTGACTTTGTTAGGCTGGGAAAGCAAAACCACTGCACGGTAGTATGAGGAGTGAGGAAGGAGTGTGAGGAGGAGCTGTGAACACCAAAGCCAGAGGAGGAGGAGGAGGAGGAGCAGGTTTAACCCACCTTAGCCATGGGCAGCTGCCAGCCCTGCACCTCACTGCTCTCTCACTCCCACTCAACAGGTGAGGGGGAAGATGAGATGGGAAAAGGTTGAGATAGAGGCTGAAATCTGTGTCTGACACAGGGGAAACCCAGTTTCCTTTTCCTGACTACCCTGCAGCCCCCACTGCCAACACCTGGGCACAGACAGCCAGTGTGAGTCACCAAAACATGGAATTCACAGGTGCAAGAAGCCAAAGTGGTCTCTGAGTGACATTTCACTGGGAGAGCACTGGGCAAGGAAAGGCCAGAACCTGAATCTCCCCTACAACTGAATTGGTTCTAGTGTCTGCCCAAAACTACATTAACTTTCAAGGCAAGCCAAAGTCAAAAGGAAGGTTTAATTAAGCAAAATGTGTTAAATGCTCACCTACAGTCATCTCTGCCCAGAATACCAAAGCAGAAGATATTCTAGTCTAGATATGCTTTCCATGGATTTGTATTGCAAATTTCACTTTGCATTTCTAAAACATTTTCACCACATTGCTTCTGTGGGAATAAGCCACGACTGAGACACTTCAGCCACTACAGCTTTTGTATGCCAGCAGACTCAGAACTACTCGCCACTAAAGCAGCAAACAGAAGCTGTCCCATGCTGCTGTGTCACAACTAGGAAATGTCAAAAAAAAAACCCAAACCAAACAACAGGTGAAGAAACACCCAATTTCTGTACCACAACAAGTATGGGGGAGGTAACCACTAAAAAAGGAAGAACAGAGGCTGAGCTGTTGTAAAATCTATCTGAAGAACTACTCTAGATTTAAGTTTCACAGATTTGTCCAGGTGTTAGGAGGTACATTCCCTGACCAGCTGAGTTTTGTGGGGCCAGCATCCTCCAAACTAAAAAAGCCTTACCTGTACTGGAGTTGCAGTGAGATTACCAGAGCAGGGTAGATGTACTGCACTGGTTCAAAGCACAGTGGTTTTGCACAGCTGCATCCTGCTCTCAGAGCTCCTTGTGAGTCCATCACACTCTTAAATATTCCCTTAAGTGCTGACATTATCATAGATATGTAGTTTGGGAGAAGGAAGAATTCACTCCTAGCTGGAGCTGCAATTTGGCCTGACCTCCTCTCCTCCCTCCTGAGGCAACTCATACCCTCCCCACTCCCTGCACTTCAGGAGAGCACCCAGTTAATGATTCACTGAGAGCTGAGGCCTTTAAACTCCATTGATTTCTTGCGTCTGGCTCTCGATTGCATCTGGTAAATTCATTTCTGTTTGATGGTATTAAGTATTTTGAATAATTAATATGGTAATTTATCCCAGGCTGAGGAGTAAATGTTACCTTCTGCTGGGAGGAGTGTTGGGAGGGGAATACTCTTTAGGGCACTTTTCCCAATCCCTTTAATGTCAACATGGTACTTAATGTAAGTGCCTGTCTGACAGCTATTGCTGCTCTGGGACTCCAGGGCAAGCATGACTGCGAGAACAAGCCCTCCACGCACAAGCATCCATTCTTGCAGTTTGCCTTTAATTGCCTGAAAAACAATCAAAGGACCTATGTGACATCAAAGAGAAGGGGGAAAAAAGAACCTCTGCTCTATCATGGTCTTCTGAAATCAGTGGAAGTTTTTGTTGTGAGGCCTTCAGGAGTCGTGCTGAACTCCAGGATCCAAACCATGCTAAGAAGACTCTTTTACAGAACACTCTTGGAAACTTAATCCATTTTGGATTTAGCAGACCTAGTAATGATTTCTGGACCTTCCTGTCCAATGCACATTAAAGTAATCCCTTCCTTAATGGAAATCAGCATTGGGACATAATTGACTTTTCTCATTATTTCCATTATAATGCATCTAATAATCAGAACCATTCATTACCTACAGGTTTACCTTCTATCCCATTAACTTCTTTTCTAGACTAGTATTTATATCCTTCAGGCACTCATATCATAATTCTCAGACCCTGAATTCATCAGTAAACCAACTGCAACCCAAATCAATCAAATGCTTTGAGTCAAAATAACTCTCCCTTTGATTTGCCTCTGATGTGAAGACTCTTTCTCCTTGTGAGGTCATGCAGTTCTAAGCATTCAGGCAGTGGAAAAAGAAGCATTAAGTCAAACTGCTAAGTCACTTTTCATTAGAAAGATGTTTCAGAATCAGAATTCCCCCCAAACAACAGACTGAAACAGCCAGTGGTGGTTATATACAAGACAAATTCAACTCCTCAAAGTGTTTTCCATCGGTTCACGACTTCCTTTCAGTGTTTGATTTCTGCCAGACAGTGGTTGGGTTTGGGTTTGTTTCTTTTTTTTCTTTTTTTTCTTTTTTTTTTTTTTGTCTAAGCTTCTTTTGTCTTTTCACGTATTTTTACTGCCACTTGAGTCTATTTCTGACCTGTTTTCTCCAGGATTGGAGAAAAACTGCAGTGTTTGAGGGCAAAAATAAGAAGCGAAGAGACAATTTATTTTTCCAAAACTATAGATGAAGGTAATTTAATTTTCTCTACTTATTGCATATGTTCATCCAGAGAGGGTTTGAGCCATATTATTTCTTAGATTAGACAGCAGTAACTTATGACCAGCTACAGAACATTGATATCTGACAGTACCTAGAGAGTAATCTCAGACCAGATTGTGGATTAGAGGTTACACCTCTAATTTGTGTTTCTTTTGTTCTTGTTGGACTGTTAAAACCTTGATATCTTCCTGCTCATGCAAACTCCATTCTGTCCCTACCCTTTCCATCTCCAGGAGCAGAGAGTTTCAACCAGTGACTAAAATATGTAGCACATTTGGGCACATCTGAAGCAAGCTGTGCTTCTACACATCTTTTAGCCCTGTTTTTCCACTACAGGGTGCCCTTTTCTTTCCTGTAATGCCCATTTTTAGCTTCAGAGATGGATTCCATTGTATAAACAGTTGATCTGTGAGAACATAGCCATTTATTAGCTAAAATGTCCTGGGGCTCCTATTAGAAGAGGAAAAAATCTGAAAGACATCTATTTGGCTGTTTGCCCACAATTCAAAGCATTTAATATCTAGTGCTATCTTAAATAATTCATTACTGCTCAATATGCCTAATACCTCTGCTGAGAGCGCCGATAAATGAGGTTAAATGGGATTCCTGCTGATTTCTTCTCCTTCTGTTGGTTTAAACTTTGATAAATATATGTTTTACCAGACTTGATAATAACATCAGGGAACAAATGCTTTTCAGTCAGGGGAATGAGTCAGAGGCATTTTCCTCTCTCTGTGACAGAAAAGATAGCATTTCCTCTTTAACCTTACAAGTTTCTTTGAATTACAGCTGGTGAATTTGTATGAGGAACTGGTCCTTAAGGACCAAGCTATGAGGATCAGCTCAATAGCTTCAAAATTCAGATTAAAAGAGACTTTCAGTGGTATATGAATCTGTGTGTATATATTTGTCTGTGTGCTGCTAAGCAGCTAAAGCAAATAAACAAATTATAAGAAAAAAATTAGATAAAAGACATTTCAAATGTATCTGCCTAGCCTCAATTTAAGAGCATGTGTCCCACTGGGAACTTAGCATATGTGTAAATGAATATCCAAACATTAACCATGAATCTTGCAAATATTTCAGCCTGTCATTTGTAGCTGTTCAGGAGCGTAATAACTTTGCAGACGATGACAGTGTGAAATGTTTCCTCTGTCTTAACCTATGCCCCTCCTCGGTGTTCTTAGAGCTTTCCTAATAGGCAATATGATTCCTGCACAGGAAATTTATTAGCCCAGCATATTGTTTCTGACTTGCCACCTTTTGCTTGTAATTAAATCCAACTGCAGACGGAAAGGCAACAAATCCTTGGCAAGGTTCACTAGGAAGACTGAGAAGCACGACATATGGGATAATAAAGAATAACAGATAGTGGAAAAGACCTTTGATCTGAGCTTTTCTGATCCAAAATCATACTAAAAGCTAAATTACAGTCTTCCCACCTCCTCCTATAGCTCCTTCACTTGGCAACCCAATGTTTAAACTGGGGTGCATCTCTCATGTGAAACCGCCCTTGTCTCTGATGCCAAATCTCCCTGCAGTGAGACTTGGGCAACTGCATCCTCCCTCCAGAGCTTTGCCTGAAGCCAGGGAGGAGATTTCTAGGAAGAGGATAATGCCTAAAGATTTTTACTTTTTCATATATTTTTCATATATTTGTATCTCTGTGGACTATTAATGCATAGTTATAACTTCCAGTGCTTTTCCTGCCCTCTCCCATAGTTTACCAAACCCTCACTAATACAATCTTGAAATTCTGTTAAGTCTTGCCTTTAGTCTAGCAAGGACATTTTGTTTTGCACCATGCATTGTAGACACAATAAAGTGTAGGACTAAAAGTCAGGGGTGGGGGCTCCAGTGGGGCAGAACCCAGGGGGAAATTACCTAACCAACTGCTCTTCTAACTGGACAGTGTTTGAGATATAACAATCAACTAACCTTACCAAAATTGCAGAAATAATGCATCACGTGTGCACATTGCCCTATTGTGCACCTTGAAAGCTTTCAATTAAAACCTTTCTTTTATATTATCATTTTAACACAGTTTGGAAAGGTTTTGTGTTTTATTCCAGGCAACAAGGACTCTGGAGCAGTAGTTCCATCTAGTACCAGGGACTGTCTGTGCAGACTCCTTCAGTCCCAGACTATCTTAAAAGTAATTCAATGTCCACCTCAACCCTGACAGCCAAAGTCCCCATTAACCAGTCCTGAGAGTCCTGCTTCTGCTCAGCAGTTCTAGATGTCCTTCCCAGTAACACCCGGGTAAGAGCCCTGATCTTGCCTAAGGAGGAATTATCTCAAGCTAAAAAGGGTGGACATTCCTTAATCAGAAAATTTTCAAGTAGGGAACAGCTCTGGAACATTGGTCTCTACAAGCAACTCTATAAATTGTAATTTAACATTATTTAATGGAAGGAAATGAGTGCTGTGTTTCCTGCTGAAGTTCTTCTTGGCTGATCTTGTTCATCACACTCTTTTTTTTACAAGATGCAGAACACAAACTGTAAGAACAGCTCCTGTGTCATCAGCTATTGAAAGAAAAACTCCAAGTTGCTTTGCAAATCTCCATAAAGCAGGACTTAAAGATACCTGAACAGTTGTGAAGACTGAATGAGGAACCACATAGAAGACCTACAGTCTGGTGTCTTCTTTGTGGCAGTGAGTATTATTCTATTCAAATTGCAGTATTGTTTTAATGATTCTCCTACTGGAAAGTCCAGTAGAGAGACTGTAAGCTACAGAATTTCAGCTTTAGGAACCCTGTTATAGATTGTTCTGGGAAAGAAAAGTCAAGTTGCACTTCTTTTACAGACAAACTGTCATGGTTTCTCTGCATAGATCCATCATACTTTAGTTCATAACTGAATTATAAATATTTAAATATGGTTAATTGTGGCAATTTGGGGGATCTGTCTGTATATATTATAAGATTAATAATTGTATGTATCATGCAGTACATCAAGAAAGGATGCAATCATACAAGAAAGCCCTGCATCATAGAAATATGGGAAAGAAATATCTCCTGTGAGGGTGGTGAGACCCTGGCACAGGTTTCCCGGGAAGCTGTGGACTCCCCAACCCTGGAAGTGTCCAAGGCCAAGTTGTCTGGGGCTTGGAGCAGCCTGGGACAGGGGAAGGTGTCCCTGCCCATGGCAGGGGGGTGGAATGAGAAGATCTTTAAGGTCCCTTCCAACCCAAACCATTCTGTGACTCTATGATTTAGTATTCAGATATTATGGAGATCCTAGTGTTTCTTTATTTATCATTCTTATAAATATATAAATGGTATCCACGTTTCTTTTCCATAATCTGAGAGTTGCAAGAGTGGTTTGTTGAGTTTTGGTAATTCCTCAAAGAATGGTGATGAGACAGCTGGAGCATAAGATAAACAGTTTGGGCAAATCTCTTATTGCCATTTTTAAAGTGGAACGACTCTTGAGAAGATATCCAGAAAACTTGGGAGATACCACATGTCACCAAGTGAAAAAAACTTTCAGCAAACATAAATTCTATTTTTCTAAAGTGATTATATTCTGAACAGAAGAGTCAAAAAAAGGGAAACGCTGTGGCTGTACAACACCTCACAGTGTTCTTCAATTAAATACGCAATACATCATTTCATTCTACAGTAAAACAGGGGAAATGCTTCCGTGTCTCTGAGACAGAAATGAATTCAACATCCAAGAACTGAAACATGGAAAAGAGACAAGCATTCACATATTCCAACATTTAAAAAGTTGATAAAGAAAATAAAATTTGTCTTGATTTTACTGCAAGTACAAAGTTTATTTGGCACTTGCAATAATCCAATGAGGTGATTTTTTTTTTTTTTGGTCATAAAATGGCTTTTCCTATCCAAACAAAAGTCCTATTTCCTGGGCTATGACTACAGTACTTCAAGTAAAACGTGCCAAGAACAAGGATTGCATAAAACAAATAACTTCTTTCCCATTTTACAGATGATAAAACTGACAATATGAGAGACTGAGTAATTCATACATCACATTGAAAATTTAAGATGGGCTTGAACTAATTCATGTCTTGAATTCTCATTCACTGCATCACTGGTTAAAAGATAAATAAATAAATAAAATCTCTTTCAGGAAGTAATATTGTTGAAAGTTGTTTAGCACTGAGAATAATAATTTTTTTTATTTTTAAATGCTATTAAGAACATGATTAAAATCTCAGTCATATTCATTTAAGTGTTTTAAATGTCACTTTATAAGAATACTTTTAAAAGGCATGATTTCTTTGACTAGCATCTAACCATGCAGTATTTTCATATCTCATAAAAAATAATTTTACTCAAAAATGTGTAGCATTTAAATGAGATGCAAACCAGATTTTATGACCCCATCCAAGTACAATGAAATCTTCAGTCCCTTTGCTGCTGCACTGGAATAAACAGGCAAGTTCATACCCCTTGAAAAAGCAATTTTTTAGCAAAGTGCTGATCCTGACGCTCCACTCCCAGAAACTCAACTGTTTATCTGCCTCGCCCACAGACGCCATACGGAGCATATGTAGGACACACCGAGTGGCTGGAATTAGCAGAGTCATTTATGAGCTGCATATAAATGCATCATTTGCACATAATTCTCAGTGACAATAGCCAAATTAGGGAAAGTGATAGCAGAATCTTTTTTTTTTTTTTTCAAGTTAGCATTTATGGAAATGATGACTTTATCCAGTTCCTGTCCTTCTCAGAGTTGAAGTTAAATCAGAAACAAGAGGTCTTAGAACATATTAGAAATAAATTTTCAAAACTTTCTATTTCAATGTATATTGGAATTATNATACAGATACAAATACTAGAGTCAAATTTAGGAAAATTAAAATTTAACACCAAGTTGCAGAAAAGCACACAGATTTTTAGTTTTTTGGTTTTTTGGGGTTTTTTTTTTTTTTTTTTTTTTTTTTTATTATTATTTTTTGGGTTTGGTTTTTTTTGGTGGTGGTGGTGGTGGTTTTGGGGTTTTTTTTGGGTTTTTTTGGTTTTTTTTTTGTGAGGACCAGAGGGGTATTTTTCTCACACTGACTCCAGTTTAAAACCCTGATTAAGCCCTTCCTTAACCTCATGTGGATGTCAGTGGATCTCAGTGCTTGCTGAACTGTTGCCACAGCAACTCTTCCATACCCTCAAATGCATCGATGTGGCTTTGGTGAAAACTAAAAATCACTTCCTTGTGTTTGAAAATTGGAGTCTGAATGCAACCAGAACCCTGCCCAGGGAGACCAGACAGACTCAGTGCAGGGAAATGAGTTGGATGAAAGCTTGACGTGCCAGCTCAGAGAACATCTGTTCCTGCATTTCAGAGAGAATGGAGCAATTTAAAGGCAGTGAAGCCCTTCGTCAGACTTCCTGCGTAGTCCATAACTGATCTGTAAAGGTTTTTCAAAGTGTCATCAGGGGGAAGAGAGAAGTGGGTTCAGAATGTTTAAGGTGCTCTGGGTCTTCTGTTAAAATTTGTCTGCACCTTTTTTAGAAACAGAAACAACTGCACTCCGACTGGTGTTTTTCAAACTAAGATGAAAATATGGCAGTGGCACTGCCTTTCCTTCTTCACCCCACATCTCAAGCCATGACCAGGGAGTTAAAAGGGAGTGTAAAGCATCACATGCAGCAGTCAACAACTTCTCTGCTTCTCCAGGGACCAGATGTAAGAGGGGAGCAAGTGTAGGCTGTGATTATTGCCTGCCCAATTTTATGCCACTTTTACTTTCTGGCAGCAGCTCAGTTCCTTGTGGGAGGGAATGAGTGTCAATACTTGCTGAAATCAGTTATAATTTCTCCTCATCCTGAGTCTTGAAGAAACCAAGCTGCTTCTGAGAATAATGCTCCACAGACACAGATGAACGAAAGAAGCTTCCATATCCAAAATTTTGAGAAGCACTGGCATAGCATTAATCACTGTCATTTGCCAGTAGAAACAATCATGGAGTGCAATCACTTCTTGATTGCTAAAGAAATTTTCCTTTGCCTAGAGTACTAAGGTTTGATTTTTTATTTTTTTTTTTAGCAGAAGTATCTGTTGCAGCTGCTGCTGAAAACCACAACTGACAGCAGAAGATATTTGTGATATTTTGGTGTTTCTGTTTACAAACAGAGGCTCAGAAAGTCAGTATATATACATATATAGGAATGAATATTTCATAGATGTGATGGAGATTGTCATACCCATGAGTATTTCTTCTTTCCTTGAACCCACAACCCATGAGGACACCAGCTACCACTCACAGAAGTCCTGCCTTCATCCCACCCAAGGAATGCAGCATTATGGCTTCCAACTTTTCACAGGATATCTGGAGCAGAGGTGGGACTGCAACTGGGAGAAGCATCCTATGAAGTGAGACTTCCACTCTCTGCTCTGTTTCACTCAGGCATGGCTGCTGAAACAATTCTGCACTGCAGGCAAGTAATGCCCTTATGTGATCTTTTATGTAATGTCTTTATGTGATGTTTTATCCTGAGTCTTCACCAGGCAACAATTAATCTTAAATCATACTTTTATCAAGTATTTATTCTTTTATTCCCTTTGGGTTTTGCGATATCAACGTCATGCCTGTCACAAGCAATGACAAACAGCGTTGCTGAGAATAAAGATGTGTGAGAGGATGTAACTTGGGAGGAATTCAAAGAGATAACACTTGATCTTAGAATAAGAGTGAAAATGTCCAGGAGAAAGGCGTTAAATCGCCAAATCCACATAGATGTCTCTGTGGCAAAGAAAAGCAGAGCAAATAAGTTTTGTTGCCTTCAAAAGTGGCAGACGCCCCATCCCTGGAAATTATCAGTCAGGTGGGAGGGAGCTCTGAGCAAACTGATCTAGTTGAAGATGTCCCTGATCCTTTCAGCAGGACCAGATGACCTCTAAAAGTCCCTTTAAACCCTGAGCACTCCAGTGGTCTATTTTAGACTTTTGAGGACTAATGAAACATATCTGAAATTATTTAATCTCTGAGACATTTGCATCTCAGCTGCAGGAAGTCATCACTAACTCCTGACAGTCAATAAATTACAACTGAGGGACTGACTGATTCCAGCCCTTACCAGTATTTTTGTCCCATTATAAGGAATTAACATCCTACAGAGACAATAATTACAAGAACATGAAGCTTGATCTGGTTGTCAATAAGTCCCACAAATGACCCACAAATTTTTTGTCCTTCTGCTTCCTTTCTCTGAGATGCAAAGCCAATAATTGGGATAATAGGTGGAACGGAAATAGGTTTATTCCTCATGAGTTTTCTGTTATATTGGTCAAACCACAGTGTTCAGGATGGTTTATTTTCCTCACCAGAAGTTTAACCTGGTATATATCCTGAGCAATATATCATTTATTGAGGAAGAAATTCAATTAATCTGCTGCTTTACTGGTTAAAGAAAAAAACAACTTAATGCGTAGAGTCATCTCTCAAATTAAGAAAGTGGAAGGGACTACAACATAAACAGAGAACAGATATAATTGAATATCAATAACCCAGTGGCAATGGCCATTAGTCTCTATGGGAACTTGTAATCAAATAGCAACAATTAAGGAGGCTGAGTGGGTGATAATGAGAGAAATGCTGGCAGTGTCACTGGCCATGAACACAAGACTCAGGAGTTATACAGCAGAATCTAGAGCTGGGCAGAGAGAAACCCAGTGAGGTTCAGCAAAGGCAAGTGCAAGGTCCTGTGTCTGAGGAGGAATAATCCCAAATACCAGCAAAGCTCGGGGGCTGGCTTCCTGGAGAGCAACTCTGCTGAGAATGACCTGGGTGTCTTGGTGGGTGACAAGTTGTCCACGAGCCAGCAGTGTCCCCTGGAGCCAGGAGGGCCAGTGGGATCCTGGGGTTCATAGGGAAAAGTGTGGCCATCAGGAGGTGATCCTTCCCCTCCACTCTGCCCGGGTGTTATTTTTGTCTCCACAAAGACAAGGAGCTACTGGAAAGGGTCCAGCAGAGGCCATGAAGATGATGAGGAGCCTGGAACATCTCTGTGGTGAAGAGAGACTGCAGGAGCCGGGCCTGCTAAGGCTGGAGAAGACATGACTGAGAGGGGATCTCATCAATACATGCAAATATCTCAGATATTTTATATCTCAAAGGTGGGTGTCAAGAGGATGGTGCCAGACTCTTTTCAGTGGTGCGCAACAGGACAAGGAGCGAGGGCTATAAACTAAAATACAACAAGTCCCACCTCAATGTGAGGAGCAACTTCTTCCCATGGAGGGTACCAGAGAAGGGAACAGCTGCCTGGGGAGGGCGTGGAGTTCCCTCTCTGAAGACATTGCAAACCCACCTGGATGTGTTCCTGTGTCACCTGCTCCAGGAGACCCTGCCTTGGCAGGGGGGTTGGACTGGATGATCTCCACAGGTCCCTTCCAGCCCTAAATTGTCTGTGAGTCTGTGATTCTGTAATGAACAGAATATTACAAATGTATTTACATTTATTTTTTCCTCTTTCATTTATCTTTCAGAAATCAGACTTGGGATATCATCAGGACCTGTGTGTTTCTCCTAAAAATGTTTTAACCACTAGCCAGTTTCAAAAAACACTTAAATAGGGAGACATCTGGAATATCTTAAATTTTGTCATTAAACTGATACAAAAAATAGATAAAGGAACTGAGAACTAAGGGAACTGAAGTGCCTCACAGAGGGAAACATCACAATGTGACCATACACCTTCTGAAAGACCAGAAAGCTCATATGAACATTTCTATAGGTGGTAATATTATTATTTGAAATATAAATTGTTATAATTCGTATAATCATAGGATGGTTTGGGTTGGAATGGACCTCCAAAGGACCTCTAGTCCAACCCCCCACAGTGAGCAGGGACATTTTCACCAGACCAGCTTGCTCAGAGACCAAACCCATAGGAAAGGAGCTCCTGTGTTTACAGAGTAATTTGTGCCCCTAATCTGTTTGTTCAAACAAGACTTTAAAAGAAGCATCTCTTCCTGCTTCTTTCTTTCAAAGGTCACCTCACCTCTCCTAGATGTCTCTCCTCTTCTGAGCTTTCTTGATTAATCAAAGACAACATTTTCAATCTGCTCTTAATTTTCTCAGGCCTGAGCCCTAATTCCCGGTGTCAAAGACTTTTACTGCCCCTTCCCTTCTACTTGAATTCTAACTAGAGAAATTACTTACAAAAAATAAATGAGAGCAAATATTAAAAATTCCACAGAAACCTTTGGTTCAAATTCAGCATGCAACAAATGGAAGATGGATGGCATTGCTGATCACATCCATTATATTTTCATTATAATGACAACACATGAAGTTCTGACAGCTCTGGACTGAAGTTCCTACATTAATCAAATGCTGTCTTCATTGTTTTTCTGGCACTTCTTCATTAAAACTGTTGCAGCTGAGCTATACTCCTGTAAATTACTCCTAAACTGACGCCTTTTCAAGTACAAATGCGATCCAAACCTGGGATATACGCGCATTTCCAGGCATGGAGATTTCAAAGCACAGTAGAGGAGAGATAAAAGTAATTATACCTCTGTTTTAAGGGAAAGACTGACAGAGGATGATACGGAATGTGTCTGACAGGTGCTTACTGTAATTTCTCTAGTGTATGTGTAAGCACTCTCTTACCATTACCTCGATACTTTTATAAATACGCCCTCACAAGAGAACAGATTTTACAGAAGAAGTGGTGAACACTTTTCCTTTGAGGGGAACTGAGGTGAGACAAGAGGAGAAACACATCTGGGGTTGAATCTAACTCTTCTCATGTACCAAAATATTCCTTCAAACAATGAGGAAACTTTTTTGCCCAAAGTCTAACAAAGCATTCAAGAAACATCCTAGATCTAATAATATTGTCATGTTCATTGACAGTAACAAAAATCCCAACTTTTGCACCAATATTTGTTGATTCAAGTTTTCCATACCTGAAGAGACTTTGTCTAGTCATGCCAGCACTCATCCCCTGGAGTAATCTGTGTTTAGGTTTGGAAATAGATGGACAGTGACAGGCAAGTTGAAACGGCCTCAAGCTGTGCCAGGAGAGGTTCAGGTTGGGCATCAGGAAGAATTTTTTCACTGAAATGGATGAAAAGCTGGTCAGGCATTGGAAGGGACTGCCCAGAGAGGTGGTGGAGTCCCCATCCCTGGAGGTGTTCAAGGAACAACTGGAAGTGGCACTTAGTGCTCTGGTGTGGGTGAGAAGGTGATGGTTGGTCAAGGTTGGATTCAATGATCTTGGAGGTCTTTCCCAAAGTTTATGATTCTGTGGGTCTCAGGCCAGGATACATACAGGATTGGAATAATACTGCATGCAGTAGGGCCAAGTTCTGTGCTAGATCAGCTCTTCCACCCAGAAATGGAGGTTGTGCAGCATCTCTGGGAAACCTCTTCTGATGCTTTACTCCAACTTCTTTTTCTTTCCACCCAGTAGAAGCACACCTTGTTGTGCCATGAGTGTCACCCCAAGCGGTCACACAAGGGCCAAGCATCCTCTTAGATCCCACCCACCACTCTCAGCAGCAACACTGACCAGGATATTTCCCCAGGGTTTGCTGAAGACATGGGAACTTTTCAGCAGCCTTCTTAGACACTCATCTTCAAACTTTTTAATGGATTTTTTATGACCTCTCAGTGTTTATGGTAGACACTGAGCATCCACTCCAGCCTCTGGTGGAGTAGAATAGGGTCTTCTTTGTCATCCTTTACTTCTGTCTATAGTATTTAATTATTTTACAAATTGTTTTTTACTTTTACCATCAATTCTCCCACTTTATGGGATAAAGGGTCCAGTAACTTGACTTACTTTTATTTTGTTTTTGTTATATGCAAGATTGGCTCACACCTAACCTGTAGTTCTTCTAATCAAATGTTTCCCTTTGTGTTTTGTTTCCCTTACCAGTCACCCATTTTCTCACTTCCTTATTATATTTATTGCTATAATTCTTTCCTCCTTTCATTTGTTTATATGTATATATTTCCATGTCTACCTAGAAATTGTCATCCTTTTATATCTTACTTTCATTTTCCTGTCAGCCCAGGCTGGCTCATAATCAGTGTGGCCTTTCTTGAACTGTAATTTCCAGAGTGTCTAATAAAATACACTTATAGCTTTTAATTTTTCATTTTATCTCTGTTTTGTTTTTCATATTTCTAAAGCTGATTGAAGCAAAGGAGACAGTGATCACCTCCTTCTGTCCAACAGGTCAAGTCATAGGTCTGGAATAAATACGGACACACTGACCTCCAGCACCATATTTTTCCTTTTATGTATTGAAATGATTTTGTGACAACCAGCTGCCTCTCTCTCCCTTTGGTTGGAATATTTCTGGAATACTCCACACCTACACATGCAGCTGTTCCTTGGACACAGAATTGGACTCTGTTCTGCCTTCCAAGAGAGTAAATAGTGAGCTAAATATCCTACTGACTTTGCAGGGTCTTTTTATAGATCCTAATATTAGCTATTGCAGGTGTTCAGTGGCACAAGATTTATTTTCAGCTCAGTTTTGTCAACAGCATTCTTTGTGCCTGTGATGCAAGAGCTCCTAAATGCAGGAGACACACAATCTTCTCTCTGTCAGGTTTAACTTGTTTTGAGCTAATAATACAACGAAAAGGAGAAAAAAAATTATTTGTTGTTTTAGTAGGAGATGCACCAGTACCACCCTGAGTGAGCTCACTTTGCATTTAATGCAATAAAACTATGAAAGAAATTTTGTTAGACTTGCCATTTAACACAGCAGGATAATAATTGTCCATCCCAAGGACCAGTGGCTACTTCCATCTGGTGACACATGAATTAAAGGAAGTGCAGAAAAGGCTTCTCAGATCCTTTAGAAGCACCTCAAAAACATCACTTATTCTGTGTATATATCACAGTAACTCTGTGGAGAAAAAGAGTGGTAATAATTTGGGATATTTGTTTAAGGCTCAATCCTGTTGCTCCCAAATTTTGTTACAGGAATTTGTTTTACTCTAGGGAGCTCTTTATGCTTTTGTTGAGCATGGGACACAGAGCCACCAGAAAGTGGAAAACTCCCTGCTGAAGGCACAGAGAGAGTAATTCCTTACCGCTTAAAAAAACCCATGTCTTTTATTATCAAATGAAATGCTCTTAACCACTAAGAAAACATGTAACAAATCATTAAAATGATAAGGAAATAATTCTGTATGAAGATGACATCTCTCCAAATATACAGGAGTGAAAGCACAGCTTTCCAGAATTTATATCAGCAGGACCACAGTGTCTGGGATATTACAACCTTTGCCTCCCAGGGTGCTACAGACACCAGCTGTTGTTCAGACCATTGTTTCTCGTTCACTGGGATAAGTTTTTTCAGCCTGTGGTGTGGATGAAATCTGGTTTGCATTGGTAGTTCTCACTCCTAAAACTGAATTATCACCCTAAAGCTTCCTTAAGGGACCAAAATAAATGCATGTCCAAAGAAGGGCAGTGAAGCTGGTGGTCAGTCTGGATTACAAGTCCTGGGAGGAGCAGCTGGGGGAAATGGGATTGTTTAGCCTGGAAAAAAGGAATCTCAGTGGGGGAATTTCTCACTCTCTACAACTCCCTGAAAGGAGGGTGCAGCCAGGTGGGGGTCGGGCTCTCCTCCCAGGTCACAAGTGTTAAGATGAGAGGAAGTGGATATCAGGAAAAATTTCCCCACCAAAAGGACATCTGGACAGGTTGCCCAGAGAAGTGGTGGAGTCACCATTCCTGGAGGTATTTAAAAGATGTGGCACTTGGGGACATGGTTTAATGATGGACTTGGCAGTGCTGGGTTAACGTTTGGACTCGATGATCTCAGACGTCTTTTCCAACATAAACCATTCGCTGATTCTCTGAAAATATTTAGGATAAACTCAGAAAGGGTGGGGAGCTGCAGGCAGAGGTTTGAGACATAAACCTTGCTTTGGACCCCTTTTATCCCAAATCCAAGAGCTGTCTGCTCCCTGAATGTTTTTGAAGCAACCACCAGCATTGCACCAGTAGCATCCTACCTCTCCTTGATCTCTCTCCGTGGGGATTTCCCAAGACCATTCCCTGCCCCTGAAATTGTTCAGCGTTCAAAGAAATACCCAGTTCAGTTTTCCATCAGTAGAGAGATATTATAAAGACTTTCAGGCAAATATACTTGGTCTTACCTGCCCCAGGTCTGCACTTAGCACAACAGGAGCTCAGCTCAGCCTCTGAGGGATGAGAGAACTCCTCAGAAATGACTGTGAAACCTTACTTTTTATTTTACCTGCCAGGACATTTTCCATTTTCTCCTGAAAAACTTCTTTAATTTTTCTGTCTCCCTTCCCTGCAGCTTTGTGAACTCCCTGCCTTATTTGTTCCCAGTTAGAAGAAAACTGCAAATGACCAACAATTTTCCATGTAAAAGAGGCTGGTTTCCTTAAACCTGCTTTAAATTTAATGACTTCACTCCCTGGGTAAGAAGGCTGAGGCAAGTGTACCTGCAAAGAAATAATTTTTCTGCCTTTTTTATAAAGGAAGTGCATTTACTCAGGTGTGTTGTCTGTCTGTCCATGCTGATGGTGCTTCACTCTGCTCATTCATCAGAAAGATGTGGCTCATGAAGGTTAAAAGTATCAAAAATTTTAATGAAAACAGATTATTGAACTCAATGAGAGACTCGAATTAAGGTTCTCAACATCCTATGAGATAAATCATCTCAAAGGACTGGAGAATCCACACGGCAGAGCTAAAAGCAATCAGACCTCGTAGTTCCTCTGAACATGTACAGCACATTTTAAATTTCACTTTAATTTCATTAGAGTGCATCCCTTTAAGGAGAAAGAGTCGTTAGACATGAGTATGTTTAGGCTGATGTTTTATTTATTTGGCTACTTATAAAGTTCTTTATTCCCTGATGTGTTAAAGTGGTTGTTCACTGAGAAAACAGACATAGCAACAGTTTTTATCCTGATATTGATTGGGGCATTATTTGCACTGATAACTCTCTTTATCTTCTCAGTCATCTTCACGATGCTGGGATCTTTTTTTCTCAGAAGGAATGGAATTGTACTTAACATTCTGGTTTGGGATGGTGGGTACTTAAGGATCTCATGAAATTTCTCTCTTGCTTTCCTTAACATTTCTGCACAGGAAGTAGCATGAATCCCACAATAGCCTAGCTATCTTCGTAAAACATTTACAAAATGAGTCTTCAACACTATTATTATAGTTATTATTATTATTATCATTATCATTATTATTATTATTATTATTATTGTTGTTGTTGTTGTTGTTGTTGTTGTTGTTGTTATTGGAACAGTTTCATATATAGGAAATTTATGGTGGGACAGCACAATTCTGTGAAGAGGAAGAAGTGATTTCATTCAATTTTTATATTAATAAAATCGGTGATTGAAAGGCTGCTGTATGTTCTTTTAAACGCTGAATTCCTCATCCCAGTCCTTGCAGAGAACACACAGAAATGTATTTGCACAGGAAAGCAGATATAGTGAAGAAATAGCAGTATCCCACAAACAGCCAGTAAACCAAAAAGTAATTATTGATAAAAATGTTTTTCTTCCCAGCATTAATTTGAGAGGATCTCTGAGTTTGATTTTGAAATATGCATTATATAGGAAAAAAATAATGTTGCTCAGAAACACAGCAAATGAGGCGCTGAAGCAGAACCTCCCCTGCTTTACTGCCTTTACTGACTGGCATCTTGTATCTAGACAGCTAAAAAAACCCCATTATAATATTGATTGCACTTTGTTATTCTGCTTTAGTGATTAAATACATCAGCCACACCATCAGAGTATTAAGTGTTGATTAATCATTCTCAGAACCCTAGGAGTAATATACAGAATATTTATTTAAAGTGTAGGTAGAGAGATCCATTTATGATTTATTCTTAGGTCAGCTGGAAGGTGTCCTTCGACTTTTCTTGGGCTTCAATTTATTTTGGTTCTATTTCTCCCAGTTCCTTACAGTCCAAAGAATCACGGAATATCCTGAGCTGGAAGGGACCCCCAGGGAGTCCAACTCCTGGCCCTGCACAGGGAGCCCCAAGAATTCCACCCTGTGCATGGGAGATAACATCCCACTCCTTGAGGGGCTGACTGAGAGTTAGGCTGAATTAAAAATATTGATATTAATATTATAATTCTTTCTGCTTTTGTTTAAAAAAATTAAAATATTTTGGACATTAAAAAAACCAAAGCAGAAGAAAACATTCAGTTATTATCTGAAATGACAAAACAAAAAAAAATGTAATTCAAATAGAAAAGTAGAATAATTAATACATAATTTTTTTTAAAAAAAATATTCTGAGCTGGCTTTTTACATCCTCCAGGCCATTAAGGCCATTAAGATATGACCAAGTTCCAAGCTGCTAAAAGATGATTATCATAAGGCAGTATTCAAACTGGTAAATCCAGACTCCTAATAGGATTTATAACCTCCAGCCCATTGTTTCATTACTGCAAATACAGGCTCAATATCTGAGTGAGGTCTAGGCTGCTGTGACCAGAGGAAACTGTCAATTCTGGCTTTTCTGACAGGAAAACTTGTAAACGTACAGTAACACAGAGGGGGAAAAGTCATATTTACTTAAGTAGAAATCATAAAGAAAAAAGCCATGTTTCATTAGGAATTTTTTTCTCATCTCACTATTTTAAAATCTTATTTCTTAACCCTTTGGAAAAAAAAATAATGAAAAAGTAGATATCTGAAATCCTATTCCTTATCACTGTAGGATTAAATTACAACAAGGAGGAAGAAATATTTGTCTCTACCTAGGAAAATTACAGAAGAACAAACAGCCTCAGTTTTCACCCCCGCCTCTGAGAAGAGTCTTTGCCTGATGGGATAGTCTTCATTTTGGACAAAATTTTCACCATCCAAGCTGTAAAAGACAAAAAGCCTTTTTGTCACTAGGACTAAGGACTTCCTGTTTTTCATTCTTCCACACAGTCCAGCATTTTTTCCAGTGATGCCTGCAGAGCTCTGTCTGCAGATTTCATGTTTTTGTGTTTTCAGAGGATCCTAGAATGGCCTGGGTTGGAAGAGACCTTTAAGATCATCTCATTCCAACCACGGGCAGGGACACCTTCTGCTAGATCTGGTTGTTCAAAGCCCCAACCAGCCTGGCCTTCTTCTCCCTTGTTCGTTATGTGTTTTTTAAAAAGAGATAAACAACCCGTGAGTTATTCTAGGCTTGCTATTCATGATAATTGCTCATGACTGAATTTTAAAGTTGCTTTTAAAGACTTCCAAGGCTATTTCTTTACCACACAGGGGAATCGTCCATGTTACAAACCACGTATTCCTGTGACTCTCCAGTTTATTCATGGAATCCTGAAGCATCCTGAGTTGGAGGGGACTCATCAGGATGAGGGAATCCAACTCCTGGCCCCGCATAGGACACTTCAAGAACTCCACCCTGTGCCTGAGAGAGTTGTCTGAACACTTCTCGAGCTCTGTCAGCCTTGGTGCTGTGACCACTTCCCTGGAGACCCTGTTCCAGTGCCCAGCCACCCTCTGGGTGCAGAAACTTTTCCTAATATCTGACCTAAACCTCCCCTGGCACAGCTCCAGCCATTCCTTCAGGTCCTGTAACCGGTCACCAGAGAGCAGAGATCTTCCCTGTGAAGAAGGTGCAGGGCAGCTGCAGACCTCCAAGGAAAGCGCTGGTGTTGACACACAGATAAACCTCAATGGGAAGGTGGATCTGTGGAACATCTCACACCAACATCTGCCCTCAGCTCTTCACCCTGCATTACACAAGGATCTGTTCCTGTGAGAAACGAATAAAATATGACAGCCCTAGAAGGAGAAATGAGATCCTGGATGTTGTGTTTTCCTCCTCACAGGACAAGCTCATTTCTTGTGTCACCTGCTCCCCGTTGTTAATACTCCCCTTAAATAGCTCTTACTTCAATGCTGAGCTGAGTCCCAACCCATCCTGTGGTTAGAAATTGTTCCTGTGACACATTTTGCTCTGAAAATCATTGTTATTGTCACCATAGAAATGTCTGCTTAGTTATAATATTTACTTTGGATAAGAAAATGAATGGTCATATTTCTGAAAATATGTACGAGGGCTACAGGGGACCGAGTTATTCAATTCCTGTAATTCATATTTTTAAAGGTATAGCTTAGGCAGCTGCCAGTTTTCCAAGCTGCCTTCTTCTTGTCTGATTTCAGGACTCTAAATACACCTCTGTGGCATGGGGAGCCTCAGCAGCCAGTCTGAAATGAGGACTTTCTCCAGGGAGGAAAATGTGTGCCCTATTTCTGTATATTTTGCCCTTACTATCTGTATATTATGTAGAAAAAATTTAAACAAATAACTCATTTCTATTTTAGCCCTTAAATTGATTAAATCTAGAGTCTGAAACAGGTAAAGATTATCAGACCTTGAGCAGGTTTCATTTCAAATAAACTAAGAGGAAATAAATATTTTTTAACATCTGATAGCCAATTATTTGATAGTTCTACACCTAAATGGAATCTCAATAGAAATATAAATAACGTCCCTGTGAACAACAGATGGTTTTCCATGATGGAGGCCATTAAAATGAATGATAGGAACACTTCTTCAAACAAATAGACATTAATTAAATCTGTTATCTACATTACAATACGGGTATGTAGAAAAACATATTACAGATGTCTGATGTGTTAAAAGTGTTTTTCCTCCCAATTAATACTGTATTAAATATTATTTTTTTTAATTTATGATTTTTTTAGTGCAGCTAACTCAGAATAGTCTCCTGAGTGTAGCTCATTTCTTTATTAGCCTCTGGAGAAAATTACTCTCTCCCTGGGGAAGAGTAATCTATATTCCTTCCATTTTCCTTTAACTAGATTGTGTTTACAAATACAATTGCATTAATATAATTCCCACTTTCTCAGAGTCTTAGATAAGTTTAAATATAGCGTTTTGGTAGTGCTCTCATGATGAATGTATCTATTGCTACAGGCACTCCAAGACCAATTTTTCAGAGGTATCCACACAGTTATTCAGGGAAAAGGTGTTCTCTGTGTCCTGGGAGAGTTTAATGCATAATTACGGCCTTCCTTATTTCAAATTAGGTAAATATCTGAGCAAAGGAAGTTAGAACTGCAGGTAACTGTTTCTGTAAGCAACGTTTTCCTGCGTTTACACTGAAATAATTGTGTGTATAACCCAGAGGTGTCATTATGCTTCTATTGCTTGAGCAACTGCATCAGTCCTCACAACATATGGGATAAAATCCTATTTTCCTGCAGTATTTTGATCCATCAGGCTACGCAAGGAGCACTGCATTGCTGCTGAGTCCACTTGTCCATGTGCTCTGGAGGCCTTAGTCCCAAAGGACAACGTGCTATATCAAAAGCTTGACAGCAGCAGTAAAATACCCTGGGAAAAGAGAGTAAGTCTGGAAAAGAGTTTCTTCAGTTATCAGTGGTGTTCCAGGGATCATTAAGCACTGGAAAAGGCTCCCCAAAGAAATCAGGGAGCCACCATCCCCAGAAGTGTTCAAAAAACAAGTAGATGTGGCACATTAATGGGCGTGGTGGTATTTAGTTGAAGCTTGGACTTGATGACCTTGTCGGCTTTTTCCAACCCCAGTGATTCCATGATTCTGTGATTTGGTGTGAGAACAGCTTCCAGAAAGATCAAACTTTTAAAAGTGGGAAAGGGAATGTTTAGAGCGCCATGTTTTTGTAGTGAGCTTGAGGCCTGTGTATTAAGGGGTTCAATTTAATTTTTCTTTTGGTGAAAGGAGTTACAGAGTGACCAAAGCAAAGGGAAACAGAATATATAAAATTGCATGTGACCAGTTTAGGAAGCAGCTTCGATTGGGTGAATTTCAACTTCTTTCTATGTGACATTTGCCTAAGGAGAGAAAAGGAAATTAGGACCAAGTGAGGTGGTTATTGGCTCATTTCTCCTGCTGTAACTGTCTGTACCCTGCCTTTGCATGTTATGGCAAAGGACTTCATCGTAAATTTAAGGAGGCTCTTGATTTATCCAGGTTCTTCTTTAATCTTGAATGAAAGGGAAATATTTACAGGATTAGCAGACAAAACCGCAAATTCTTTCAAGAACTTGCTGCTATTGAGATCCCTAAGCACCTACAGCACAAAACTTTGATCTTCCCTTTCTTCTTGGTATTTTTAACAAAATATGTCTAATTGACCAGGTAGGGACCATACTCTTTCATTCCCAGAATCCTCGTAGAGTCTTTAAGATTGGGAATATGCACTTTCCTTGTAACTACTGCAAAATGGGCGTGCAGCTGGTTGTAATAATGTTGAAGAATTTAGGGGAAAAATCAAGTAGCAACTGCGTCTGGATTTTATATATTCAGTATTTTCACTAGAAATGCAGAAGATGCTATAGCAAAAGTACTTCAGGCATTAAAAAGAAAGAGATAATTAAAGGAATTAAAGGGATAGGATTAACATTCAAAATGATCTTGAGAAATTAACATGTGGGGCTGAGACTGATAAAGCAAGACTCTTACAGCAAAATTAAAATCATTCTTCTGTAGAAAATGCAATCCAACATGGAAGTTTAGCATTCAAGAAAGCTGGCAAAGCAGCACTACAGGAGGGAAAGATGATCAAGGGGCTGGAGAACCTGTCCTGTGAGGAAATAGTGAGGGAGTGATGTCTGCTCTCTTCATGAGGAGCCACCTGCAGAAGACGAGGGACAGTGGGCACAAGCTGCACTGGGAGAGGTCTCATCTTGATATAAGGGAGAAAAGAATTACGGTGAGAACAATCAACCAACGAAACAACCTCTCAAGGGATTCTCAGGATGGGATGGGACAGGATGCTGGATGATTTCATCTAGGCCCCCTTTCCCATGAAAACTTGAACCAGATGGTCTTTTGATGTCTCTCCCAACCCAGGCTCTTCTGTGAGTATATGAATTAATATCTGTCCTACACTATTTTTTCTTCCACCCACTCATATGCAGAGTGAGATCTGGGAGCAGGATGGCCCATATGCTTCTGTGAGGTTTTTTTTCCCCTCAGTGTGCTGTTTCTATATATTTCTGTTAACAAAGACAGGTTCTGTGTGTATGTGTCACGCAGAAATTAAATTTGCTCTGACCCTTTAAACACCAAGCTATCTGTCTCACAACTGAGTTCCCATCCTGCTGTTGTCAGTTTTTTCTCCTAATATCCATAGCAACAGAATTGTCTTGTCAATCAAATATTTCACAAGTTTTGAGGCCTGAAAGGATTATTAAAACATCTTCTACAACTTTCTGAAGAAAAAAATCCAATAATTTTTTCCACATTTCTCCTGTGATGAATCCAAAATGAATATTTGTGAAAAATACCTTCCAGAAAACAATCCACCTGCACATTTCCTGTAAAGCCCGGGAAGATGGAGCATTCACCAAGACCATTGGGAGTTTTAGTCTACGTTAATTTTTTTCATATGTTTTAGAATTCATGTCTTGTTTCTAATTTGAATTTATATGTTTCTTGCTTCTGGGCTCTGTTTCTTGTTATGTCTATTTCTACTAAATTAAAGATCTCTTTACTACCTGGTATTTCTCCCTGTGGAGGTATTTAAACCATAATAGAGTCACCTCTTGGTTGTCCTTTTTTAAGACAAACAGCCTGAGTTTTTAATGTGTGATTAAATAAGTCTTTGAGCACATGAAAAACCTAATAACTGAAAACCTTAAAAAATTCTTCCTCTGTCTTCCTCAAACATCCAAAAAAATTACATAGCTACTCAAAAGGGAGTACTTACAAGAAAATATAATAATCTATACAACAGTAACGAGTTAGAGTACAAATGCTGAAGCTATCCCAATGCGCTGCTTCTTTAGAAGAGAGCTGAGAGGGGAGATATGAAATAAAGTTGAAAATTTTGGATATAGACTTTTGGTAATTAAAAATAGGTTGAGCAGTCTCTGTTGAGAGAAAAGGATGCAGCCATTGTTTAAAGAGTGGGTGCAGAAGGGCTCAAGCATTTCTTAAAGTCCAGTGGAGCCCATAAACAGAACAAAGCAGGGTGTGCAAAACCAGGGGGACTTCACTAACGAGGACTTGAAAGCACCATGAAAAGAAATATCATAACTAAACAATCATTCTGGGATTAGAAGTAATTGTCAATGAAAGTTGTGGAGTTGTCATCAGTGGAGTTATTCCAGCCTTGTTATAAGCATTTGAGATAAAAAGAGTGTGCTAGAAAACTGCAGGGAATGATTGGGAAACCTACAAGGTCCCTTTTGGAGCCAGAAATCCATAATTAGATATTTTAGGCCACACCAAGGAAGCTTCCTTCATTTGGATATGAATAGAGGGATGATGTTGAAACATCTACTGAGTGTCATTAAGCCACACTAAAAGTCAGTCTTCCCAATGATCTGAAAGAACGTTTTTTGTCTCTAATTAAAGCCCAGCAAATCAGCATCAAAGTTGGACAATTAGATTCAGAGGAAACTGCAGGCCTGTCTTCCCATTGTAAACTGAGCATATTGTGTTGAATCAGAAAATATATCTGACCATGGCCCAGTAGTAGAGAGAGCAGCAGCTGCCTTTCCCCTGGGCAATGCATCACTGAGAGCTGTCAATCAGTGGAACTCAATCAATCAATCAATCAATCAATCAATCAATCAACCACTGGAGATCAGCAGGGGAATTCCATATCTGTGGTGCTGTAAAACAAGAGGCTGGCTGTGAGTGATAGAAGAGGGGATGTTGCTGGTTGGAAACCTTGCTTCATTATGAAGAGAGGAAAGGCACCTCCTGCTCTGAGGGTGGGATTTTCAAGGCTGATGCCTCGCTGTCCTTATCAACTAGGTCACCAACCCAAGGACTTATCAGTTTGTTTTTCTCCATGCTGAACATGTAACTCGCCCACCTGCTGTGTGATCCAGTGCAGAATACCCGCAACAGTGGAACTTCTGACACAGAAATTTACTGGGCTGTCTGTTGGTATTAGGACCAGAAGAGCACTGACAACTGAGAATTAAGTTGAAATTCCAGATTGCCAGGGTCTCTGAACTTCTGTGTTCAGTGTTTAACAACATTTCTCTCTTTGTTTCTCCTTTAGGATGATGTTGCGAGATTAAGGGGTAGTTTGTCCTTCCTCTGAATCAGGGCTTTGTTCAGTCTCTTGCCATCTATGACTACAATACTGGGAACTCTGGTCAAATCACAACCAATTACTGAAACAGTAGAAACACAAACCTAGAACCATTTATCTAATGACTTAAAGCAGGACATGGCTTCCTGAACGTGTGATTAAGGTTTTCAAAACTGAAGCCACCTATAGCCATTTTCCAGTAGGTGTAGGCAGTAAGCAATAAGTACAGGTGAGATCTAGAAGAAAGGAAATTATGGGATGTAGGGTATGAATGCTAGATGTTCTTGCAGCATGGCTCAGGATCTCTTCCAACATCATGTTACATTAATATATTCGGGATTTTAATCTAGTTGACAATGACTTAAAAAATGGGAAATTCATATGCCCATTCAAGACATGCAAAAGAAATTCTAAAAGAAGCCCAAAATTTATATTTCTTGTGGAATACATCCCTTTCAGCAGGGGATCACAGCACAATGGTCTCCCACAGTGCAGCCCTGAGCTCTGAGTAGGATAATGAGCATCCATAGGTCTCCTATCACATTCTTGGATCAAGACAAGGCACAGCAAGGTTGGGGGCTATTTTCCTTTAAGTGGATAAATTTTTGTTTGGACTACTTAAGGTCAAATATTTATGTGGTTATGAATATCTTAGTTGCCAAAAAAGGAGCAATTAATTTTCTTGTTACAGGCAAGGGATTCTGCAGCTTGAAGATGAATATTTTATTTAACATAATTAAGTCCTTCACAACACCATGTATCATTTTTGAAGACCTGAGGGCAAGACAGACAGATAAACACCTCTAAATTTATTTTCTCTCAGAACTTAATTCACCATTAACTTAACATAACTGCTATAACTGGTCAATCCCCTCCAGCCACACTTCACTCCAAAGGATGCAGCCACAGCAGTGGATGTTGTTTTAAAGACTACCTGAACATTTCTACTTTTTAATCCTTGTCACCGAAAAACATTCAGTAGTTCTTCTCCTCTCGCCACTTCCTTATCAAATATTTCATCTACATCAACTTTCAAACACAGAGGAGGAAAATGAAATTACTATTGCTATTAATTATAGCTTTTGCTTTTGCTATTGCAAAATTATATTTTTTATGAAGCATTCTCAGAAGAACCAGAAGAAACCTAATCTAAAGTCAACAGTGCTTCTAATCTCACCAATGCTTATGTTCAAGATGAAATAACTTGCCTGAAAACATAAGGAATAAACCAGTTTAAAATTACAGAAATTGTTGGTTTCAAGTGCTTCAAGAGCAGGTTCTATGTCTTTGACTTTTATACCATGGCCAAACCCAAAATGAATGACTCCAGCTATCTCTTTATCCTTACAGAACTCCTTCCACATTCTACATTCCAGAAATTTGTCATGTTTGGTGATAAACTTGCTCTCCTACTTAAGCAACATCAGGAAAAAATATTGTAGATGCATGTGTACTGGGGTCGTGAAGAAAGAGGCATGTGACAAAATCTAATATCCCTGAAACAAATTAGAAGGGTTTTTTTGTTATTTTTAGGTAATTAATGGTTCTCAGTTGTCTGCAGCTGTAGTTATGGCAATTAGTTCAGCTTAGCACAAGTCTCTAATTTCCTACATCAATAAATGTTAGATCAGGGCAGGATCACTATCAAGCGTAGTCATTGTTTACAGCATATTCATCTTCATAAGTGCCTGACTATAAACAGAATATATTTCCATTGAGGTTTGCCTAAAAATATCCATCAGCATGCCTTAAAAATGCTGGGAAATACTGGAGGGAGGGTGAAAATGCAATAGATCTTCTGCAAAATTAAAAGCCGAAATGTCAGAGTAAAGAAGAAATTTATTTTTGTCTAGTACTGAAGTACTTACATGAAACAGAAACTCCAAGGTCTTGTCCAAGCTGAGTGAGAAATGCTTTTGCCTCAGAGAAGCTGCTGTTTGGAGATGTGAGGGGTCAGGAGTTGGATTTTGATGATCCTTGTGAGTCCCTTCCAGCTCAGGATATTCCCTGATTTTCTATGATTTGCTGAGGCTACAAAGTGGGGTTAAACATGGGAGATGTGTGAAGATTTGGGAGGGAATGAGAGAAACAAGGATTTCACAGGATCTTTGTGGTGAAGACAAGATTGAAAATCAGGTGTTCGCCTACAAACCACAAAGGGACGCAATAATTTGGTCTCCATTCTTCAAGGAGAGCTGTGAGGGAGGAAGAAATCTGAGAGAATTGTCACTTTGGCTTCCTAAGCAAAGACCCTCGGCTCTCCATTCCTCCACTGTAACATACTGACTCTACCACTATTCCCTAGGAAGGAATAGCCGGGATAAATGTACTCCAGCATGAGCAAAACTCATATTGAGGGCAATGAAACACCAAATGCATTCACTTCTGTCATGAGGTTTGTGCTCCTCGATAGTGGCAGCACTAAAGGAGCAACTGAGGAAGAACCTTGTACATCATTCCGTGGGGTTACTGCCACAGGCTGCTTTGTATTTACTTTTAATTACACTACCTGGATTAAAAGTAAATTTTAAAATGTGTAGGAGAACTCAGATATTTGTTTTTATGGGACAGGAAAAATATCCAGTGTTTAAGGAGGTGGAGGAGGTGGTTGTTAACAACAAATAAGACTTAGAGTACATTTCTTTCAGTGGCTGGTCTAGCACACCTGGGACACCGTAAACTGGTTCTGACTCCCAGAGTTCTGCTGTTTCCTTTTGAAAAGAGGACTTCTGCTCCAGTTTACAATTTTTTAATACATCTTAAAAAACCTTAAAAAATGCGTGAGGCACATTTGAAGACTATCATCATCTATCTCCCCTTGAATTCATTAGATTCGGGCAACCAAGCACGTTGGAGGTTTCAATAGGTTCCTACTCCATATATCTGTGTCAGGAAAGTTACTCATTACCCAAAGAGTCTCCAGAAAAGAGGAAACAAAAGCCACTTATGAACATACAGTTTCCTCTTTCTCCTCCCCAAATGAGCAAAAAAACCTGTTAAGCTGACATTTTCGATAATGTATTATGGCAGGTAAATTAAGCAAAGAGTTAATTAAAATCTGAGAGTTAATTAATGAGATCCACTGCACATTAAAGATCATTATTCCATCTGAAAAGAGTAATTAGAGAGCAGTTGCTGGTGTGTTTTATTCTCCTGGGTGTTTTGCTGACATGCCACATAAGTCATTCGATGTTGAGAAAATAATCTGCTGATCTCCATATTTACTGTGATTATTAGATAATTGTGGCAAGTTAAGCTGTAGCAGGGAGAATCCTCTTTCTGCTGGATTTCCTCTGAACTACTTCTTCATGTGTCTATTTATCTGGCCCTCTTATGTCTCTCAATTAAGTCATTAGTGATAATAATAATTTCCAATCTACTTTTTAACTGGTTGCTGTCACCTAAAAAGCTCCTATTCTTTAAATCACTTCAGATAACAGAGCTGGAATTTCAAGAAATCTGCTTTGCTGTGCTGCTGGCACTGCTGTGTTCTGTGGCCATGGGCAAACTTGGCTCACTTCAATTCCCAGCCAGTTGTCAAATGAGAATATGAACTTGTGTGACGAGACCTCTCTGATGGTTGAGATGTCAGTCAGGAGCTGTGGTAATCACTCACAGGGATACCTCGGAGAAAACACTTAGTGCTCAGTGGATAAGGCTTCTTGCCATTTTCTAAGTAGTAGATCCTTGCAAATTTCCAGAATTTCACAGCATTGATTGCATTTGTTGCTGCTCAAAAATGCACAGTCGGTTGTCATTGTTCTTTCTGGCTGCTTTAATTCACTGTGGATTTCTTCATCATGGAATGGTTTGGAGTCAAAGGGGCCATAAAGATCACCCAGTTCCAGCTCCCTGCCACATGGAGGGAACCTTCCCCTATCCCAGGTTGCTCAGAGCCCCATCCAGCCTTGCCTTGAACACTTCCAGGGATGGGGAATTCACAGTTTCTCTTGGACAACCTGTGCCAGTGCCTGACCACCCTCACAGTAAACAATTTCTTCCCAATATCCAATCTAAATCCAGCCTCTTTCAGCTAGAAGCCATTAGCACCTTGTCCTGTCACTACAGGGGTGTTTTCAGGGAAGCCTTTGAGAAATCAGTTTGTGTTTGTCTTCACACATTGGCACAGCAGCTCACTCTGACACTCTCAGATCCATTAGGTTTTGCCTGATTGTTATTTGTGCTGCCTTTATTCATAAATACCCCGGAAGAACATTGCTTGCTTCAGTTTAAGGTTGATATTTCATGTCTGGCCACGACCATCCAAGAGAAATGTTCCTCTTTCCCCACAGGATCCCTTCATCAGCCCACACTTCACAAACACATTTTCTGTATCTCTCTTCAACCTCTTTAACCCATCCCTCTTCCCAGCCTTGCTCTCTCCTTCACCTCCAGCCCTTGCAAGCTGTTACCTTTCTAAATCTGTCCTGCACTTCTGAATTCACCAGATGTTTTCCACCCAGCAGCACCCTGGGTCAGGATCTGTTGGCTGCAGGACTCTGAAATTGCTCATTTCACGTTTAGCTTCATTGGATAATCTCAAGGTTTCTGCTATGAAGGAGGTGGGTGCCTT
Organism: Platysteira castanea; assembly: GCA_013397175.1. NCBI lineage: Eukaryota > Metazoa > Chordata > Aves > Passeriformes > Platysteira > Platysteira castanea. The sequence continues at coordinate 518,475 of VYXC01011101.1, read as the reverse complement.
CTGCAAGTTTTTTTTTCTTAAACAAAAGATCTCTTCAGAAATCAAATTAAGAATCAAGAGAGACCAGACCTGTGCGACATCTTACAATGATATTTGAAGTGAAGTTGAAGAAAAAAAATCAAGAAGTGAATTTTGGCTCTATGGAGCAAACTCCAGAACCCTCTCTGCTCTCTTTTACTTTCAATAAATGTTTTTCATTTTCTCTCATACAGGAGCTAATAGTTTAAAATTGTTGTCTTCTCTGCAGACCAGTGGTTTCCTAATTTTTCAAAAATGCTTGACCCTTATAAGCTTTCAGCTGGCAATACAGTGTTCTGAACAGCCAATGCAAGTGTGCTGTCACCTGCTAGGTTTCTTCTGTGGCCTTGCAAGGACTTTTTAGACATTTTTTAGACATAGTTTACAAGATGTTCTGCTATGCAGCCCATTTATCTTCCAGAAATTCACTGTCTGTAATTTCAAAACCTTTCCTGTGTGCCGTACCTATAGTGACAGAAAGCCTTTTTCCACATATGGTGAAGATGCCAATATTCTTCACCTGCCATTCAAAACTCATGATTTTACTCATGGAAACAAAATAGAATAAATTCTCAGGTATAATACCAAACTCTGATTTTTTTGTCTTGAAATTTTTGTCTGGCAAACTTTTCCCATGTCTCAGAACTGGGTTTCCATTTTTCCAAAGGAAGTTCAGATTTTATTCTTGTTCTGCTTCAGGAAGGTGAGAGCTTGATTTATTTCAGGAAAGAGAAGATCTAACAAAACATACCAGAAGGGCAGAAACGGTAATATTTACTGATTAGTAAACATGTGCAGGTCCCAGTGTAGCTGATGGCTCCACTGAACTAGAATCCTCCTTTCATCCCTCATGATCTGCCTACCTCCTCCCTGGATACACGTGATGATAACTCTTTATTAAAATGTCAGGCCATTCTGGGAATTAATTAATAAAAAAGAACTCTGGAACTGGCACAACACTATGTGTTAGAAATTCTTATTAATCCACAAACTACATCCACACAGCAGGATGACAGCTCCTCCCGAATGCATTAAGCAGAGAAATGACACAGACAAATGATTTAGAGAATCTGAGAATGGTTTGGGTTAGAAGGGACCTTTAAAGATCACCTAGTCCTGCCGTCCTGCCATGGCCCAGGACATCTGCCATTGGATCAGGGTACTCTAAGCCCCTTTCAGCCTCATCTTGAAGATTCTAGTATCCCTAGATTTTTNCAGGTGTCAGAGCCTCTTTATTGTGTCTCCGCGGACACACCTGCCAAGGTAATTTTCCCCATCTTTCATTATGATCAGGAGGTCCTTACCCAGCCATGCTGGTCTCCTTCCCTCCATGCCCAATTTCTTGCACGTTGGAATCAAGAGTTCCTGCTCTCTAAGAAAAATTCTTTGAGTTGTTGCTAATTTTCTCCTGCCATTTTACCCCTAGGGGTACTTCCCCAGTTCAACTCACATCTTGTCCCAGGATAGGTGAGAAGCTGCCAGGACTGGTATTCAATCACAGAAAAGCAGATTTTTCCCAGTTTTCCCACAGGGAACAGACAGACTTCTTAAAGTAAAAAACTTTATTGTTCAAGTGATTTAGTACCTCAGGTTGTTCAAAGGATTTAATACTCCACGAAGGTTGATTTACAATCAATTAGAGCTAAGAAGTGAAGAAATTGCTCCCAAACACAATTATACAATTCTATATTATTATTCTATATTATACAATTCTCATGTACACAATTAGATTCCAGTGAATATGGATGATTACCTTTCAGCATGAGCTATCAGCCTAATCCCTAAACTATAAAGCAGCAGATAAAATATGTGTTTTTCTATCAGATCATTAAAAACAAAAAAGATAAACATTTGAGTGAGTTTCAACATCACTATTAGATCAGTTATGCTTCTGATTACATAACGAGGTACTATTAAAGAGCACTTAAAATCATGATTCCGTTGTGTTGTGGAAGGGTATTGGACACAATGATGACACCCCTGGATTTGGAAGTTCCTTCATAGCAAGTCACCACACTCTGAAACATTATTCTAGAGGAGTATGGCTCAATTCTCACTCTGTCCTTGCAAGGCCGAGGGGTTGTCCCCACAGTGTCCTCTTCCCAGGGTCCAGCCACCAGATTAAGGACTCTCTGATATACCATATGCCTAAAGGAAGTAAAAAAACTTGTTGTGTTAACAATAGCAGATTTCATTCAGTCCATGTGAGCCAGATTTGATTTATTATAGAAATTATCCTTAAAAAGTGGGGCAGTGCAAAGTTCTGCAAAGACTTCTTTTTCTCTTTTTATTTCTTATTTTTTAAAATGTATTTGATTTATTTGATTTTTAGCCTTTCCATCTTCAGCTTGGCAATTTTTTTCGATCCAGTGCACCTCATAAATCATCAATTGCTTTCAACCTGTCTCTTAAAAATCTCCAGATTCTTTGTTTTCAAAGTACACTATTTACCTTCCAAACACACCCGTTTCTCTTTTTGCATCTCTTTTCCCATCTTGCTTCTTTCTCTCTAAACTCATAGATGGCTCAAGGCATGAATTAGTTATAATTTTCTCATCTCTTGCATCTTTATTTATCAAATGGAGGCACAGCTCTTCCCAAGTGCAGTGGTTTGTGAACGGTGCCAGTCAGACTCCTGCTCTGCTCCAAGCCTGGGACGGAGCAGAGGCAGAGGGATGTGCTGCATTACAAATGGGACTCAGCGTATTATGCACGCCAAGACTCTATAAAAACCTTATCAAACAAAGTCAGTGAGGGGAAAAAAGCAGAGAGCTAATTATCAGGCAGTGCTTGTAAATCAAAAAATGTATTTAAAATCCAGATAATTAAGCCTTGCTCTAGGAGCAGGGGGATTCCTTCCTGCAAGTTCAAGACTTTTTAAACCTGAGTTTGAAGGCAAAAAGTAGTGTTGAGTAAGTTACTTTTATTATTTTGCCCTCTGGTGAAGAAAAAGAAATCACAGCACAATTGCTTGATTGTTTCATGAGAGGGAATCAAACAGATAACAAAGGGAAACCTGCCATGTTGGTTGTCTGACAACTTTTTAATGAGTGGTTCTGGCAAACGCGTCGGGAGAATTAAACAAAATGTTTTCTTCTGTGTGATATTCCAGAGCCATCTGGATGGATCCCGTGCAGTGTGTTTAGGGTGACCCTGCCTGAGCTGGGAGGTTGGGTCAGATGAGCCACTGTGGTCCCTTCCAGCCTGAACCATTCCCTGATTCTGTGTGGGTCTTTGGTCTGGGGAAATATCAGCTTTAAACTGAGATTAGGTTTAAATTAATCAGGAATAAATTCTTCCCTGTGAAAGTGGTGAGGCCCTGGCAGACTGCCCGGAGGAGCTGTGGATGCCACATCCCTGGAAGTTTTCAAGGCCAGGTTGGATGGGGCTTGGAGCAACCTGGGATAGTGGAAGGTTCCTTGCCCATGGCAGGGGGTTGGAACAGAATGATCTTTAACAATGATCTTCCAGCCCAAACCATTTCATGTTTCTATGATTTCTGATGCAGGGGACTTCAGAAAACCCCAGTTTGCATATCAAGGTAAATATGTGCCTAAATTACTTAAACATATTTAAATATTCCTAAGAACGACTAGCTGTGAGAGGAGATAAGTGAAGGTAAATAATTTCATTCCATTCCTTCTCTCTGGATGGTCATGGGAGACCATGGGGGACCCCCAACTGCTCGTGGGGGATGGGCAAAGCCCAGAAAAGAGAGATTGAACAATGCTTGTAGGGAATATTCTTTCTTTTCAATTTATCAAAGCTATCAGTTCCCTTACTTTAGATATGCAAGAATATACTGGACCTCTGCATCCACAACACAGCCCAAGCGAACACACACAGAA
>VYXC01011101.1:464964-514577 GCA_013397175.1 Platysteira castanea | reverse complement strand
CTCAAGCTGGGCCAGGAGAGGTTCAGGTTGGACATTAGGAAGAATTTCTTCACTGAAGGGGTTGTCAGACATTGGAAGGGGCTGCCCAGGGAGGTGGTGGAGTCCCCATCCCTGGAGGGGTTCAAGGAATAACTGGACGTGGCACTCAGGACTCTGGTTTGGTTGACAAGATAGTGTTTAGTCAAAGCTGTATTTGGTGACCTTGTGGTCTTTTCCAAACTTAATGGTTCTGTGATTCCAATCTAAGTCTAAAAAAGACCTATTCACTAAATATCCTGTAGATTTGAAGTCTAGTGTTATGACAAATAATTAGAGAGAAGTATCTCTCCACCCCTTTATCTAAAATACCACTTATTTTTTTTTTATTTTATTCCCCCCGCCACCGCCCCGTGAGTTTCTGCACTTTCTGAGACACCAAGTTCAGCCTCTCCATATCTGACTTAACTCACAAAAAAAAAGTCAGGTGTGGAGAGTAATGAACTTCCTGAAAGCTGTGTGGCAACACAAACACATTTTCACAAGCAAAGGCTGAATGTGTGCTGCTTTCAGCACTGGTTTACAACACTTTCAAAGGGCATTTTACAAGCAGCTTGCCTACATGAAAAAAAAAATTGGCAAGAGACATACAAATGACTCGATATTGGTTAGAGAATCTCTGAGGCTGTGTTGAGATAGTAGTTTAACATCAAATTATGCTTATTTTTGCCTTTTATATGGTATGGTCACGCTTAGCTGAGAATATTCGGCAATAGAAATGTGTTCACATTGTAATATATGAAATAAAACAAGTCACAACTCCATTAGAGTTGTGGCACAGAATCATATTACGGAATTCCGAAAGGATACTGAAGGTGGAAGATAAACTGTGCTGTGTGTGAGAATACAGATACTATTTCATTCTCACAGTAACCACACCGGATCTCGAGATATGTTAAAAATGAGAATCAGACATAAAGGTGATTTTAACATCAGCTTTGTATGAAATGGAGATTTTCTGATAGACATTGTAACCTTAGAAAACAGTGTAAAATGAAGGTGGCTGGGGATTTTCTGTAACTGGGGTGGGGGATTGCTTATGGTAAGAGAAGTCTCTGTTGTTCATTACACACAGGCTAATAACTATAATAAAATAATTTTAGATTTTTTTGATATTAAAATTTCATCCTCATCCACGCTAGCTTCAGGATGTCACTTCATAAGTCAAAAGAAATGTAGTAGAAAAACTCAAATAATAAAAAAATTTGAATCTACCTGTGGTCTTGTTAGAGCCCAATTCTCAGCAAGGGTAGTTTTCTCCAGCTAAATCTTCCTCATACTCTGTTGAGATATATGGAGAATTAAACATAGCATTTTAATTCTATCCATTCTCTGTCACTGATTTATTGGCAGCTCTATGGCAAAGCCCTTCACTACAGGAAAGGCAAGGAGGGGAGGTGGCCAGGAGAAGTTCCAGTCTGGCAAGGCAAAACCTCTCTGTGGATTCAAGCAGACCTTGGACAAGAGCAGGCAGAACCACAAATTCATAGAATGGTGTGGATTGGAAGGGATTTTAAAGATCATCCAGTTCCAGCTCCCTGCCATGGGCAGGGACACCTTCTACTAGACCAGGTTGCTCCAAGACCCATCCAACCTGGCCTTGAACACTTCAAGGGATGGACCAATCACAGCTTCTCTGGGTAACCTGTGCCAGGGCCTCACCATCCTCATAGGGAAGAATTTGTTCCTAATATCCAGTCTGAATCTATCCTCTTTCAGTTTAAAGCCATTATCCCTTGTCCTATCACTGCATGTCCTTGCAAAAAGTCCCTCTCCAGCTCTCTTGGAGCACTTTAGGCACTGGAAGGTGTTCCAACATCTCCCTCTACACCTTCTCTACTCCAGGCTGGACAACCTCAACTTTCCCAGTCTGTCTCCATAGCAGAGGTTCTCCAGCCCTGTGTTTGACTTAGCGGCCTCCTCTGGACTTTTTCCGAGAGGTCCATGTGCTTCTTGTGTTGGGAGGCCCAGAGCTGAATGCAGCACTGCCGGTGGGATCTCACCAGAGCAGAGCAGAGCAGAGGGGCAGAATCCCCTCCCTCACCTGCTGCCCACCCTGCTCTGGGTGCAGCCCAGGACAGGGTTGGCTTTCTGGGCTGCCAGAGCACAACTGCTGGGTCACCTTGAGCTTCTCATGCACCAACACCCCCAAATCCTTCTCCTCAAGGCTTCTCTCCATCCATCTCTGCCCAGCCTGTGCTTGTGTTTGGGATTGCCCTGACCCACGTGCAGGAACTTGCACTTGGCCTTGCTGAAGTTAGAAACAGCTTCTGGCACAACAGGCCTGTCCAGAGTGCAGGGTGGTCTCTCCTACATTTGGCATTAGAATTTTTCACTGCTTTGAGGTCAAAGAGAGAATCTTATCAACACTGAAAAAATGACAAAATGGAGGATCCATGGCTAACGTTCAAGCACCATCACAATACATTTTTCTTATGTTTAAATGAAAATTTCTTTCAGCCTGTGCCCACAACTTCTTTACCTGTCATTTCCAATAAAATTTGAAGAATGAATTTTCATACTTTTCCCCTCATGCAAATATGAACAGTATTCTAAAGTGAAGAATGCAATGAATTTCTGGTAGTCTGGACTACCACTTTGATGAAGATTCTATTATAGCACTTTTCTGACACTTTCTGAGGTTGCTTTTTCCTTTTTTTGCTTTTTTTTCATTTTCAGATCAGAAAGTAAAAGGACGAGCTTAGCTCTGATCCCTGTCTTTTTTTCCTCAAGTAAAAACCCTGAAAATATCCTGAGTTCTAAGGAACTAAATAAACACAAAACATCCTACTGCTGCCAAGACAATTTTGACTACAGATAAAAGTTCTTTAACTGGCAAGACAAATATAGACTAAGGCAAGTAGAGTTCAATGGAAAGAGAATGAGATTGTAAAATGTTACAGGGAGCAGTTCCAGAGAATTTTCTTCTTTTGTCTGAATTCACTTTATTTTGCTCTCCTGGATTTGACTTTGCCCCAAAAGCAACTCTGTGGTTGTGTCTGTACCTCTGTGAAATTCATGCTCCCAGTCCAACTTCAAAACCTCAAGCCTTGTATCCAGATTTCCAATAATGAAACATTTTTTATGGCACAAGAACTTCTGGTATTAATAATCTGTATCTTCCTCCTCTGTTCTTCTCCTCCCTCCCCATCCTATCTCCACTTCAAGCTGCTGCTGATTCTCCATTTGAGTCTTTTAAAGGTGCCTCTGCTGAGCTTTACACTGATAAACCACAAATTTTTAAGGAGGAAAAGAGAAATGAGTGGGTGGGGGAAGAAACAAAGAGAACCCCCAGGTTTACTGCTAAACATGGATTAAATTCTGTGAAATTATTATTTTAATCATATTTTGTGTCTATCTGTACTACAATTACAGCTATGTTATGAAAAGGAGGAAAGAGGACAATTCATACTTCCACTGTCCAGGCTATAGTTCATGAAGGGGAAGTAGAAGGCAGGAATTTAACTGCCCATTGAATCAATGGTTTCCTTAAATTTCCCCAAAAGAAAATACACAGCAGAAATTCTAGTTTTCAGCACTACTGCAGAGCACATCCTAAGCTTTCATGACACAGTGCTCTCTCCACACAATTTCATTCACTGGTTATTAGGAAAAAGAAAACCCACAAAATCTGAAAAACTCTTACAACACAGAAAAAGTTTCTTGCCTGATTGTTTTTCAGCTCAATATAGACAGAAAATTAGAAATTCCTGCTTACAGGTTGTTATCTTGGTTGTTTTTAGCACTGCTTCAAGTGGCTCATGTCTGGTCTGAAATGCTGCCCCTAAATTCCTGGAGTGTGAGACCTCATATGTCAGGTTAAAGTTTAAGCAATCTGGAAACCAAGTGTTAAGCACTTTTTAAAGTTCAAGAATGGGTTGAGTACCTGTGTAGCCATAATCCCAGAGAAAATCCTTCTGCTGGAAATTATCGCTGCTTCAGCTAGAGCACAAAGGTTTTGTCACAGCAAACTCTTATCAGCTTTGAGAGGAACTCAGCTCCTGTCCTTTGTGTACACTCAGCATCTTCCCAGAGGGATTCACAGTTAAAAAAAAATCCCCACTGAGCTGGACTCTTTTACACTCCATGATAACACATTATATATGAGAAGGAGCCACCAGCTAGATGGAGGCATCCAAATCTCTGTTTCAAAGAGTAAATAACGATTCACTGCTACAAGGAACAAAAGAGCTATGTGTGGGAAAACAATATTCAAAGAGCCAGCATAAAAATAATGAACCCAGGGAAAATGAAATTAGAAGATGAAGCAAAACCAGAGGGAAATATAGCAGGGAACTATAAAAGGGATGGGAGATCACAGTTAAAATAAAATAGGCAGCAATTTAAAAATAGTTTAAAGCTCCTAGAAAGTTGTGAGAGAAAACCATAATGATGCTAGAAAAAAAATGAGAAGTGATAGCACAACGTAGGAACTGTGGGCATAAAATTAATGTATTAAAAGTAATGATATGCTTACACTCTGCAGAGGAGGAAGGCCCATTTCACAAGTAATAACACACACTCAGAGAATCTTCCCCATCTCTGTCAAGGTCAGGGACCAAGAACTGCATTCTACATGTAATCGTAAGTGGGATAACAAAGGTGCAAGGCTTGGTTTAAAATTCCTTCTTCTCCCTCTATGAAGGTGTCCTACACCACACTGTCTATCCCACTTCTCAGCAGAACTGTCAGTGGTTAATAATGGTTGATTTGATGGAAATAAAAGGAAAGTGCAAATCTGAGCAAACAAGTGGATGCAGAGCTCATCTGGGATGAGGAATTCCTGGCAGCTACCCTGAAACAACCAGCTGTGCATGTACATGTAAATGGTCACCGGGATAATTATGATGCACTTTCCCTCCAGCATTATTGTCATTATTTCTTCCACTGGACAAATTGCAGAAGTCAAACCAGGCATGTTGTTGTGACAGGGTTTGTGCCATGGTAGTTCTCCTGGTGGCACTGAGTAACGCACACAAGTAGCAGAGAGGTGAAGAATTGAAAACACACATCTGTGCTTTGCTTTCCCTCTTTTCCATCTTCCTCGTAGCAGATGTTCCTTTTTGCAGCCCATGTTTGCATGTTTATCCAGGAGAGCTCGGATGGCTCCCACTGGATTTGCTCTTTGCAGAGCTGAGGAACGCTCCTTCCAGCTGGATGGAATGTACTTTGGCAAGAGGCTGCTCCTCGAGAGACAAATCTGGAAACTTTTTCTGTCCACTTAGTACTTATGAAGACTTAAGTAGTAAATACTAAGTCCTTAGTGCTTTTAAGTGTAAGACTCATCACTGAGTATCTCTGGAAGACAGGAACTCAAGTGCTGAATTCAAATTTCAGGAGAGCCTAGCACTGTCCCACATGTTGTCAATCTGTTTTCGTGCACCTTTCTGAGCTCCGGAGTAGGCAAAAATTATGCAGTAACGACCACAGCAGATGTCTTGACATTTTTTGCACTTTCGGAAATCTTCATTCAAAGTGGGATGGTAAAATACCATAAATTGATTTTGTAAGATATTTGACATGCAGTAACAGGGCTGTTGCTGTAAACAGGATGGAAGAAATCTGGGAAGATGACTGTGTCCATGGAGCAGTTTTCCATCAGGAATGCTGCGGAGTCGAACAATGATAAGGACTGGGGAATATATAATTTATGTCATGGATTAATGATGCCTTTCTTGTCATAAACAACCACCTAAATAAAGTTGATCGTCATAGTCTTCCAAGTTCATTATCTTATTAAATTCCAGTGGCAATCAACAGCCAAAAATGTAATGACTGAGAACTGGCTAGAGAAGAGGAGCATGTGGGAAATCTAATCTGCTTAAAAATGACAAGTCAGACTGATAAGAATGAATCAGAATCTTGTCAAAGATATCAAAGCCAAATTCAACATGTTAAAATTAATCTTTACTGTGGTAGTTTCTGTGACCATGACTCACTGGCTCTGGAGCCATGTTGCTTTGAACATTGTCTCTGTCTTCTTTGCATTGGTAACTTTGACAATGATTTAAATTACATTAGATGTGAACTAATATACAAGAAGTTCAGGAAATCATTAGGTATGAAGTGTTTCTGGTGTACAGGAATAATTTTAAGAGCAGCAGTGTATGTGCCAACATAATTAACAAAGTAATGCCATAATGCCAGTTAGTGCTTTCCTCGAGTGAGAATTTTATGCTGCTGAATTTCAGTGTGGAAAAAACTAATTTACTGCATGTCTGCAACAAGCAACAATAAAGCTCTTGTTTGTTTACAAATAAATCTTCCAAGGAAATTAAATGCTTGGGAAATTACAGGTAATGCACTTTCATTTTTGACTGCACACTGAGGGCTGTGATTTCGAGATTTCCATGGCCTTACAAAAATAGCTCTCGGAGTGGAGCAAGAGTTAATCAGCTGCAACAAAAACTGAGGCATTGACTGTGCAGCAGGACTTGGGACAGCAGGAGATTGTTAGAAAATACTGAATGGCCAGTGCTCTGTAGGAGTCGGAGGTGGTGGTCCATGACAGGGTTCAGGAGGTAATGCTGGAAATGTAAAGCGTGATTGAATGCACTTCTGGGAAAATGCATATTTATCATCTAGACAAACACACATTTCACTTGGCAAAAACCCTCCCTAAATAAGAGGATCGTAAAGCCTTCCAAATACAGAACAGCAAAGGGAACCTACTGTCTCTGAAGTCTGACTCCCTTCCCTTCCCTTCCCTTCCCTTCCCTTCCCTTCCCTNCCTTCCCAAACCTTCCCTCCCAAACCTTCCCTTCCCAAACCTTCCCAAACCTTCTTTCTCTTTTCCAAACTCTATTAATCCACGGGATGTCTGGAGCCACCATAAGCTTAAAAAGCAATTCAGTTTTTTAGATCACTTGAACTTTTTTGGTGTTTTACAACACCAGCTTTATCACAATTTTCAAAGGCTATCTCACCCTTACTAAAGCAACACTTAAAATGAAGTTGGTTTGTATTTTGTTGTAATTAAAACCCGAATGGAAACATCTGCTTCCAGTTGGTGCAGGCCTGCTAAAACTGGAATTAAAGTGAACTTCAAGTGGATTTTTACTGGAACTTGGGTTGGCTTGACCAAAAGGTATTTCAGGCCTCTGTCCTCACAGCATCTGATCACTACAAGATTTTTAATGTCTTTAATCTCTCAGCAGCCATATGAAGCAGAACATTTATATCCCTATTTGATCCTTAAAATATCACTTCCATGCGTATGAGGGCAACACAGAAACTGTAATGAGGAGACCTACATAAAAGGCATGGAATTGTTAAGGCTGGAAAAGACCTCTAAGATCATCGAGTTCTACCACTAACCAGCACCAGCGTGTTCACCAGTAAATCACATCCCCAGGTGCCACATCCACAGACCTTTTGAATACTTACAGGGACGGTGACTCCACCACTTCCCCAGGCACCCTGTTCCAGTGCCCCAGTGTGAAAGCTTGAACTCTCCTGAATGGCTTGCTCAAGGACATGGAATTTCATGGTGCACGAAATCCCATTTTATGGAGCACATATGTGTCATTTTAACCACTGAGCCAGCCTTCCTACAGCCTTTAGAAGGCTGTTGAATTTTTCAATATTGAATGATTCAATGAAATAGTTGCTGCTTTGCAAGGAGACTCTGAACTCCCCCTTGCAGCAAGTCAGCATCCACTCAGTGTCACCTTTTCCCTGCTCTCCTGGGGCTCGAATGACTGTGCTATTCCCACAAATGATGTCTTCACAGGTTCATATCCTACAGACTATTGAAGACTCTTGTGGAACAGCTCTCTTTATTATTACTTGCATCAGTTCTAAGTATTTAGGAGACAGCTAAAAGATGTTTCTAGTGTGTGTGTGATAACTAAGTCTGGTGGTTTCCACTGTGGCTCAGGGAAGTTTCTTTATCTGTATATGGCATTTAATATGGAAATCACCATTGTAGGAACCTCACAGTTACAGTGTCAACATCTATGGAGCTTTTTAAGGGAGTATTAAAAAATTCCACCTAAGTCCTTTGAAAAACAGACAATCCTATTTAATATGCCCAGAGACAGCAGAGCTCAGCCTGCAGTTACATCTAAGGCTGTGACTATACTTGCTGTTTTCTCCTTTCCTTTTTAATTTTCCAAAACTCACTGCTAAATCCAAGAAGAAAAAGTCTTGCAATGCTTATATCTATGACCACGAGAAAGAAGAATCCCATTTATTATGGAAATGTATCTCATTTGATGCACTTGGAATTTCTTGCCAATGTTTAGAATTAGGTAGATTAGGAAGCATTAAAAAAAAAAAAAATCAAAAAGAAGAAGGAAAAAAGAAAGTCAAAGAAGAAGGGCTCTGGAAAGGAAATTACACTGAACATTGCCTTTTAAACTTTGCCAGTTTTGCTGTACAAAACTAAAATGCATCTAACATACACTACCTTAGGAACTTCTGTATCCCATCAACACATTTTTCACTAGATCCCTCTGGCAGTGTCTGCCTTCCCTTTCCCTCCTTTCAGTAGTCATTCTCTCAAGTCCCAGCCAAAGGGAGGCAAAAAAAGCTATTTTCTGTCTCTTTCACTAAATCTGGTTTGGATTGTGTTGTCTAGGTTTGTTTAGGAGCCAGATGAGGAAGCAGGTGCAGGTCCAGGTTGCAAAAGAACCCTTCATTCCTGTCAGCTGAGGGGTGATTAATTTTTACTCAGGTGCAGATCACCTGAGATTTGCTAGATCAAATCAACTACAAATCTCCTTTATTTGTATTAAAATACATCCTGATTTACCTCAGACAGACTTCCTGCTTTCATGAATGGCCTCCAAGACACCTACAAAGTGCCCCAAAGAACACGGCCCATCCATGAACACCTAAGGGCAAGAGTGATCCCCAATCTTATTCTAGTCTTCCCTAAAGGTTAGGTTGATAAAGGTTACACTTGATAATCCCCTGTACCAGCACAGGCTAGGGGCTGGCCAGCTGGAGGGCAGCTCTGCAGAGAAGGACCTGGGGGTCCTGGTGACAACAAACTGTCCCTGAGTCAGCAGTGCCCAATCAGATCCTGGGATGCATCAGGAAGAACACGGCTAGCAGGTCAAGACAGGTGGTCCTGCCCTGGTGAGGTACATCTGGAGTTCTGTGCCCAGTTCTGGGCTCCTCAGGACAAGAGGGACATGGAGCTCCAGGAGTGGGTCCAGTGAGGGATTACGAAGATGATTTGAGGACTGGAGCATCTCTCTTATGAGGAAAGGCTGAGGCACATGGGGCTGTTCAGCCTTGAGAAGAGACTGAGAGGGGGCCTCATCCCTGTCAGTGTCTGCAGGGAAGGCTGAGAGCAGGGAGCAGGCTCTGCTCCGTGGGGCCCAGCAATGGCACAAGGGGAATGGGCAGGAACTGATGCCCACGAAGTTCCACCTGGACTTGGGGAAGAACTTCTTTAGTGTGCACTGAACAGATTGTCTGGGGAGGGTGTGGAGTCTCCCTCCCTGGAGATACTCCAGAGCCATCTGGACACAATCCTGTGCCCTGTGCTCTGGGATGGCCCTGCTGGAGCAGGAACGTGGGACCAGACCCCACTGTGGTCCCTTCCAGCCTGACCCATTCCGTATTTCTGTGAGTCTGTGAGAAGAGTTTTTTTTCACAGTACGGAAGCAAATCATGGTGAGGTTTTAGGCACAATTTAAAAGTAATAGTTACAAAGGAAACTACAGAAAGCTGACCAAATTGCAGAAAAATTCAGACACAACCACTCTTGTTGTGGTCAAGTAAAATGTCCTTGTGCTGCGTATCAACAGATGAAGCTGAACACTTTCCTAACATGAGGCAGATAGAACTGCAGAGCTCTTAGTAGGTTTGGACTGAAGTTTTTAAATTATTACAGTATCTAAAGTAACCTTTTTAGAAGAGTAGATCTATACTTTTATACTCATCAGTGCAAGAATAAGGTGATTTTTTTGGCCTAGCATGTACATAACTCTTCAATGTCACCATGTACAATGGTCATTTTCTTTCTCGATGGTACATAGGATATTTGAGGATGAGAACAGCATTTTAATCAGAATAACATTCCTGCCCATCAGATTCTGGTCTTACATAAACATAATTGTCTTGGATAAGTTTCTGAAGTGAGTAGGAACTGTTATTATCAGAAAATTGAATGTGAGTCCTTGCAGTTAGATCAATTACTTACAATTCTTAATTACTGTTATTGCAACCTTTATTTCTTATTATAGCACCACAGGTATACACAGCACACACAAAAATTCAGTTTTAAGCTTTTTCTAAGAAGTTGGTGATGTAAAGCACTTTGTTGTCTTCTCAGATGTTGGTCAGGTTAATTCTTGTTTTGCTCACTACATTGCTGTAAAACCTGCCACTGCCTCTCTCCTTAGGAACGTTGCCATGAGGAAAGAGAATTAAGGAATCCTTAGGAATTAAGAATAGACTTTAGCATGCCCATGGAATCAATAGCACTCTATAAATTCACCCAAGGAAATAATTTCGTGCTCTGCACTTATTACTGTTGCAGAAGCTGTGCACTGGGTATTGCTTTAAGCCCATCTGTAATGCTCAAAAGGCAAAAGCTCACAAGTGTCTGATCTGCTGAGTCTGTATGAGCAGTGATGGCTGCAGAAATCAGGGCTCAGAAGGGGTGTGCCTCAGATGGACCAGCTCACAGAGCCATTTCTGCTGGCAGTGGATAAATTCTGCCTTTTACAGAAGATACCTGGGGAAATTTAGCAGTTCCTGCAGAAGGAGCTCATGAAACATCCCTGCTCCAACCTGCTCCCTGCAGGTAGTTCATCTCATGGCCTGAAACCCTTGGAGGCACCTTATTGCTAGCAGACTCCACTTCTTAATTTATCTTCAGTACTTCCTAAATCGATACTAATGAACTAAAGAAGTTGTCAGGGAAAGAAACAAGCAAACTCTGTGTCTCTGCATCAGTGCCAAGATAAAATGGTGATGTGGATGTTACGAAAAACAGATCTAGGTAGATATATAGAGGGAATTAAATACATAATTTAAGAGAAAACATTCTTGGAGGAAAAAAATCATTGAGACCTACTGCTCATTATTTCTAGTTCATTAAAGAGTAATTGCTACATTTTACTCTTCTTATGGCTGAAGATTTTAAAGCGCTTTACAAGCATTAGCAAACCAACTTTTCCAGCATACCAAGCAGAAAGTTGAGGCTTACTTTTTGCACTATGTGCATGGAGAAAGACTCTTCTGGACTTCTAGACTCTTCCTAGAAGTTTTATTTGTATAAACAACCCTATACATAACCACGGAAATCATTATATACAGAATCATAGACTCCTTTTGGTTGGAAAAACTCTGAAAATCATCGGGTCTGACCGTTAACCCGACCCTATCAAGTGCCCTGCTGAACAATGTCCCCAGGCACCACACCCACACCTCCAGGGATAGTGACTCAACCACCAGCCTGAGCCAGGGCTTGACAACCCTTTCTGGAAGAACATTTTTCCTAATATCCAATCTAAACCTCCCCTGATGCAACTTGAGGCCATTTCCTCTTGTCCTTTTGCTTATTACTTGGGAGGAGAGCCCGACCCCCACCAGGCTGCACCCTTCTGTCAGGGAGCTGTAGAGAGCAAGGAGGTCTCCCCTGAGCCTCCTTTTCTCCAATTTGAACCCCTCCAGTTCCCTGAGCAACTCAGTGTACTCCAAACCCTTCCCAGCTCCGCTGCACTTCCCTGGACATGCTCCAACCCATCAATGTCTGTCTTGTTATGAGGGGCCCAAAACTGAGCCCAGGATTTGAGGTGTGGCCTCAGCAGTGCCCAGCACAGGGGGACAATCCCAGCCCTTGTCCTGCTGGCCACACTATTGGTGATGTTGTTCAGCTGAACTATAATTACCTTTGGGAATGAACCAGATGCCATAGGACTTGTTTTGTAATCTCCTGCTACTAGGAGGACAGTTTTGGAAAGAATTTTTAGAATAAAGAGAATCAAAGCAGACAAAGCCTTTTTGACCTTTGTTTGTTTGTGCAGCTATTAATCATTAGTATTTGAAGATCATTCTCTAAGTCCTGGGAAACAAAAACATCTTTTAGCTCTTATTTTACTTCCCTAGAAGTAGAATTTATACATAGGATAATTCTTTGCCATTCATTTTTTCTGGAAAATTTTGACTTACACAAATAATTCAGAGCTATTGGCCACTCCTGCCAGAAATTGCAAAATAATTAAATAATTTTTTCCTTGGACATTTTCAGGCTTTGATAGCAAGACATTGAAAACTTACAAAAATTCAAATTGACATGCGTCAGTATTTTATTGAGAAATTCCTAAGTTCAGACAAAAAATACTTAATTACTTCTGTGGAGGTCCTAGGTCAGCCTTGGTGCAGATTGTGCACAAGCAGCAGCAATAAGACCATGAGTAATGGTTACACTGCAGAGACCAGAAACTTCTTCATCCTTCTAATACCGTACTTTAAAACGCAAAATCAAATTTCCACGTTGACGAAAAGATAATTTGAAAAAAAAAAATTATTTCTATCTTCCAGTTAAGAGAAGCAGGGGAGATTTTTTCTCATCTTCAGTATCCTTTTGAGTATTAAAATAGAAAAGAAATAAATAAGATACTCTATGAGGGTATCCTGAGAATTTTTTTTTATGAGAGTTATTATTAACCAAACAAATCCGTGACTGGGGAAGATACTATCTATGAATAAAGAAAGATTTCCTTTTGTATTCAATTTCTAAATGCCTTGTGATTAAATGGATGTTTTTTGTGAAATAATAATAAAAATATGCTGACACTGTAAATCATCCAGAACCAATCTTCTACTTTCCCAGGCATTACTGTAAGAAAATTAATTCTCTACACCCAGGAACAAGCCTGTATCTCAAAGTAAATTGATTAGCTGTGTTTCAGCTTCTGTGTAATTAGGAATAATGGTTCCCATTCTTTTGGGTGAGTGGCAGAAGTAAGACTGATGAGTTTGCAATGTCTGTTGGCGAAATATTACTGAGGCCTTGTTGTCCCATTGGCTTGTACTTCTTTGTCATGTGAAATCTCATAAAGTAAAGCTGTATCTCTTTGTCTGGGATTTTCTGGAAGTGCTTGACCTTCATCAGCCCCTGGGATTCTCTTGGCTGTGATGTGCACAGGAAGGACGTGGACCTGTTGGAGAGAGCCCAGAGGAGATCACCAAGATGATCAAAGGAAGGCAGCACCTCTGCTATGAGGAAAGAGTGAGAGAATTGGGATTGCTCAGCCTGGAGAAGAGAAGGCTTTGGGGTAACACAACTGTGGCCTTCCAGTGCCTGAAGGGAGCCTACAAGAAAAATGGAGAGAGACTATTTAAGGAACCTGGAGTTACAGGGCAAGTGGAAATGGATTCAAACTGAAAGAGAGTAGGTTTAGATTAGATGTTAGGAATAAATTCATCACTGTGAGGGTGGTGAGGCCCTGGCACAGGTTGCCCAGAGAAGCTGTGGGTGGCCAGTCCCTGGAAGTGTCCAAGCCCAGGTTGGATAGGGCTTGGAGCAACCTGGTCTACTGGAAGGTGTCCTGGCCCACATCAGGGGGGTTGGAACTGGATGATCTTTAAGGTCCCTTGCAACCCAAACCATTCTAGGATTCTGTGATCCCGTGTCATAAAAGAGATTTTCTGTCTTGGTCATCAAGGCACGGTTAGAAGGCATGACCCCAAAGGAACAGTACAGAGTTTCTTCCTCCTTCCAACTCAGTGCCATACAACTCTCATACAAATATGCAGTGGACGGTGAAATTCAAACATCTGCTGACCTTATCCCTATGTTCCTGGGGCAGGAGAAGGAGTATGGCACCATGCTGACAATGCATAAATTCTGGCTGATCTAAGATGGAAAATAAGTGCTATGTTATCTTTAATCTCAGAAATTTATGCTGATTTGTGGCACTTGGATGCCTGAATATGAGGCAAATACTGAGGGATCACTTTTACCTGAATCTTTTTTCCAGGTTTATCTCCACCCCAATGTTTACACTTGAGACCATGTGGGACACTGACCAAACAAACTGGGCTGATTCTTCACGTGAAGTTTCACAAGCCCCTGTGGCACATGCTCCCTTCATCCTTTCCACCCAAGTATTTAGGAAAAGTAAACAGATTTTGCCTGCCATAATTATTGTTTTACAAACACGGGCAGCTTTTGTCCTCTACATCTGTTTCTGAGCGATCCAAACTAGAGGGCTTCCATCATTCTAGAAATGAAAGCAGAGCATCTAAGGAACACAGAGTAACAGAATCTATGGGAAACCCATGAATTCTCAATAATATTGAGATCATAAATCTTCACTAAACCACTCACTTAGCTAGTAAATTCCAGCATGAGCACGGGGAGTTTAGATTGGGTCTTTACATTTTAGTTTCTTTGCAATGTGGTAAAGTACATTTATGGGATTTCTTAAATCCACAAAGGCCTTCTATGTAGTAGTGGAATTGCTGTATAACTTCAAGGCATATTTCCTATGAACTGCTTTTCAACCTATTTTGTTTTGAGGATCCCTGAGCATTTTCCACTAAAGGTTATATGCCTCTAAGGATGTCTTAAATACAGATCATCACATGGCAAAATACAAACTGAAACTCAAAATACTCTGTGTTTTTTTAATGCTATCCCCAGTAGCCATCTTTAGATGTGGACTCTTAGAATCCATGAGCCAAAATCTGCAAAAAAGGGCTTGAAAACCACAGCTAATTGATTGATTCTTCATTGAAAACAACTTGATATTCATGGTTTTACTCTTGTTTTTATAAGTGATTTTAAAAAAAGGGGTAAATTTTTTGCAAGTTTACTAAAGGCTAGTTATTATAGTAGCAATAAAAAAAAAATAAAATATAACCTGAGGGATGAAGTCATTGCTGTGTAGAACTTTCTTATTAAAGGCAGGAGAGGGAAAGGTGCTGATCTCTTCAGTGATAGCATGTGAGGGAATAGCTAAAAGATGTGTCAGGGGAAGTTCAGATTTAATATTAGGACAAAGGTCTTCACTGAGAGCTCGGTCACGCACTGGAACAAGCTCCATAGGAATGTGGTCATGACTTCCAGCCTGTCAGTGTTTGGGCAGCAGTCTTAGATACAGCATTTAGCTTTCCACTTATGTAGTGCCAAGAGTTTGACTCATTGATCCTTCTGAGTCCCTTCCAATTCAGGATATTCTACAAAAAATTGTACGATGTCTTCATCCTGTGTGACTGGATGTGTTTCTGTTGTGAATCTACAATTCTATTATGTCCTTTGAAAGCTTTGGCATTTTGTCACTTATCAGTTGGTCTGAGCTCTCCTGCAAATCAGCAATTAGCAGGTCTGCACAACAATTCCTTCCCAAAGCCTTCCCTTCACTCATGAAACTGCTCTAGGGTGGCAGCTGTAATTATGCCCAGTGCTGACGTCCAAACAAGAAACAGCCAGCAGCAGGTCAGAGATGAGGGATACCTTGAGAGCAGCTTTTTAGATACATCTGTGCTGTAATTTGTCTCACTTTCCATCTGAGTGAAATCAGCCCTGTCTCTGACCTGAGCACCTCCATCTGGGGGTTTACATCACAGAGAGATGAAAAGCAGAGAGCTTGGGTTCTAACTGCTTGAACAGAAAATGAGACTGAAATTAGACCTGGGAAAATGAGACTGGAATCAGACCTGGGTTTTATACACTACACACCTCAAAACGCAGCAACTGAGGCCAACAATCCAACAATTCTGCCAGGAACCAAACACTTCTGAAAAATGCCACTAACATTTACAATGTGACTCTCACTTATAGGCCAAGCAGCAAAGATATTCAGTAGTGGAATGAAAAAAAAAAATCCCAAGATTTAATGGTTTGAGTTGAAAAAGTTTTCCGTGGGGATTTCTTAGGCTGTGATGAATAAAAGCCCATTAGGTTTCTCATGGTGTCTAGGAGAGATTGACTGATGGTGTGCAGCGTAATGGAAAGCTGGCTGATCAATACTGGGCTATTTTTCAGTTTAACTATATTAATTGTGCATACTGTGTTCATTTGTGTCTGAAAGAGAAATAAACAGGTGTGAACATCGATTCCTGCTAAATAACAACATTATGAAAGAACATTATTTAGGCATGTCTCAGCTCCTCGCCATTATTCTAGAGGCAGAATTATGTAGAGGCCTCTTCTGCTCATTACCCATGAAAATGAAGACTCACCAACCATGACATCCATCATGTTCTAATACCATGGAAGTATTTCCATGTATCCATGATGTCTGAGTGATTGAGACAGGTAGCTGGGTGGAAAATTGGGCCATACCTCAGTGGGCAGTCATTGGTTCTTGGCTGTAGGCACAGAGAAACAGTTCCCCCCTTCCAATTCATGGAAAATGAGCCCAGCACCTTAAAAGTGATGATCTCCTTATCTCCAGAGGGCAGTGATAGAGTGGAGAGAGCAGCACCTGCTCAGAGACTCCTTCCAGCCTTTTCTTAGTGCTTGTTGAGAAACGTGCAGAAAGTCATTATTTGCACACATCTCCCTCCTCTCTCCCTGCCCAAATCCATTATATCCAAGCCAGAGACAAAAGCAGGTGCCACAGCTCATATCCATGCCTCGAGCTATGGCCAGAGAAAACTCCTGAAAATAAGTTTTTGACCAGTGAGGTTTGGCGGGTGAAATTCCTCGCTTTCCATGAGGGATTTGTGCACCTGAACCCCACATCAACCACTGGCAGGAGCTTTTGCATCACTACAACCCCTCTGACAGCTGCTCCATCACAAGACATCTCCAGCCTGCTGCCACCTCCCTGTGCACCAGATGGGTCCTGGTCATTATCCCCAGTCTGGCACTGCCTCTCTGTCAGTCAAAGATACACAAAAGATCCATTATATCCCGGCTTTTTAGGATGTGAACTAATTAGGTGTCTTGAAAATATCATCTAAGCTTCTTCATGTTTCCACCTTGCTACCTTATGGGTGTAATGTGTGTCCAAATCCATTTACATAAGGAAGATTTATAATGTCTGAGGAAACAAGCCTGATAATAAATAATAGTAATAATGATAAATTGAAAACGGATAACAAAAAATTGATACTAAATAATGTCTAACAACATAGATGTTCATCTAATGTGCATTGCCTTTATTATCTTTACTTCAGTTGAGGTGCACTGTTTTTCACTGCCGGGAATTCAGCCCACAGATCATATAAAAAGGTGGTAGAAATTCAAGGTACCATTATAACCTGACAACAGCAAAGCAGAGATGCAAGACAGGGAGCACCTTTGGCAAAACAGAACCCTGCTGCCTTCAAAAGCTGTGGTGAGTATCCTTGACCTAGTGGTACATCAAATCTGCTTCAAACACTTACTCACTCGTATGTTTTGTTGCATAAATAAAAATAAAACAGAATCAGCTTGTGGATCCATTGGCTTCATGCAAACATCCTGTGGGGAAGAGGAAATGTTGTAGATACCAAACAGGAATAAGAAATGGTCATGGTCTCAACATGCCAGAGACCAAAACAGAGAAGGCAAAGGGATAAAGGGACAGAGCAGGACCTGAGGGGGCTGAGGCACAGGGTGGCTGAACTGCTTTGTGTCCAACAGGCAGCCCTCGATGCTGAACTGCAGTTGAGTGTTTTATGCACTCTGGGACTCTGCAGACTTGTGCCCAAGCCTTGGCCATGGCTGTGGCACTGCAGCAGGGGCCAGAGAAAGCCACAGACTGCACTGGAGGCATCAAAGACCTAAAACGATGCTCTGGGAGTGGGTTTGCTGATAGGCTTCTCAGAAACACTTTTCAGGCCCCCTTCAGGCTCTGAGCAACTTTTTCAGAAAGGAAAATCCTGAATTTTCCCCATATATTAGCATAATTCCCTTACATTCTACCAGCTTTCCCTGCTGTGACAGTAACCCTAAGAGTCACATCCTGCACTTCTCTCACCTTTGATAAACTTATAATTTATGCACCACCTTGCTGCAGGACCAGACGTGGCTGTAGGATCCCAGGATGTTTAAGGTGGGTTGGGAAAGTTCAATATTTTGCTATCCCTGCCAGCAATTCTAAGTCCTGTTATTCAAAGCCTCTTGTGACTGACAGTATTCAGACCAATAGAAGAACTAATTAGTCTGAGGTAGCTTGGGAGTCTTTCTGCTGAATTCAGAAGGTTTTGGGATCAATCAGCTGGGCTTTGTGCTGCCAGGAATAAGAGACACTTGCCCTGGGCTGCTGTGACAGGCTATTTCAGCTCCACGTATGAGTCATAGTATTGAATTTCCTCTCTTTTTAATGACATGCAGGTTCATTTGACAGCCATTCCTCATTGTTTTTCTGCTAAAAATGCTTTGGCAGGCTCTTTTGAAAAGACAGGTGTCCAAAGTACATATTTTAAAACCAAGTTCTATGAAATCCTCATATTAACTACTGGCTACCATTTGAAAAATCAAGCTCTCATTTCCTGGGGCCTCTCAAACTATACAGCACTCTTCTTCCCTCTCAAAGGGCAGTTCCAAGTCACATTCATTAATTAATTTCCTGGTTGTCCCAGGAAAGAAAGAGGTCATAGATGACTATTATCATCCCTAAATTTAAAATGTGTAAACCAAGGCATAGCAACATCAAGGGAACTGCTTAGCATGGTCAAGATTAAAAAATTAATGGCTATGCCATCATCTCTTCAAAGAAAAGAGGTAAAAGTCTGTAATTCAACATTTCAGACCCCATGCAGGATGAGATGGGAGCCCACTCAACAAATTGTTTACAAAAGCCTCTTGGCTGTTTATTCCTAGAAGGAGAATATGAGAAGTCAGTTGTCCCAGGCACTGTATGAAACCAATCTCTGGAAAGCTGAAAAGGGGAGATCATGGTAATTTGAGAAGAAAAGGGGGGAAGCCGGGAGCAATCCCAGGGATTTTTAACCTTCCCCTGAGCATAAAGGATTGCCTGAAGTATTTAATCTCTCTTTTTAAAATTAAGATAATAGTAATTTACAGTAGTAATTAAATTGCTATTTCTTCACTGGTGTCATCTTCAAGAGCAGCACTTCCTCAGGAGTGCTGGAGTCAAGGACAGGAGTAACTGTCTAAAAGTGATGTTTACCTTAATCATAGCTACAGAGTCTAAGTTCAGTGACCTGTGGATTTGTGTTAGGGCATGTCCAGAGAGCCTTTTCTCTTGGTCTCCAGGTCATCTCATCTCTTATCCGGGTACGGGGGTTTCTAGACCACCTAAAGGAAGGTTTAGGTGAGATGGGACTGGTGCGCCCTGTTTCTAAACCCCACAGAACTGGGCTACAGCCAAAACACAGACACAGGAGCTTGGGAGCTCTACTAACCCAGTTGTGATGTTGAGTAGGGCTCAGTGCATTGCCTTTGATGAGTTATGTTTAAAGCCTGAGGTGCTCTGAGAAACTCAGCCAGCTTCTTGCTAGTCAGCCTTTTCTTCATCCTTTTCTTTTCATTTTTTGCTGAAAGATGCAGACAAGTGAGAGGATTTCTTTTTAAAGGACAGCCATCAACGAGCAAGAAACTAACAGAGCATGAACATGCAGAAGGAGAGATACCAAAATACAGTGAGATCAAAGAAAAGAGAAGTGTGGGGCACATCACTTTTATTATGAGTGTTAATCCAGCAAACCCTCCTTTTTCAACGCTGTTATTGTCTGCTTGAGAGGTGTAGGCTGTGGGCAGGTTACATTTCTGTATGTACCAGCCTTGTCACAAAGAGCATTTTCATGGTTGGCTGAGAAAGGGGAAAGAGGTTTTCCCAGTTTTGTTCTCCAGCACATTTGGAAAATCCAGTGTGAGCTGCTTCATCGAGTTGCCTTGCAAGGCTGTTACTGCAGCTCCTTTTAGTTTAATGCCTCAGTCTCCATTGCTGAGGTGTTTGATCCCTCATAATCAAGGATTATGTTTCTAAGTCATATGACATGATATAATTTAAATTTTATAAAAAATAAGCAACTGGCCAGAGATAAGCATAGATAAATCACTAATATACAAATGGAAAACTCGAACTCTTGCACACTTTGAAAGACAACCTCCATTTCCACTAAAACAGAAGTTCAAACCAAAAAGTTACTGAAAGTTACTCAAGGATGTACTATAGAGCCATTAAATGGCTCATTTGAGTTGGAAGGGACTGTTGCCCTGGTTTTTGCTAAGCCTTCTGTTTTAACCTTGGAGTCAGATTCTTTCACACAGTTTCATGTAAATAATAGCCGATGTTTATTGAACCGTATTTTCTGTTTTTCATTCCTTTTGTGATAAGAGAAACTTTGATGAGCACCTTTTTTCTCCAGTGGGATTGAGGAGGTAGTGGCATGTCCTCCAATCCCTTGTGGAGTTGAGAATCTTATAAAACATGTCAACTGTAAATAAACTTTCTCTTTTCCCTCCTTTCTGCTGAACCTAGCAGGTGTGAGAGCCTCCTTTATTGTGTTTTCCCAGACACAAGGGACCTTAAAGATCATTTAGTTCCAATCCCCTGCTATGGGCAGGGGTACCCTCCTCCAGAGAAGGTTTCTCCAAGCCCCATCCAACCAGGCCTTGAACACTTCCAGGGATAAGGAGTCCACAATCTCTCTGAAAAATCTGTTCCAGTGCCTCACACCCTCCCAGTAAAGAGTTTCTCCCTATAACTACTCCTAATCTTCTCTCCTTCAATCTACCAACCTTCCTTATCCCAAAAATCCATTTAGGACTGCTAATCACCATTTTCCCTTTGATATACAGGCTATGCTGGTTAGTTTGAAACTTGAGTCTTGGCTTTTGGATAATTAACATTAATTAAATCAGTGATACCTCTGGGTGGATTGGGGTCCAGTTCCAACCTTTGCCACATATTCTATCATGTCACAAAAAAACCTACTTCTCTCAAGTCCTCTGCTTTAGGACAGGGATATTTTGTGTTGTCTGTTTACTGAGGCAATGTTGATTTCCTTTTTTGCTTTTCAAAAAGAACTTTTTTTGTTGGAAATCCTGTGTCTCATCACGGGCACTAGGCAGGTACATGAACATTAATCAGTTAAAAGATCAGCAAACATCCTTAAAACACTGTAACCAGAAGGATGAAATTTTCCTCTCCAGCCTCCTATTTCCAACCACTACCTTAAAAACCTTCTTGGCATCTTTTCTTTTTGTCATTTCCATTTTTACTGAAAATTCTGAGGGAGAGAGAAAATGCAGCATTTGTAGCCTAAAATAAATTAGCTTAGAAAGTGTTTGCTTCAGGTTTCTTAACATTCATTCCCACAATGTAAAGATTTATGATTTGAACAAAATGAAATAAAATTTTGTAAAAAAAAAGAAAAGAAAAGAAAAACCCTGAAGTTGCACTTTCATGGATTTGCATATTGTTTCTTCAGAGGAAGATTCTCACCAGGCAACAAAAACTGAATAAATCATTAGGTAGAGACACAGGAATGCTTTAAAAGAAATGATTTGCAACAGATCTACTGTAAAACATTACCCACGGCAAATGTTGGATCAGCATTATATATAGAGCTGCCACTTAGGAATTTTATGGGCTTCTTGGGAGGTTGCTTGTGAGGAGAAGTGTGGTCTCTCCAGCACAGGGCTGTGAACCAGGAGATCTGGACTCTATTTTCAGCAAAGTCAATGCCCTTACAATGTCAGCTAAATAAATTACTCCATTTCTCTGTTTGCCCTTGCAAAACTAAAGGTGAGCTATTCATACACATGAACTTGGAATCTTATTTAGGAATATGCTACAAGATCTTCAGGTGCTACAAAAATGGAATAAACAGTTTGTATTTTGGATTTTGGATTACCTCTGAAACAGAGAAATTTGGAAACAACTTAGGAATGTGTGTGCTACATGGCAAGATTAGTCCATTTTTACTGGGCATAAAATTATAATTTTTCGTGGTGGACCAGTCTGTCAGAGTGTATAAAGGTCCTTTGGATTACCTATAAGAAGAATATATGGAGAACATTGGTTGGATATTTCTTGGGTTGATCTTTCTCTCTTAAGCTCTACGGAAACCAGCAGCAGGAAACTTACTCCAGACTGATATTTTTATTCCCCTTTCCATTTGTTTTTATTTTCAATGAGAGCTTTAAGAAAAAATATAAAAATCTGAGGTCATTTTAGTCATTGACTGCCCATAATTTCTCATCCACATAGACTGGAATGATGAAGGAACCTGCAACACAACTATACTGAAGCTCTAAGGGAGTTCTCTCAGGAAATCTAAGTAAATTGGACATTGGTTTTATGAGATTGGTTTCATTTTTGTAGCAGTCATTTCTGAGAGGTCTGTAGCAACACTAAAAGAGATTGGAGTCCCTTTTCACATTGGGAGCACATTATTATTTGAAACCTTTCATCACTTAGGTATGTGAGTTAGGTAAGATACTTCCCTTAGCTTAAAAAAAACTGAGCTTAGCTCAGAAATCTGCTTCTGCCTCTGACCAGGGACCATTATTAGATTATTTTCTTAATTACAGTATTTTTAAATAGGTAATTTTATTTTACAAATGTGAGGCTGCTTTGCTCCTTAATCAACCTTTAACTTTATTGTCCACGGCTCTTAATCAAAGATTATAGGATCAAAGAGTGTCCAAGCCAGTGCTTTGTGCTTTCAATAGTTTATACGTTTTACGTGTTACGTTTTCCTAACTCTGGTGAGTCAGGGGTATAAGATAGACCCCTAAACACCTTCTGCTGTTACACAGATCAGCAAGGCATTCTCTCAGAAGGGTTTATGGGCTTTATCTCAGTACCCTGTAAACACTGACACTGGAGGGGACGAGAAAATTCCCCCTTTGATGTCAAACAGTTGGAGGTTAAACACAAGCCCAGAACTTCTGGCATTTTCATCATAAAAAATGCCTCTGTGTTTTTTAACTAAAATGTTTAAATACAAATGAGATAGGCAAGACCTCAGATGGTTCCCCTGCAATGCTATGAAATCAGGAGAGGCTTCTGTGGCAGGGGGCATTTGAGAATTTCCTTCACGTCAGCTGCATAGCTGAGTGCTGTCACCAAGATACACAAGTCTCTTGGAGTTCCATATGTCCAAGCATTAAAGCATGCCCCTGCCCTTATGTTTTTATGTAGGTCAAATCTTTGCCTTGCCATCATTGGCAACATCTCTTTAAACCAAAGAGAAATGGCCTCTTTGTGATCAGTGTTATTACAATGAATTTCAGGGGAAATTATAATAATGGAGCACTTAAAAGTAAAGACCTAGCACTTGAGCTAGCTAGCTATTAATTATAAATGCCAATCTCTATCAGGAATTCCTTTTTATGTAAAAGCGGTCTGTTCTGAGCACTTATTTTAGTGTTAATTAGAGAGAAGTGAAGATGGAGTGTTATCCAGTGATGAGCATTCATTACAAGGTCTGCTGGCCCCTTGTGCTTTTCCCTGGGGTGCCCTCGTGGTGTCCCTGGTGTGAGCAGATGCGTGTAGGACATTGATGTTTTGTCCTAAGAACCAGTAAAGATCTATAAAGATGAGATATACAGAAGTTTCTTGTTCCACTAAGGGTTCATTTGCAGCACAGGAGAGATTTACTTCTGAAATAACAACGCAGTGGAGGCCACAGAGGTGGTGGAGGGTCTGGAACATCTCCCTTATGAGGAGAGACTGTGGGAGCTGGGCCTGATTCGTCTAAAGAAGAGAAGAGTGAGAGGGGATCTCATCAATTCATATAAATATCTCCAAGGTGGGTGCCAAAACTCTTTCCAGTGGTGCCCAACAAGACGGTAAGGAGCAATGGCCATAAACTAAAACATAAACTCAACTTGAGTAAGGACTTCTTCCCATGGAGGCTGGCAGAGCCCTGGAACTTCTGCCCAGGGAGGGTGTGGAGTTTCCCTCTCTGGAGACATTCCAAACACACCCGGACACGTTCCTGTGTAAACTGCTCTATGTGACCCTGTTTTAACAGGAAGATTGGACTGCAGGATCTCCAGAGATCCTTTCCAATCCTAACAGTTCTGTGATTCTGTGATAACAAGGCCCATATTTTCAGTACATATAGAAAAAAATTAAAATTTATTGAAAATCCTGAGAAGGAAAAAAACCTGAAGACATTGACCAAAGTTTTAATATATTTTGACAGTGTATCCATGAGCCAGGAAGGAGAGAGATAATTTGAACATATTTAAAAAGAACCCTCCTTGAGCTGCCTCTGTTGTCAGAGGAGCTGGCAGTGGCATTGAAGGTCACAAATGCCAACAGCCTGGTGCTGGTCCATGTCCATGGAGTCCCTGACCACTCTTTCCCCACGCACTCATCAGCCAGCAGAGCCTGTGGGTCTCAAGATACAGCAGAAATTCACAGTTCTTCCCAGGTCACTCCTGGGAAGGTTGTTTTTTTGTCCTGCAGGACATGAGATTTCCAAAGATCCCCTTCAACCCCAATAATTTCTGTCATTCTGTGAGTCAGTGAAGGGTGAGGTTTTACAATGCTTGTTTTACTGATGTCTTCACAACCTGGTTTGCATGGTTTTCATCAGCACCTGTACTCATTCCAAAGGTAAGCTAGATTGATTCATATGGAATAAGAAGGATGAATTTTGAAACCAATTTTGTTTTATGTATAGGAATACAACCTATTAAAGGTCAGTAACCTTTATTTGGGGGCAAATAGACACTAATGAAAACCATCAGACCCATCAGAGTGAATCAGTGATCACTCATTTGGTACACAGTCCTTTATGGAACCTTGGCAAGTTTCATATCAGTCGCTTGAAGGTGTAAAAAACATCTAAAAATGCCCTAATTAAGATAACTTACAATAGAGCCTTTTTCAGTTCCTATGCCTTGTAAACCCAAAGGTTTTCAAAAGTTTTCTTTTCTTCTTTATAAATGTAATCAGATACTCTTATTAACTAAAGGAAAGTGAGCTTTTACTCTAAAAGCATTATCTACATCCAGAGTCCTGAAGACTGGAATATGACCTTCCTTAGTGAATTTTCCGAAGTATGTCTTTAATTGTTACCTGCATGAGAATGAGCCTCCTTTCTTTGCCGACTGCTGCCCTTATGCCTCCTTTCCTGCCATTAGTGAACTAAAAGTTTGGAGAATGTAATTGTAAAAATCATGCTTCAATGTAAAAGGCTCTAGAGACAAATGTCAGATTTTATTTCCGCTAAAGCCCATAATGGTACTTGATAGAACCATTTATAATTTTTTAAGAGGGAGAAATAATTCTTTTTAACTGATTTATTAATATAAAGCCATTTACTCTTTCCCTGTATGTAGTGGATCAAACTGAGTTATGCTCTCTAATTGGCTATTGATACGTGTGGGGCAATTCTAACCATGCCCACCCACACCCTCCTTTATATCTGGGGATCATCAGGACGGGCCTGAGACCTTGGATAAACCAGCTGGAGACCTGCTGATACCTACTCTCATTCCCCAGCCTCTTAAAATAAAGTCATTCCCTACAAAGGAGCTATAAAACATACAGAGGAGTTGAAGGCAGTATTCCCTCTTAATCCTACTGGGATATGTTCTGCTTTGGAGGATTGAGGGTTTTCAAAACCCACTGGGTGCTGACCTCTTGATTGCTGGTTCACCCTCACTAATGAAACCACTGCCTTGAGCGTCCTGGCTGTGGGGAGACCTTTGCCAGGCAAAATAACCCCTGGCTCTAGGTCTGAAAGGAGTGGAGAGGTACACTTTGACATCTCCCCTTTATAAATAGGCACAAAGCATGGCAGGGAGGCTTTAAAAATAACATTCCTCTTAGAGAAAGGAAGATGAATGCTGAAAATGAAATTTTGACCCCGCTGAAGTCAATGGAAGTTTTCCGACTGATTTCAGCTGGGCCAAGGCTTCATCCAAAGCACTGATCCATTTAATGGGCTTACAATAGCTACACGAAGGTGGAGAGGGCCTTTGAAATTGTATTCAGTGCTCCAAGGAGGCTGAGAAATCACTGGGTCTGGAAATCAGGGAAAATGCCACAATAGTGTCAATTACTTTAGTATCTGCAGAATTATTAAGGGAAGTGCCCAAAACACATTCACTAATTCCTGTTTTAGTTTGTCACCCTAAGCAGCAACAAACACTTTGTGTAGGCTTGTATAGATGTCTACATCACAGTAATTTTATGCTGCTCTTGTTTTGCTGGGTGCCCTCAGAGCTTTTCTGCTGCATTTTACCAAGAAATAGATCAATAAAGACAATAGAGATTTTTCTTTGCCCCAAACTGGTTATAAAACATGCCACCATGTGCAAAAATTGTAAATACTGTGGATTTGTCGGAACAATGCACCCCATGGTAAGCAGAATCTTTGCCTCCTGTAAAGGATCATCAGAGTAAATATGAAAAATAACTGTTTTGTTAAGACAAGGCAGATATTCTCTACCAATAGTTATCAATTTAGCTTAAATGGGTGTACGCTGATTTATACCAGCTGGGGATATTACTCTTGTAATGCATCTGTGCTTTTATAAATATTAAAATATTTTTATTCCTTCCTTTACTGTTTTACTTCATGCACAAAACTGACACAAATGTAATATACAATTATTCTCTCACCTGAGAAGGCATTCCCACACATCCCTGTACTTCATACACACTTGTACCTTCAAATGGCTCTTTTCCCTGTGTTTTATGGGAAGATATTGCCCTTCTCTGACTTCCTGTCTAGTCCACTGGTTCTACCTTATTAAACTCAGTGATCCTCAGACAGGGTTTGCACCAGGACAATATTTAACTCTAATGGAAATTTGGCAACAAATTCCCAGAAGCGTCTTTGAAAATTTATCCTTTGGCATTATAATTACTTTCTGCTCTTCATTCTATCCTAAGCTCTTTTGTTTAAAGTGGTTCCTGGAGTCCTCCAGGAGTCAATCTCTGTGTGTGCTCCTAGCAAATGCACACAACTCCTCACTTGCATATTGATTTGGCAGATATTTTTTTTAGCTTTCCTCCAAAATGTTTTAAATTTGGAAAGGAAAAATAATTTTCCAAATTTTTGACTTTNTTTGAAAATTGATTGCTTTTTTTTTTTTTTTTTTTTTTTAATAGGACAGGAATCAAATGAGAAAAAAAGAAAAAGGAAATTGCATTGGTGTGAAAGATTTCAATTAAAAATTAAAGTTTGGTTAATATAGTAATTTATCCCTGTGTGTGCAAATCTATATTCTCATCTTCTCTGCCAAACCCTCCTGATTTAATAACATACTGTGCACACTACAACTCACACGTGCTCTACATTTCAGATGAAGGGATTATGGATCTTATTAATGATACAGACAAGGCTGGATACTTGTACATTTTACATGCCTGGCTTCCATTTGAAAGATTGTAATTAATTTTAGCAGCCAATATCCATGGCAGTGGAAGATTACAGATATAATTTGTACAGTATCACTGAATCTTTTGTAAGTAAATTTCAGCCTGGTCATCAGCACGATTTGGAACGGGTTTGCTGTGGTTTAGCCACAGAAGTTCTTCCTGAAATCCAGTTAGCTCCCAAAATGTAGAATGGGAACAAAAAATTATGTTGTTTTTTCTTCTGTTGCTCCATCCTAACTACAGGGATATGAACTCGTAGAAATAGTAGAAGTGGGGAAATGAAATACCAGGCCCATTGTCTCTGGAATACTTAAGATCAAATGCATGCCTGCGTCCCTGGAAACAGAGTCACTGAATGGTTTGTGTTGGAAGGGACATTAAACTTTGTCTCTTTCCAACTCCCCTGCCACGGGCAGGGACACCTTCCACTAGTTCCACTTATTGCCTGGGTGTGATTTGGCCAATTCACTTGATCTGTTTTGTGCCTTGACTCAGTTTTACAGATAATGGTTTACGTTTCCGTGGTGCAGAGAGTTGCTTGGATGTTTGTGGGGGTTTTTGGCATGAATAAGAAGTCAGATGGTACAACCTCCTCTGTGAGGAAACACTGGGAGAGTTGGGGTTGTCCGGCCTGGAGAAGAGAAGGCTCCAGAGAGACCTTAGAGCCCCTTCCAGTGCCTAAAGGGCCTCTAAGAAAGATTGGGACAGATTCTTTATCAGGGAGAGTAGCATAGGGTGAAGGGCTGTTGTTTTAAACTGAATGAGGGTAGATTTAGTTAAGATATTAGGAAGAAGTTCTTCCCTGTGAAGGTGGCGAGGCACCACAACAGGTTTCCCAGAGAAGCTGTGGTGTCCCACCCCTGGTAGTGTCCAAGGCCAGGAAAAGATCAAGACCCACACTGCTTTTCCAGTTACCTAGAAAATCAGACAAGGCTGAATCTGGGTTTTTTGAACTACACTTAGGAACTGCTTGCAAATATGTGTAGACTGCAAATGTGGAGGATAGAAATAAGACAGTGCAGAATGGCATATAATGAAATTAATCCTCTTAAAATCTAAGGTGGTTATCAGGAAAGGATGCACATGTAACACACCAAAGTCTGTAAATGCTCCTTTTCCACAAGATGGAAGAAGTTCTATGATTTACCTTGAGAAGCAAAGCACTAAAAATCAGATTTTTGTAATGACTTTTTAAATGTTGCTTTTCAAGACCCTTTACTATGAACAACTGGAAGCTGGCTGCAACTCAAACTGAGTTCTGTGGTGGAGAGAAATCTCTACTGAATAAAAAAAAGAGTTGAAATGAGAAACAACAGGCCTATAAACATTGAAACATTTGAGATACTTCTGATAATTTCCCCAGATAAAAAAATCTAATATGTAAGGGATTAGGAGGTTCAAAAGAGGGAATTAGTCTGTAAGTAATTTCTGGAGAATGGGGAAGTGTTAAAAAATACTAAAGACTTCCATGTACTGCACAGCTGCTAAACTCTGCACAGTCAACCATTTCTTAAATGAACTCAGCAGAAACTTTTCTGAGTTCCCGGTAAGAACATAAACACCAGCAAATAAATAAGAACAATACTCTGAAATTCATGAAAGGCTATAACTTGCTATTGTGAAATACAAGGTCAAGTCAAGATTGGAAAAGGACATTTTATTGGTTCTGAAAACGAACAGAATTGAAAAAAACTTAGACCATGCATGTTGTTTGAAGAAAGAAAAAATATTGGCCCCATGCCATAAGTATCTTTGCAAATGAAATTTGAAAGCAAGCAATGAAAAAAGGCAGAAGCTTTCACAGTTAGAACAAATAGTTTTCAAGTATTTTGGGTCTCATGAATTTCATGATAGGGTACTTAGGCTGAAAACTGAGGTAACTGCAGATTTCTTCCCGGGCATTTCTGAGAACTTATGAAATGCAAATGCATTCCTTGACAACGGGCAGAATAAAATCTGAATATTTGTCTTTAAAATTCAGAGAGAAGAGAAACCCCAAGAAACTCTAGACCAGCTTAACTTCGGTTCCTGGCACAACACAGGAACAAAGAATCAAACTATCTGTAAGCACTTAGAAGATAATAAAAGGATGAGTTAAAACAAAAAATAGATTTATCAATACAATGTTGTGCCAAGCCCTCTAAAATTATCCTGTGAGAGTGTAAAAGCCTCACAGATATAGAAAAGCAAAAGACATCCTCTGTGGTAGATTCAGAGAGTTTGACACTATTTCTTCTGGTATTTTTATCGTGAACAGGATCGAAACAGGACGACTGTGATAGAGATGCATAACTGGTAGAAATCCCGTGTTTGTAGTGTGATTATCAGAAGACCACTGTGACAGGAATCCCCTACTGAACTGGCAGGAACTTATCAGTCTTCAGAGCACAGTGAGTCAGAACAGAAAGTAAAAGATATTCTTATCTGATTCGTAGGTGTCGATATGATGGGCAGGGCTACCAGGAGGACTTGGTGGAAGACAAGATTAGCACGGACTCAACAAAATTATCTTGTCAAACTGGAGTGAAGAAAGTATTACACCACAATTCAGTAAGGGCAAATGCATAGTTTAATCTAAAGGGCTGGATAATCTTTTTTTTTTAAATACAGATGAGAAATGTAGGCTAGACAGTCACTCTACAGAAGAAGATTTAGATTATTACTGGTTCACAAGAGGTTTAGAGCCACACAGTTAAACCAAAAGACCCTATCCAGAGTTCTGCATCCAGCTCCGGGGTCCCCAGCACAGGAAGGAGATCAATCTGTTGGAGCAAGTCCAGAGGAGGCTCCCAGGATGAACAGAGGAATGGAGCATCTCTCCTACAAGGACAGGCCAAGAAAATTGGGATTTTTTATCCTCGAAAAGAGAAGGTTTGGGGGTAATATAATTGCAGCCTTCCAGTACCTGAATGGAGATGACAAGAAATGTGGAGAGGGACTTTTACCAAATGTGTGGAGTGACAGGACAAGAGAGTATGGCTTTAAACTGAAAGAGAGTAGGTTTACACTGGATATTAGGAAGAAATTCTTCCCTGTGAGGGTGCTGAGGCCCTGGCACAGGTTTTCCAGAGAAGCTGTGGCTGCCCCATCCCTGGAAGTGCTCCAGGCCAGGTTGGATGGGACTTGGAGCAACCTGGGATAGTGGAAGGGGACCCTGCCCATGGCAGAGGGATGGAACGAGATGATCTTGAAAGTCCTTTCCAACCCAAACCTTTCTGTGATTCTGTGATTCCATGAAAGCATGAGTTATGGAGAAATATTTCAAGGAGTATGAAATACTCTGTTAAGCAGGTGAAATAATATTTCAGTCCACAACTGGCAGGAAAAGCTCACTTTCTTGTCTGCTATTAAGCCTTTTAGATGCCATACATAGAAATTTTCAGGTTCCCTTAGTTTCTGTTTCTATTCTATTCAAAAGACAGCTGAAAAACACAGTTCAAATTCCATGGCTCAAATTCTATGATAGGAGAGATTTCTCCAATAAGGGATAAAGGGCATTACCAAATTCTATAAGGGGGATTTAGATTAGACATTAGAGTTCCAGCTCAGTGAATTGCATGGCATTTATCACCACTCACACAATCTGACACTTCCTACGGTGTTTAGTCTGGCCTCACCCCCTTTCCAGAAGGGTGTGAGTTTTCTGTGGCTTCTCTGTCATGTCTGTCAGCCAATGTGGACATTTGGACACCTCAGGATATCTCAAACGGTGATAAATGCCTGTACTCCAGTAACTGAGCTGACATCCCCTGACAGTTAAATTTTAGCAAGCCCTAAGGGGGAAAAAGGAAAGTCTCCTGTGGAAGGTGAAGGTGCATGGAAGATTTCACAGGGCTGACACATGGATTTCATGGCTGGCTGTTCCTGGAGAAGTGGTCAGGCAGACATTTGGTCAGATCCTTTTCTAAGAGAGTTTTTGCTGTGCTGTGGCTGAAAGAAGGGCTCATTGACAGGGTTCCTTCCAGCCTTGCTCTCGGTGTTGTTGCGGGCAGCACTAAAGATTTATGTTGCTCCCTCTCTTTGGGAATGAGCTACAGAACGTCAGATTGTTCACTTACCAGCTGAAATGTAGCGTAAGCTGACTGAGTGCAAAGTCTGTCCCGTGCCACTGATGCTTGTTCTTTTTTGTTTTCCCCTCAGTAGTGTCTCATTGTGCGAGTCGCTGTTTGGGTTGTCTGAGGATGTGTGAATCCTTCTTTAGAAAAAGGCAATGAATGGTTACGTGCACTTTGTCTTCTGCACTCTTCCCTGAATATCTGCCTGTTACTTGCCGGCTCTGTGGCTCCTATTCTGTCTCTCTCCATGCCTGTACATAACTCTCTCATCTTCTTGCTCCACTGAGCTTAATCTACTTTTCATTTCTTACAATCATCATCCTTTGTTTTTCACATTTATCAGAATAACTTACAAAATCATGACCATTGGGGCATCCTCCCTTTCACAAAAATAAATTCTCACAATGCCCAAGGCTAAGCGAGACACACCTGGAGACTCTGACTTGTTGAAAAGAGTCCAGAAGAGACCACCAAGGTGATGACAGGGCTGGAGAACCTCTCCCAGGGAGACAGGCTGGGAGAAGAGACAGCTCCAGGGAGAACTTAGGGCCCCTTCCAGTGCCTAGAGGGGGCCTGCAGGAAGAACAGAGAGGGACTTTGGACACGGGCATGGAATGACAGGACAAGGGGGGATGGCCTTTAGCTGAAGGAGGGTAGAGTTAGATTGGATATTAGGAACAAATTCTTCCTTGTGAGGGTGGGGAGACCCTGGCACAGGCTGCCCAGAGAGGTTGTGTATTCCCAATACCTGGAAGTGTCCGAGGCCAGGTTGGATGGGGCTTGGAGCAACCTGGGACAGTGGAAAGTGTCCCTGCCCGTGGCTGGGAGTTGGAACTGGATGGTCCTTGAAGTCTCTTCCAACCCAAACAATTTTATGGTTCTAAGATGTGCACACCTGCTCTGTTTCCCTGTTACAGGTAACTTTTCCACCCCTTTGCTCTTCTATACACTCCTTTGACACACAGAATATGAGGGATGTTACAAACACCCAAACTCTTCTCTCTTTGATTATTGTCTCATCTTTCACAACCCCTGACATGATCTACAACCCACTCCAGTTACATGTAAACACATCATTACTCCAATAAACAAGAAACGTTTGATTTGTACAATAGTTGCAACTTAGAGATGCCTAATGAGGCAGTTTCTTTGCTGTGATTGAAGAATTTTTGAGTTTTCTGGGTTCAAAAAGATGTTAAAACAACTTTTCATTAGAGGTTTAATTACAAAGTAGGTTGACCATATGCCAAAACCACAATCTTTTAAAATCCTCTTTCTCACATTCTTATCTGAGATTTTTAGGACACTGATAGTACATTAGAAAGATATGTCAACAAATGAAAAAATGTGAACAAACTAAAGAGATGAGAGAAATACTTTGCCGATAATGTACGAATGCTTCAATTAGATGAGTGAAACTGATGCCTTAGGTTTTAACTTATATTTTTTGAATCTTGTACTGCCTAATGTGTAACTCTGAAGTTTCGTGTGGCCTGTTAATTACTGTTCTCTCATGCTGGTTAGGCGTAACAAGCCCTCTCTAAGTTTGCACTTCAGGGACACCTTGATTGTCCCAGGCCCCAAAATACGTAAGCTAAAGCCTTGAGGGGAGGAGCAAACTTGGGGTAATTACATCATTAACTGAAGTTATAACTGGAGAATTAACTCTGATATGCAAATGGACCAAACTTATAAAAGTGTGCAGAACCCGTGACCCAGGGTCCATCTGGGGTGGTGCCCCTTGGAGGCTTTTGATTCCCAAGGTGTATCTTTGAAGGCCCCTCAAATAAATATCTGTTTTTATTCTCTTATTCTTGTCTCTCTATTTTCAAATGGCCAATTCAAGGCATCAAAATGACCACTGAGTCATCAAAGCTTATTCTGACACTCATGTCAAAGGGGTATGTGCAGCATAATGGAAATCTCAGTGTTATGGAAAGATTGGTGAAAGTTTTCATGCTGCAAAATCCTTGATATTTCTGCATCCATGCAATATTCATCGCATTCCTCTGTGTCATATGAAATGGTTCATGTACTTAATCATATTTGCCCATCTAGGTAAGAGTTCAGGACAGGTCTGTGGGCAAAATTTGCCTTAATAGCTGAGCAGTGACAAACAGGTAGAGCAGTTAAATTTGGAAGACAAAAGTTCTAAGATTTATAGGTGAGTCACTGTTGGGTTTTTCTGCTGACATTTTCCTCTTGACTCTACCCCAGGTGATGTATCAGAAATTACATATATGAAACCTTGGTTGAATATTCAAGTAATTGTAGCAGACAAGGTGAGCGTTGCTGAAAGCGGGTTACAATAAAGTCCCTAAATTCCTGATTTCATAGGTCAAAACATCAGTGTTTTAGAAAGCTGTGGCTGCTTTTCTATCTGATGGGCTAAAAAGTGCTTTTGGTTCATTAGCCAACCACCACACAAGATTTAAAAGTTTGTTTCTCAACAATCAGTCATTTCTTAAATCTCTGAAAGTAAAGAAATGTTAAAAGAATTATGTGGGTTAAGAGTGTGGGGGGTACCTCTCTCCAGTTGAGGTGCTGTTGTATAACTCCCCCATTGCACCATCATATTTCACCAGTAAGTGAGAACAGAGTTTTAGCTCACAACAGTCATCTCTGGTGTCTTTATTTCCCTTGCACTAAATGCATTGCTCATGAAAAATCCATGCCTGTTGAAATCAAGGAGTTTCTGTTGTTTTCTCAGGACAGACAGAGGTGGCATCAGCAGCGGTGTCACCCCTCCTCCCCCACAGTGGCCACCAGTCTGCCCAGTCTGTCAGCCCAACTCCTGTGCCACACTAAGCAGAGAATTCACGACCATGGTGATAAGGAGAACCCCACCACGAAACAAGCCAAGATCCACACCACACAAGGAGTAATGATTACACAAAGTAGGAGGGGATCAAACCTGAACCTTTAAAGATCCAATTCATTTAGCACTGACCTCCTCTGTCCTTTTGCTGTGGCAGTCCAGGTCATTTGGAAGTGGATCAGGTCCCACTGAAGCTGTAATTCTGACATGTGGCTGAAAGAACTGGCAAAAAAAGGAGAGAAACCCACAAAATATTAATCAACTGTCAGTCAAAGTCCCCATCTCCTACACCTCCCTCAGTTCTCGGCTCAAGAAGCTTTACTGCTGGAATCATAAAATTAATTATTACTAAGGATTTTCAGTGTAATACTCCAATCTTAATGTTTGAACAAAAAGCCTTTAGTGTTTTGAATGCATATTTAAACGAGCAAAGCATAAATTTTTTAAGCAATACCCACAGCAGATGACAAATGTGTCTTGTTGTTGTAATAACTTCAGATCTCTAAATTAAGGATTGTGGTTTGAAGGAATAACAATAATACTTCACATACAGAGAGGATTTTCATCTACAGGGAAATAAAGTTGTCTTTCATGGCCCAAGCACACACACGCAGGTGTAATTGCAAATACTAAGTTTGATTCAGTGGTCATTCAAGTAAATTGAGGTTATTGGTGCTTCTGCAATACTGACAATTTGGAGTCCCCAGCCAGCAAACTGTGCTTGGAGCTGCATGAATGAATCAGTGCAAGCAGTAATCTGCAAGCAAGCTGGAAAAGGAAAGGGATGGAAGCAAACTGTCCTCTAACACACACTGAGTGGTATCAAAATGTTTGATGATAATCTGGAATCACAGAGGTGACTTCATATCTAATCTATTGCTAGGACTTGGAAAAATTAGTATGAATTTTTAAGCCAGAAGATAGAAGAGGTGTGGCCCAAACCCATTCTTGCTTGTTTTCAGGCTGGAATGTCTGACAGAGTAAATTTCACTGAAGTCCTGCCTGATGGCCTCTTTCCTGTGCAATGTCAGACTAAGCTGTGCTTTGGGGTTTCAGCAGTGTTTGGTGTCTTACTCAGCAATTCCACACGGGGTAAACTGCAGCTTAGATTAAGGGAATTCACTTTCCCACACTGCCATGCTTCTTTATCATATAATTTACTTGGGACATTTTCCATGGCAATAAACCCACCTGGAGATAGTGAAAACTGACCTGGATGTGTTCCTGTATCACCTGCTCTAGGTGAACTTCCCTTGGCAGAGGGCTTGGATTAGATGATCTCCAGAGGTCCCTTCCAGCCCTAATTATTCTATTATTCTTTGCCCACTGGTTTGATATTTCAAGCACAATATTCAGCTGTTGACCAAAAAACACCTTTCTCCTTTGATATCTTACTTTATTTGATAAAAATCTGACATTAAATGTCAAGCAGACACTGCAGGATATTCTTCTTTAATACCACTTATATTTAACTTTCCATCGTCCAAAATCTCTCTCCTACCTTCCTTGTTTTTTTGTAGCATCAAGCCAGCATTGATGAAGAGATACTAATTCACATCTAAAATAAAAAAAAAAGAACTGTAGAAAGTTTATTGAATGAGCATGATCCAAGATCTCCAATATATAAAAGGTATGTAAAACTATTATTTTTGTTACATTGATTTACCAAAGTGATACTTGGACATTTAAAAAAAGGGACATTTTTGTGGTGGGGTGGATTTTCACCAGTGAAAGCAAGTGAAGCAGTGATAAAGTCATAAAACAGTTTTGATGCATTTTCAGAGATAAGTTTATGCTGAAGGTTTGGGTTTCACAGACTGGAGGTAATACTATTTGAATGCAGACAATTCAAAACCAGACAAATAGATCCTATAGTCTTTTGCTGTGTGAGAAAAGGAGGCATTGTGGCTCAAGAAATCACGTGAAAATCCACTGCAAAAGCACAACTGACTGAGTGTAACTTCATGAAAAAATGTTGCCCT
The DNA here is from genome assembly GCA_013397175.1 of Platysteira castanea. Taxonomy (NCBI): domain Eukaryota; kingdom Metazoa; phylum Chordata; class Aves; order Passeriformes; genus Platysteira; species Platysteira castanea. The sequence goes on along the minus strand of VYXC01011101.1, from coordinate 478,465 downwards.
TTTAGCTCCATATAGCTACAGTAGAGTTCGAGGTGAAGAAAGACACTGAAGTCTTGAAACAGAGGCAGCCCTGGTTTGACAGTCACATTTCATGAAGTGCTCAAAAAACGTGTGGCAGTGGCACTTGGGCACATGGGGTTTAGTGCTGAACGTGGTGGGTTTGCTGCATTGATTGTTGGACTTGATAATCTCACAGCTCTTTTGCAACCTTTAGGATTCTCTGAATGCTAAAGAAATAAAAGCTGAACTGCCATGGTTCACACATTGAATAGCCTTTATTTTCTGTAATAAAGGTAGTAATTTTTCTTAGGGTTCTTTAGTTACCCCAAATTTGAGCCAAGCCTGCACACAGCAGTAGAGTCCGATTTGAATCCTCAGTCAAGGGACTTAGAACACTGAGGAATTCCTCTCACCTAACTTCAGATATCTACAGCAGGGCATCTGCTCCAGAGATTGTTCTTCAGGCTCTTAAAATAGTCAGTGAGAAGCTGGTCAACAGAATTTACATTGAACCGAATGCAGGTGCCTATTTAAGGAGATGAATCACATCCTGGAGCCATTGACTGCACAAATGAGCTCTCTATTACCTTTGACAGGAACTCAGAGTGATTTCCTCAGATGTGCACTGGAGATACCAACTCCTGAAAATCCTAATTTAGTATATTTTACAGTCACACTGATTTCTCATTAGAGCTCTTTCTTCCAGTGGAAGCTGCTACAAAACCCATCCAGGCTGCAGACAGGAGCTCACAGCTCCCCCACGCACAGGACATGAATGAGTAATTATTATTTCATAGACAGAGGAAATTTGGTGTGCAAAATATATGTTGGAAAAGTCAATGCAGTTGCATTCATTTATGCCTGCACCAAGTAAAATAACTCCATGTCCAATATTATTATTCAGCAAATGCGTTCTGTGGCCAGTGCAGACATCAAGATTACCTTGTAAAGCAGCTGTGCTAAGAAAGGCCTTTTTCTGACCAGTCATTAAGTCAGTACTAACTCCCCTTCAGTCAATAGGGGCATGACAGTATAAAATTTATAGGGAGATGGAAGTTTTAAGAATAAACTTTTTCCATGTTTTGTAAAGTCAAGGTCCTTTTTTTCTTGCGAAAAGGGAGTGTAAACAGACTGATAAGGGAGTGAATAAAAGGGATCGGATTTTATGTTGTCCTGCAGTCTATCAAGTCCAGGTAAAAATGAACAAAATTGTATTTATACAGACTATTTTTGTGGTATTGCATAACTTGGGCACAAGTGACCAATCAAACCCATGCACATTTGCTCCAGACTGCAAATTTACACCAGTTGCAACAGAGATTTTGGCAGCAACACTTTATGGTGATTTAGTTAATATTTAGAGACAAAAAATCTATTTTTGTCATCTTCACCTCTATTTGAAATTAATTTAATGTATTAATTTTTCAACTGAATGCCTACAATCATTAATGTGCACCTTGGGCATACACATTAAAATGTGCCTCTGAAGAATGTGAGATGCTAAACGGGAATAGTAAAGGTAATGTGTTCTATTTCAGTCCATGAGCTGGTCTCCAAAAGTTGTCCTGCCTCACTTAGCTCCTTTCCAAAAAAGAAATATTAACATGCTTTTATGTACACTTGATCCATATTTTTGGTTTTCTGACGAATACATAGAAATTTCCTTTTGGCCTTTCTTTGAATTAATGAAGAAAATATATTCTTTTTTTTTTTACTGACAGTAATTGATGATAAGCACACGTGACCTTACTCACTCTAGCAAAACAGCTGTGAGGATTTATTAGGTAAATTAATTGTTCTGTGCAATGAGGCAAGAGTGAGTACAGTACCGTTGCTAGATGGAAACCATTTATGAAGAAATTCTCTACTGTGAAGGTGTGAAAACAACGCAACGACTTGCCCAGAGAAGCTGTGGATGTCCCATCCCTGGAAGAGTTCAAGGCCAGATTGCACAGGACTAGAAAAAACCTGGCCTAGTGGAAGGTGTCCCTGCCCATGGCAGGAGGTGGGATAAGATGATTTTTAAGGTCCCTTCCAACCCAAACCATTCTATGACTCTATGATTCCATGATTCCATGACTACACAGAAGGTGGAATATTAAGTCCTGGAAAAGAGAGTGTTGAAAAGAAGGAAAAATAATTGAAAACATGTTGCATTGCATCTAAGCTTGAAATGATAGTTGGCTCACATCCTAGAATCCCTCTGAATGTCTTGGCAAGAGTTTCCAAGTCTACAATAGGCTCGTAAGAGCTATGAGAAACAGGTAAAAAATGAGAATATGCCAAATGAGTAAAATCCTGCATAAAGCAAAAAAAAATGAAGGAAGAAAAGTAATGAGTTACTGCAGATATTATGAAAACAACTGAAATTCTGATGGAAGAATGAAATACAAAACATTCAAGTCCCACAACTGGACACAAAGAAAGTAAACAATGACTGTGTATCAGCACAACATAATGTGAGGATGTAAGAAAAGCCAGAGCTGGTCAGAACAGGATCCACCTGCTCAGTATTGCCCTGTTCTCACCTGGAACAGAGTCAATTTTCTTTGTAGCAGCTGGTACAGCGCTGTGCTTTGGATTTAGGATGAGAATAATGTTGATAACACACTGATGATTTAGTTGTTGTTTAGTGCTTGCACTAAGTCAAGGACTGCTCACTCATACTGCCCTGCCAGTGATGAGACTGGGGGTGGACAAAAACCTGGGAGGGCACAGAGCTAGGACATTTGATCCAAAGTGAAATTCCATACTCTATGGCATCATGCTGAACAATAAAACTCAGCGGAGTTGACCAGGGAGTGGCAGCCTCTGCCCAGGAACTGGCTGAGCCTCAGTCAGAAGATGGAGAGCAATTGTGCATCACTTCTTTGCACATTTGTTTATCCTTACTATGATTTTCCTGTCTTTTTCTGTCCTATTAAACAGTTTTAACTCAGCCTACAAGTTTTCACTTTTTTCTGATTCTCTCTCTCATCCCACTGGGCAGGGGGGTGACTGAACAACTCTGCAGCTCTTTGCTGCCTGCCAGGCTGACCACAGAAACTGTCCTGTCTTCAACACTACCAGCTTGCCAGAGAAAGAGGGTAAAACAAGCAATTTACTAAATGAACTTTCTGTGTGCCACTCCACAGGAGTGTCCTGAGCAATTTAACTCAGGATAGGATTCAGTGAAAGATTTAGATGTAAGTACCCATATGTGAGCATTCTGTGGTAACCAAGAAGGATGAACTCCATGTGATACACAAAAATTAGAAGGAATTTAGCTGGAACAGCCAGTCTGTTTTAGGATGAGCTGTTTCACTTTCTGGGTTCCTGTAAGTACATGGACCAGATCTCTTCTGAGTGTCACAGGAGCTCTGGCATCTCCTCCACCTGTAGACAACTACAAGCAAAGTTCTAAAATTAGAATTATAGAAACAGGGAATGGATAGTGTTTTTTGAACTTAAAGATCTTCTAGTTTCAACTCCCTGCCACGAGCAAGGGAAAGGCAGGGGATCTTCCACTAGACCAGGTTGCTCAGAGCCCCATCCAGCCTGGTGTTGAACACCTCCAGGGCTGGGGAGTCCACAGCCTCACAGCTGTCTTCACCTACGGCTCACTCCCACACTTAGTAGTTAATGACCATGGACAGTGTATATGCTCATTAATGAGAAAAAGGGCTCATGTTTTTCTGTCAAGAAGGTTTAATTTTCATGGTGACTGTGTGTGTCTGGGAAGACACAATAAAGACGCTCTCACACTTGCCAGGTTCAGCAGAAAGGAAGGAATAATAGACCTTTATCGTTTACATTATCTCATTCTTATGCACGTCCCAACTCCACAAGGGATTGGAGAGCATGTCACTTCCTNCCTGGTGTTGAACACCTCCAGGGCTGGGGAGTCCACAGCCTCACAGCTGTCTTCACCTACGGCTCACTCACACACTTAGTAGTTAATGACCATGGACAGTGTATATGCTCATTAATGAGAAAAAGGGCTCATGTTTTTCTGCCAAGAAGGTTTAATTTTCATGGTGACTGTGCCTCTCTGAATCACCACTGCTTGCCTGATTTCAGGGGTCTAAGCTCATCCTAGGGACAATAGCTGTAGCCTGAAAATAACCTCCTGTGCATTATCTTTAGATTACATATTAGGCAAAATTTCTTCATTGAAAGGGTTGTCGGGCATTGGAACAGGCTGCCCAGGGCAGAGGTGGAATCACCACCCGTGGAAGTTTCGGAACATGTGTAGATGTGGCAGTTAAGGATACAGTTTGATGGTGAACATGGAGATGTTGGGTTAACAGTTGGACTTGAAGATCTGAGAGGTTTTTTCCAATCTTAATGATTCCATGATTCTGCACATTTGTTTGGGGCTCTTTAGCAGGTAGTAAGCAGGAAGCAATTGCTCCTTAGTTTTTGATAAGGACCCAGTACTGGGAGGAACACTCCATAGGCTTGGCCATCTTCTTAGGGGATGAGATCATAGATTTTCGTGAGACATCAATCTTTTCACATTTTTCTCCCAGAAAACTTGCAGCCCCCCTGACCAGGAGAATAAGCTGCTGCTAGAAAGCAAGACAGCTTTTAGTCCATGATGCCAAGTCATGCCACTGAATCTGGGCTTTGTGAGCCGTTGCTGTCTCCTCTAAAGTAATTGTTGAGTTCCGTCAAGGGAAGGGGAGAAGTGCCTGCAGTGTGAGATGCAGCTCTGCTCTAGAGACCTATTTTAGGATGGGATGTAGGAAGCAGGAGCTCGCACATGCTTCGTTGTTAACAACTCAGCCTGTCTGTTTATCCTAGGACTATCATTATGGTCTCTGCTTTATTACATTAACTCAGCAAAAGCACACACGTGTCAAGTGCTTCAGTGAATAGACTTAAGCACATGATTAACTTTAAGAGTGTGCTTAAGCACTTTACTAAATCAGGACTTCTATGTTTTCCCCTCTCAGTACATCTGGTTGATTTGCATATATTTTCCATATAAAGAAGTTCATTTTCAGAGCAAAATGAAACTATTTCCTTGCTTGCACATTCAGTGGTACTGTTGCTGTAGCTAACTTAGACAAATATAGTCCCTCTTCCCTTCCCACAAGTTTCCAGATGGTTGTTCCAACAACTGCAGGCATTGTGCTGGAATGACTCAGTGGACAACTGTTGGGTGAACTGGGTTAAGGAAATATTTAAGCTGCCAAGCAATCATTTAATTATATAATCAGTATGATTTGGATTGGAGAGGACCCTAAAGATCATCACCTTCCACCAGACCAGGTTGCTCTAAGCCCCATCCAGCCTGGGCTTGAACACTTCCAGGGATGAGGCACGCAAAAATTCTCTGGACAACGTGTGCCAGTGCCTCACCCCTCTCACAGTAAAGAGTTTTTTTTCCTAATATCTAATTTAACTCTACCCTCTCCTTCATCTTAAGATCATTTCCCCTTTCCCTATCACTCCATGACCTTGTGAAAAGTCCTTCTCCAGCTGTCTTGTATCCCCCTTTCAATGAATATATATTCATATATACTGTAAGTATAGTTTTGGTGAGCTGTTTTATTCCGGGTTAGTTTATGATATGCTGTGCAACCTGGCTGCACAGTCGATAAAATAGATATAGGAACATGTGATCAGATTTGGAAGGTGTTTAAACTGTCATCAGCCAAAGAAATGTGCAGGAAACTGTTGATATGCAATGTTGGGGCCTATGATAAATTCAGAAGACATTGCTCTATATGTTGCTTGCAGGATTTTTTCCTAAAAACGAAAAGTCTATATTTAGGTGTTTCAGTGAAAACGGGAAAAATCAATAGATTCATTTTCAGCCATGTCACTAAACTAACTGGAAGCAAAATGTCAGGCAAAACAACATGCAATTATTGTCATAGTTTGAAAGTACCCAGAATGAGAATGAAGCATGAGAAAAATCCTGCTTAGAGCCAAATTAACTCTAATGCTAAAAATTTATTTTTCCTGGTTTAGATGAGCCAGTTTTCCCATAATAGCAATCTTCTTGTGCCAGGAGAGACAGAAGAGCAAGAAATGAACATTGTTAAAGGTTAGTTTTGATCTCAGGACACAGTGACAGTACAAAAAACCATTAAACACTGCAGAAAAAGAGGAGCACTCAGTACCAGAACAGCTCCTCCTCTGCAGCCTGCCAGGTCTGTTGGATCAACAAAATGTTACTGGATTGGGACATTTTGGGAGAGCTGGGTATGTTTAAAGACCTGACATTCTCTGCTGTCTTTGTAGGAGTAAAAGGACACCATGCAGCTCTGAGTAGTTTCAGTTCCTTGAACTACAGTTTTGTCCACCCACAGACTGTTAAAAGACAATCTAGCAGACAAATGTGTGGTGCTTTTAATAACAATATTTATCCTTGCAGAAGTTCTTCACTGTCAAAAAGAGAATCCATAAGATTAAATGTGAGGTTGACGAGAAAAAATAGTTGTCCCGTTCTATTGCTGAGTTCTAGTAATTAGTTTATGGTCTAATGGCCTATTAATGCTTAATGTATTACTTTTCTACCAATTAAAAATCAAGAGCTTCTTCCTCTGTGACACACAAACTTACTCTATGGCCTCATGTAGATGAGACTTGAAACTCAAAATATTTGTATACAACTGTTACATTTCAGTTCTATTGAATTATATCTATTTAATTATTAACTTAATTATTTAATTTAATATGTTTTCATTCTGGAAAATATTTGGAAGGACTTTATTAAGCCTGATACCCTCAGGAATTTGTGCTATTGACTAAGAACTGTGTTTCTCTATTCATTGTCCCAGACATTTAGCTAAATTTCTGACTTGTATTCTTATGTTGGAAAAAGCACTTAGGCCAAAAATGTAAAACCTGAGGATCTGTTCAGAAACTTGAGTTCCAGAGTCAGCCCTTTAAAGCTTTTAATTTAAAACATTCTGTGTCTCAGGAATTCTGAGTGACTTTATGCCCCCCAAAAATTTGACAGAACATTTAGTAACTGGCTGGGAAAACACAGCTTTGGACATATATAGGAAGTAAAACCTGGGAATATTCCCATCTACTTACAATTGCTCTCAGCCGAATGGGATGCAGGTGATTTTTAAGCTGTTATTTTTAATCAATGTTTTTAACAATCAGTTATTGTATTGTAATACATGTCAGAGCCTGATCTTCAGTTTGAGACTTCTGTACCCAACACTGTGCAAAGTAACACAAAATTCCTGCCCTCAGAACTCAGAGTCTAAAGAGAAATTTTGCCTGAAAAAGCAAGAAGATTGATTAAACAATATATTATTTCTGTGTGCTTTCCAAGCAAGTAGATAAGCAGATAATGGACAAAGTAGTTTAAGCCTTAATTACCATCTACAAACCCATTTTAGACAAAGCCTACCAAATAAAATCTTAGAAGGTTTTTCTGCTCTTTTCTTCAAAGAACACTTTGATAGCTCATGATACAGAAAAAAATAAATTGTTTTGAACAGAAATAGTTTGGTTTCTTTATTTGAGAGTGTGGTCAAGTGGATTACTCATTGTTACAAAATTAACATTTATGAGCCATTGCCTACAAGACGCCAAGGTTTAGGTATAAACAACTGCCTCGTTTTATCGGTTACCATAGTTAGATGCTTATGGGCAGCTATTGTTCACACTTGCAAACTGGAGGAAAATAAATCACAAACAAAGCTGGATATTATCCCTATTAATGTATCTCATGAGATGATTAGGCTCACAGTGCTATTGACAAAATCTCCCTGGATTTTTCATTTTTGTTTGCACAGCATGAAGAATTTATCCCCTTTCCTGGTTTAATTACCTCTGGCTGTGTTTACACTGACACTACTATGAGACGGTAGAGGAATAAAAAGCAGTGTCAATTACTTCCAAAGACAATGGAGTTAAGCTACGTGGATACTGGAAAAGGTGACTGAAAAATGCATTGTTCAAGAAAACAATTAGCACAGGCACCTTGAGCCCTAAATGGGTTATCTTTTGCAAATCCTTGAGTCATAGCAAGCAAACCAAGTTAACACATCATTGTTTAGTTAATCTCAATTAGAGCCCAAAGTAATTGGGAAGAACATGCTTTCCATGAAGCAACACGAAATACAAGCTGGTATGAACTTCCAACTCTGCATCTCACCATGAGCAGAGAAAGAATCACAAGGGCACGAATACGGAATCATGGAATCACTGAGGCTGGAAAAGACCTCTAAGTCCAGTCATTAATTTAACATTGTCAGGTCCACCACTAAACCAGGTCCCCAAGTGCCGCATCTACACGTTTTTTGAACACTTCCAGGGGTAATGAAGCCACCACTTTTTTGGCAGTGTGTTCCAAAGTTTGACCATCCTTTCAGTGAAGAAATTTTTCCTAATATCAAATCTAAATATTCCCTGGGGCCTTTTCCTTTTGTCCTGTTTCTTGTTACCTGGAAGAAGCACTGTGGAAAGGGAGGCAAAACCCTGACCCTGTGTGAATCAGTTGAATGAAAATTGGTGTGTTCTCATTCCTGCCACAAAGCAAAAGTCCTTTGAGTTTCTCTGAAACTTCCTGATGGCAGCAAAGTCATGCAACTGTGGGACCTCTACTTTTATAGTGGAAAAAACATCAAAGAGTTCTTTAGTGGAGTATGAAAAACATGAGTGAAAAGAAGAGTTGTCAGCTGGAGCATCCCATGCTACAGTTCAGCTTGATCAGATGCCGAGCAGGCACATCAGGGAGGCAAGGCAGGTGCAAAGGGAAGAGATGGTGACACTCTTTCCTGGTTCAGAAAAACACACTGGTCAAAAATTCAGCAGGGATGTTGTGCAGAAGTTTCACATGCATTGAAAAAAGAATATTTACCTGATCAATGCTATCTTCATCCTGTTGCCTTGTGACTTTTCCTGTTATTTTTATAGCTGGTGGCCTGGCAGGAAAATCTTTGGGACTATTTTATTACTTACATGAAACACATAATTATCTCAGGCAAAACAAGAAGGGCATTCCAAGGAAGGGCAACGAAGCTGGTGAAGCATCTAGAGAATAAATCATATGAGGAGTGACTGAGGGAGCTGGGGGGGTCAGCCTGGAGAAAAGGGGGCTCAGGGAAGATCTTGTTACTCTCTACAACTCCTGAAAAGGTGATTGGAGCCAGGTGGGAGTCAGCCTCTTTTACCAGGAAATTAGTGACTGGACAGGAGGAAATGCCTCAAGCTGTGCTAGGGGAGGTTCAGGTTGGAGATCAGGAGGAATTTCTTCCTGGAAAGGGTGGTCAGGCATTGGAAGTGGCTGCTCAGGGAGGTGGTGGAGTCCCCATTCCTGGAGGTGTTCAGGAAACAACTGGATGTGGCACTCAGTGCTCTGGTCTAGTTAAAAAAGGTGGTGGTTGGTCAAAGGTTGGACTTGGTGATCTTGGAGGTCTTTTCCAACCTAAATGACTCTGTGACTCTGTGAAAATAATAGACCTAAGATTATTTCATTTCACCATGTTTATGTAGATGAATATTTCCCCCTTAAAGACTACTTGGTTTTTAATGTGCTGCAAAGAATCAGGCTGCCCATCATCCTCCTGCTTGTCTGGGAAAATACTGTTAGTCTGAATAAATCTAATTTCAGAGAGCATTAGGCTGCTAAACATACTTATGTCTGCTCGTCAAGTTACACAGCTCTGCCACAGGTTGCTATTTAATTCTGAATATTCCTTTCCTCTGCACAGATGACTGAGGAGACACAAACACAACCTGCCACCAGAATCTTGTGTTGATGGGTTGTCTTTTTCAGGGGTTGTGTACTGCAGGTTTGTAGCACAAGTGGGGGAAACTGCAGGGAGGAGGGACAGTACTGAAGGCAGTAGGTGTGAACTCCCACAGAAGACAAAGTTTCCTCCTCTTTAGAGAGCTGGTATCCACAGGGTCTGCTGGAGACCAATACAACAGAGAAACACGACAGAAATAGAACATAAATACAATACAACACCAGCACCTCAGGCTGTGGTATGGAGGGAACCTGGGTAGTGTGAGTCCAAGAGCTCCAGAAGGGAGATATTTATGTCACCAGGGCTAATTGTAAATCTTGGACTAATTATGGAAACTATCACCTCTACAAAGCACTATCCAGTTCAATATGGACATGCTATTTTACTTAAGCATCTTTACAACTTACCTCACACTTACCTTGCAGTTTTTTTGAGACTTGACTTTTGTTTCTGGAAGCTTCACCTCTGGAGACCTAGACTCAGTATTTCCTTCATAGAGGACAAATTATACTCCATCACCTTACACTGTTATATGGAAACAACAATTTAAAGTGTTCCTCACCACATATTTAAAAAATCACAAATACATCTGGTTTGTACAAGAAACATTTTCACAAGTGTTGCCCCTTGTCGTGTTCTCACACAGAGTTTGACTAAAAGATGAGATGAGATGCCCAAGGAGGGATCAGAGGGGTAAAATACTGATGCCAGGGTATGAGTCCCACGGAGTATTTCAGAGGTGGTAAATCTCCAGCTCAAGCACATCCCATAATTAATTAATTTAAAATTACCACACAGAGTGCTGTAACTGTGGAGCTGAAGTTAAAAGGATGCCCTTTGATGAACATAAACCTCCACTTTAGCACAGAGCACAGAATTTCAGACAGCCAAGAACAGGCATAAATCAAGAACAGAAGATGTAATTATTCTCTGAAATAAACAAATAAACAAGATGAGTGCAAGACCTCTTTGCCAAGTTAGAAGTGGAAATACTGACAGAACTGGAATGAGGTAAACATCTCTATAGACTAATACAAACCCAATCTCTGCACTTTCTACATTTTAGCTACAAAATAAAACCAGGACTTAGTTACATTAAAAGAGTTTGCCATATATTTTATACCATGCGTTAAGAAAATTTTTCACTGGAGGTTTTAAACAGCATATTAAAAAGTACTGAAATCATTCATATCAATTGGCTGTGGTATAATTGAGCTCTATAAAGATTATTGAAATACTTTTGCAAGTATAAAAAGTCATATAAATAATAAGGTGAAATAAATCTTTTTTTCACTTCCCACTCTAGAAGAAACAAACTTTTTGGCATTTGCTTCTGCATTTTTGCCAGGCAAAAACATCAGAGCAAAGAGATAAACTGTCTTACTCTCTTTATTTCGTTCCTTCACAAAAGGAACAAATTAACATTTTTCCACGTTTGTGCCTTCAAAATTCTCCACTTCCTGCTTGCTCCTTACTAGAATTTGTTCCTTTGCATTCTCTCTTGAGGGGAACTGAGTGAGTACATAGGAAAATTTTTTAGGGTTTTGTGGTTGATTTTTAGGGGTTTCTTTGGTTTGTTTGTTTGCGTATTTTCATGGTTGTGGCTTTGATGCTATTGAAGAAGAACAGGATCCAGATTCACACCTGAAGGAAACTTGGTTTGTCAAGGTATTCACCAGCAGATATTTTCATTTTGAGGCTGACAAGGCTGTGCGAGGTGTGACCACGGGCTTGGCAGGAGACTCTTGGATCCCCAAGGGACAGACTCATCCTTTCCCCTCACTCATGGCAAGGGCACCTGGTAACCTGATGTAATGTGGTGCCAAAATATTTCCATAAATGACCCAGGTGCCACCTGTAAATTACAATTACACGAGACAAACACACACACAAAGTGACAGAGGTTTTCACACCCACAAATAAAATGTCCCAGTGGCCATGAGAATTCAATACACCACCCAATGTGCTCCTGCAGTCCAGTGTATTTCATTTACCAGGCAATAAATCCTCCAATTTATAACCCATCTGTCATGCACATGGATCAATACAAATCATGAAAACACACATGCATTACACACTTCCCATAATTGAATTTTGTGCTCCCTGGACTCTCATTACCCTGCCACAAACTGCTTCAAATGAATACCTCTTATTACCTTCAAGGTAAACACATCAGGGACACCAGGCAGGTGCTGCACAACTTTCATGTACAATCCAGCATCAACTTCCAGGAAGACCATGAAATGTGGAAAACCGAACTGCAATTTCCAAACTGTACCAGGAATTTCTCCATGTGTCCTGGCCTATCATGGAGAAAATGAACAAGCAGGTAATTGAAACTGAAATAGTCTTCAGTCCTTTGGGTCTAGAAGAAGGAAAGGACTTGCATGATTGGACTTGATGTCACTTTGAGCCACACCCAACTGTGTCATGTCCATGTGAATGTGATAAGCATCTTTTAGTGCATGTTACATGCAGATTGATGTTATTCCTATCAGGCTGTCCATGTAGATCTTGGCTGGGAAGGAAATACGTGTTCCTAAACCGCCTCTGTCACAGGTTGTGAGCACATCCATCAATGCATCTGGCATTTTGACCAGATGAAAAAACCTCAGAACTACTCCTTAGTATAAAGTTTGACATTTTTGCAATTAAGTGAGAATATCATAATGGGATTTTAGGCATGCATATGGATTTATTGAGAGTAAAAAGTATTCCGTTTTCTTTAATAGTAATTCAGATTTGAATTAACTTCCTTAATTCTGACTGCAATTTTGTTGGAATTGTAACTCTCTAAAATGTGATGCCTCTTTTGCTGCAAGATAAAGGTGAGAGTAGATTTTAGAGTACACTTTTTTTCCTCACCTTGTTTCACTCACACAGAACAGGTTTAGATAACTGGAGGAAACTCCCATCCACTTTGAGGATCTCTTGTGCACTCAGACCTTCCAACTAAGAAGGACATCTTATATCAAAAGTGTCGTGTGTGTGCTGGCAATTGAGAATGAAGCTGATATCTTCTCTTTAATTCTGGAAGAACTGAGCTACTCCATACACATGACAGACATTTCCGGGTATTTTATATATTCATGCTTTTTGTCAAGTCTTGTTGAAGCTTTTCTCTTGATTACAGGTTTTTTTCCTGTAGTCAGTTCTGTTGTATTTAGTTATTTATTGCCTTAAAAATGCAAACTGTGCTTAAAAATCAGAGATATCAAAGCTCCTTCTGACAGGTTTACATGTAACATCTTTCATAAAACGATTACACAGCATTCGTGTGTATGTGGTTAGAAGCTGGTGCACAACCCTGGATTGACAAGTGTGGAAATTGCATTTTTCTATCTGAAACCAAATAAAGAGCAAGCAGGAACAGCTGAGGCCTGTGTGCTACCCATCTGGTGGTGTCTGGGGTTGTAACACGACGTTTTTGAGCTCAGCCCATATTTTGTCCCCAGTCCTTGCATTTCTTTTGGGCCATTTTAAATTCACCCCTAGGTTTTGCAGGTTCATCTGCTCCATAGCAGGAGATAGAAAAAAGATCTCCCTGTCCACCCTAATTTAATGTATTCCCTTTAATTTTTCCTTAAAAGTGCTCTGTTGGAGAACTTGAAAAATAAAATCAAATCTTGCCTCATTCCCATGGCTGTCATTGGCCCAGTCTGTCATTGTGATGGTCATTTTTCAACCCTATTCTGGGTGCCTTTTCTCTGTATTCTGTAAGAATTAAAGGCAACAGCATCTTAACTGCTGCTTTCAAAGGCTCCCAAAGACTATTCCCAACATTTTTTTTTTTT